>CM052710.1:25344319-25357620 GCA_028551405.1 Uromys caudimaculatus
CCCCCCCCCCCCTCCCTAACAGTGTTCAGGTGGAGCTGTGCTTTGCCTACAACCAGAGTGCTGGGAACCCCAACTACAGGCGGAACATCAGTGAGTGCTGGGCACAGGGTGCTCAGATGGGAGAGAGATGGGGGTGTGCTCACCTGGCCACTGGCTGACTGCCTTGTCTGTCCACAGCCCTGGCTTACACACTGGAGGCTGACAGGGACCGACGCCCACCCAGGCTCCGATTTGCCCGGAGCCAGTCGTCTGTCTTCCATGGCTTCTTCTCCATGCCAGAGACACATTGCCAGACATTGGAGTTACTGCTGATGGTGAGAGAGGTGCTGTGGGGGATGGGGGCCCTGAGATCTCTGGGAGAGGTGGCCCGTGTCCCAGTCCCAGTTCACAGACAGGGGTATCCCCAAAGACAGAGTTTGGGGAAGTCAGTCAGGTAAATATGGATTGGCTGGATGGTGGCTGCAGACAGCAGGTTGCCCATGTTAGAAGGAAGATAAGCCTTGATGCAGAGATGGGGCCATGGGGGGCTTATCACCTGGCCCAGTCTGGAAAGAATGGGTCCCCGATTCAGGACAAGCTCAGTTCCTCTTTGGGACATCATGGTGTTATGGGGAAGTAGACCTGGAGATCCATAAAGTAAAGGGGAGCCCCCGTCCCAGGGAGGCAGGGCAGTGCAAGATAGTAGGACTCGATTTGGTGATTGGATTAGTGGGGGTTCAGCTTAACTAGGGGCTTAGGGTAGAGAGAAGCCCAGCCCCTCCCTGGGTCTTAGTGAGATGGGAGGATTCAGCTCCGGGGCTGTGTTCACGGCACCCTCTTCCCCAGGACAATGTTCGAGATAAACTCCGTCCTATCGTCATTGCCATGAACTACTCCTTACCTTTGCGCATGCCCGATCGCCTCAAGCTGGGCTTGCGGTCTCTGGATGCCTACCCGGTCCTCAACCAGGCACAGGCTATGGAGAATCACACTGAGGTAAGCAGGCCCTCTCCGGGCCGGGAGGGCTGTAGGGTCAGAAGATGATGTGTGGATTGCACCCCCTCAAGCCTTCCACTGTCCCCAGGTCCACTTCCAGAAAGAGTGTGGGCCAGACAACAAGTGTGACAGCAACTTGCAGATGCGAGCAGCCTTCGTGACTGAGCAGCTGCAGCCTCTAAGCAGGTGGTATTTGGGTGACCCTGATTGGTCGAGGGCTAGGCGGGGCCTCCCTGGCTGACAGAACTGGGGCAAGACCTCACTGGGCAGGGGTAGGGTGGCTGTGAGCAGAGGTGCTTTAATTGATCAGGGTTAAGACTGCCTGGTATGGAGGCCTGAGGGCCGGAGCCTAGTGGAGGTAAGGCTTTTGGCTTAGTCCCAGACTCCTCTCTTCAGGCTCCAGTACAGCAGAGACACTAAGAAACTGCTCTTGAGTATCAATGTGACCAACTCACCGAGCCGCCAACGGGCTGGGGAAGATGCTCATGAGGCCCTGCTCACCCTAGAGGTGCCACCCGCTCTGCTACTGTCCTCAGTGCGCCCGGTGAGTGCCCACTGTCCAGGCTATTTGCACCCCACTGTATATGACATTTATTTGAATTATCGTTTGCTGTGGTGTGCTGACCTTCTTCAGAACTAGGGTACCTCTACTACTTGGTAGACAAGCCTTCAGGGCTTCTAATTGTGCTCCCTAGTAGACAGAAGACAAGTATTACCCTGACCTTACTTGCTTTCTTTCCTCAGGCTGGGACCTGCCAAGCTAATGAGACTATCTTGTGTGAGCTAGGAAACCCCTTCAAACGGAACCAGAGGGTGAGACCTGGCCACATCCTCCTCTCCTGAAGGGTCCTCTGGCGAGCTTCTAGCCATCTTACCTGCCCAATTCATGGGATTTCTTGAAGCAAAGAATCAGAGTGGAGGAGAGGAAGGCACAACAGGGGGCCCAGAGATTGAAATATGGAGCCACTAGGGATCTGTGCATGATTCTAGGGAAGGTGCAGCAAGGACACTACTTGGAGGTCCTCTCGCCTGGATCGTCCCCAGGCCATAGCCCCCTGCTGCATTTCAGTGCTGCTTTCTGTTTCCCTGACCCTTGTGCTAGATGGAGCTGCTCATTGCCTTTGAGGTCATCGGGGTAACTTTGCACACGAGGGACCTTTGGGCACATCTACAGCTATCCACGTGAGTGACCCAGGGAAGGTGGTCTGGTCAGGGCTGAGCTCATATCCTGGGTCTCCTTCTTACCACCTGCACTTTCTCCTCAGGTCAAGTCATCAGGACAACCTGCAGCCCGTGACCCTGGCTTTGCAGGTGGACTACACCCTCCAGGCCTCGCTCAGCTTGTGGGTACCGCTCTGTTCCCAGTCCTTTGTGCCTGAGTCAGGGCTTCCCTACCCTCCAAGTGCCTCCTAAGCTCCCCTGACACTTCTCTTGGCCTGGGGTCCTCCTGGGTCATCATTTCCTGATAGTCATGGTCGCTGTGATGGTTGCGTTACTATTCCCTGTATGTAACACAGGTAGGAGGGGCAGCATTAGCACCTGGGGCTAAGGTGGTGGTCTCTGCCCTTTCTTTTATTTTTCCACTTTATTTTCTTGATATTTACCTTTGTGTATGTGTATGTATGATGCGTGTTAGCACATGCATGTGTGAGAATGCAGGTGTGTGCATGCTATGGAGCACATGTGGAGGTCAGTGGACAATACGAGGTGTGGGGCAGTGGGTCTCTTTGCTGTTGGCTGCTGCATATATGAGAACGCATATGCCAAGCTAGCTAGCCCATGGGCTTCCTTAGGGGTCCTCCTGTTTTAGGGATCCACCGCCCATCTCACATTAGGAGCACTGGATTACAGATGTGTATACTGCACTCAACTTTTAAGTGGGTTCTGGGGGATTTAAAATCAGAACTTCAGTCTTGCATAGTGCGTGCTTTACCCACTGAGCCACCTCCCCAGCTACCCCCAACTTAAAATTTTTTTTCTTAGATTTATGTTATTTCTAATAACATAACTGCATGTATGTCTACGCACCATGTGCATGCCTGGTGCCCATGAAGGTCAGAAGAGGGTGTCAGGTCCCCTGGAACTGGAGTTCCAGATGCTGCTGTGGACCCCAGTTCTCTGGAAGAGCAACAAGTGCTCTTAACCCCTGGGTCATCTCTTCAGCGCCCCTCCCCCTTCTTGAAAACCCACTGTGCGAAGATGTCAAAGTCATCTTAGTGATTTTTGCATCACTGCCCTGCCCTGCACCAACTATTACTAACTCCACCTTGTAGGCGAGAAACCTGAGGCTCAGGAAGAATTGGTAGTCTGCGTGAGGCTGCAACAGGTGGTGCACGGTAGAACTGGGGTTTATGTGTCAGGGGCACTGTAGGCAACCTGCCTTAGCACTGCAGTTCCCTCTGGCAGGGCTCTGGCCTCCTGTCCGCCTTGACTCGGGTGTCTTCTTACTCAGGATGAACCATCGGCTGCAGAGCTTCTTTGGTGGGACAGTGGTGGGCGAGGCTGCCATGAAAACTGTGGAGGATGTAGGAAGTCCCCTGAAATATGAATTTCAGGTAAGGGTACCTCTGTGGTCCTGGCTGGCGACTCTTCTGAAAGACAGCGGGGATACTGTTCTGAGTTTGGGGTTCAAAAGTGGAAGGGTTTAGGGTAGTTGAGTTGTGGGTGGTTTTCCAAAGGATGGTAACCATGACACATGGGTCATGTGTGCCCACAGGTGAGCCCAGTGGGAGATGGGCTGGCAGCCTTGGGCACACTGGTTCTAGGTCTGGAGTGGCCCTATGAAGTTACCAATGGCAAGTGGTTGCTGTACCCCACGGAGATCACCATCCATAGCAATGGGTCCTGGCCCTGCCAACCGTCTGGAAACCTTGTCAACCCTCTCAACCTTACTCTCTCTGTAAGTCCATCATCGGGAATGGTCCATGTGTGTGTCTTTTGCGTGCCAGAGGGCAGAAAGGCCAGAGTCTTCCCCTGCCACCCTGGTGGTCTTCGGAACCTGATTACTCCCTGCCCCGTCTGTCTCCCATCAGCTATTCTATCTCTCTCTGCCTTCCCAACATATCTCTGCCCTCTTCAGGATCCTGGAGTCAAGCCACTGTCCCCACAGCGCCGGCGGAGACAACTGGATCCAGGGGGAGACCATGGTTCCCCACCTGTCACGCTAGCTGCTGCCAAAAAAGCCAAGTCTGAGACTGTGTTGGTGAGTGGTCAGGGCAGGGGCGGGGAGGACTGCACAACCTGTCACAAGGCGCAGGGGCATCAGGGGCCCACAAGCAGGGGTGATAGAGACCACTCCCACAGAGACACCAGTCTAGAGAGGTGCTGTAGACCTGGGGCTTCGAGCCTCCAGACCAAAAACCAGACTTACCTCCTACCCTAGGGCGCATCCAACACAGTGGTCCCAAAGAGGAAGTGCTGGCAGATTCCAAGGCCTCACATCCTGTCGGGTGTAGCTTCGGCATTGGGGGGGGGGGGGAAGGATGTGTAGCAGAGTGGTCTGTGCAGGAAGAGGTTGAGAAGAAAATATGGGGACCCAGAGGAAGCCTAACTGGCTAGAGAGGTTGCAGGGGTATCCCAAGACAACAGACAACACTCAACGTGCTTGGCTTGGGACAGGTTTCTGAGGCTGCACCTGGCCAACCTGAGCAGGGACTCTGCCTCATGTTTGTGTTCCCTGGGTCACATGATCTTGGCCTGAGAATGCATCTTGAATGTTTGTTCCCGCAGTAGAGGAATGTGCATGAGCAAAACAGTGAACAGACCCCTTGTCACTCCAGGGTGGGACGAAGTCTAGGAGGGTAGAAGGTAAGGAGCCAGCACCAGGTCTAGAGACTCAGGCTGTCCCGTGTGTGTCCTCCTGTCCAGACCTGTTCCAATGGCCGCGCCCGCTGCGTGTGGCTGGAGTGCCCCCTTCCAGATGCCGCCAACATTACCAATGTGACCGTGAAGGCACGGGTGTGGAATAGTACTTTCATTGAGGTTAGTGTTTCCAGACCTCTACTGTTATCCACTTGGGTGAGGAGAGTGAAGGGGAGAGATTGAAGCCAGGGTGTGTGTGTGTGTGTGTGTGTGTGTGTGTGTGTGTGTGTGTGTGTGTGTGTGTGTGTGTGTGTGTAAAACAGTAGCATGTTCTGCACAGTTGTGTGTCTGTTACTGTGTCGGTGTTACGGTTGCCTGTATGTGTGTGAATGTGTGATACTTCCAACACGACCTTTTATGTGTCTTTTACCTTCTATCTCTGTGCCTTTGCCCCTGGTGCCCACGCCCACTGGAATGCCAGCTTTTTTTTTTTCCTGTCTCTGTGTGTGAATTTCCTATTCAGCTACCAAAGTCTCCGTAACCTTCACCTCTCATCACTGAGATCTTAGCTAACTTCAGCAGCTGGAGTCCTCTCCTCTGAAGAAGACATGTCTTTCCCAGAAGTTACCTGGGTCACCTGTCCTGCTTGGATAGGTTATGGTTACTCTCATGTCAGCCTTCTCTTGCTACCTAGTCTAACCTTTTCTTAAGACTAGACTATCAATCTTTCTGGCCTATGTGATTGGTTTCTGTCATTTCTACTCAGTTTTCAACACTGGACCACAAAAGTCACCTTAGGTAAATAAAGAGGTGTGGCTATGTGCCAGAAACAGGTGCTGAGTAGATTTAGTCTGAGAGCCTGACCTAGACTGTGGCCTTCCCTGTCTCTGCTGTCTTGGCATCGGCACAGGATCCAGTGCACAGAGGAGTGAATGGCAGGCATTTGTGTGTGCAGGAGAGGCTGGATGACAGATCCTTTGAGGGTGCTGTCTGGTGGGCACTGAAGAGAGTAGAGAGTCAAGAGGGAGGCCAAGAGAGACTTCAGCTGCTAGTTCTGACCTCCCTTATCTTCTTGGTAGGACTACAAAGACTTTGACAGAGTCAGGGTAGATGGCTGGGCTACCCTGTTCCTGAGAACCAGCATCCCTACCATCAACATGGAGAACAAGACCACATGGGTGAGTAGATATGTTAACAAGGGCAGTAGCCTCAGGCCAGGCCACACAGCACAGGGCATCTCTAAGAGGACACTGATGCTGGTCCTGATGCCGGAGGCCTGCTACCTTAGTTTCTTGGAAGACAGAATAAGAGAATCATTAAGTCCCAGATCTGCCTAGGCTATAGTGAATTCAAGGCCAACCTGGGCAGCTTACTGATATTCTGACTTAAAATTAAAAGTGAGGGGCTGGGAAGATAGCTCAGCAGGCAAAGGCCTTGCTCAACAACCTGAATTTGGCTCCTCAACACTCAAGCACCCACTTAAAAGCTGGGCGTGTTGGACATGCCTATAACTTCAACTATAGGTCACTGAAGGCAGGGAAATGCTGGGGGCTTGCTGGCTAGCCAATTTAGACAAAATAGCTACTAGTTCATTGAGAGATAATACATACATTTTTAAAAGAGGTAGAGAATGAATGATAGAGAGACATCCAACATTGATCTGTGGCCTCCAAAAGGTCACACAGGACCCACCCACAAATGTACACACACACAATTTTAAAGGTAGGGGAGAGGATGTGGTGGCACACACCTTTAATCCCAGCACTTGGGAAACAAAGACGGGTGAATATCTGTGGATTAAAGGCTGGCCTGGTGAGTCACAGTGAGTCCCCGTTACCTCACACCACCAACAAAACACCTTGGCGTTTAACAAAATATTTAAATATAGGAATTAAACGTGTGCCAAAAGAAAAGAATAATTTAATAGTAACCCTTACTCATGGGGAGAGTGACTTATATATTTAGCTTTTAATTAAAAATTTAATTATTATTTTTATGGGCACACGTATTCCACTTGCGTGTGTCTGTGCAATGCCTTCAGAGACCAGAGGAGGGTGTGACCCCTGGAACTGGAGTTAACAGACAGCCATGAGGGGGCTGAGAATCAAACCCAGGTCCTCTGCAAGAACTGCCCCATTTTTTTTTTTTTAATTTAAAGTTTTATGATACTTTTTCTGGGGAGAGAGGAAGTGTGCACCGCAGTGTGTGTGTGTATCCATCAAAAGAGAACTCACAGGAATTGCTTCCCTCCTGGTACCTCGTGTGTCTGAATACTCACACTCAGGTTGTCAGGCCTGGTAACAAGTGTCCTTGCCCTCTGAGCCGTCTTGCAGGCTTTATTTATTGTTTGGGGGACATGAGATCTCACTATGTAGCCCAAGTTAGTCATAAACATTTAGAACAATCCTCCTGTCTCAGCCTCCCAAGTGCTGGTAATAAAGGCGTGAGCTACCAGGGGTGGCTTTTACTTTATCACAAGCTCAAAGTCTCAAAGGAGGAATTGAAAACTTAGACTATATGAAACTGTAAATCCATATACAACAGAAGATGATTAGTTAAAAGGACACATTCTGCCAGGCAATGGTGGCGCACACCTTTAATCCCAGCACTTGGGAGGCAGAGGCAGGTGGATTTCTGAGTTCAAGGCCAGCCTGGTCTACAGAGTGAGTTCCAGGACAGCCAGGGCTACTCAGAGAAACCCTGTCTCGAAAAACCAAAAACCAAAAAAAAAGCAATGCTTATGAGATGAAATATAAGTATTTAACTTGCACATAAAGCTGGAGAAATGGCTCTTTAGTTAAGAGCTCTTGCAGAAAGCATGAGTTCAGTTCCCAGCACACCCATCAGACAGCTCACAACCGCCTGTAACTCTACCTCCAGGTGATCAGACTATCTCTCCTGGCCTCTGAGGGAGTCTGCACTAATAACACATATCCCCCACAATACACACATGCACATACACAATTTAATATTAAATCTTAATATTTAAAATGTAAAACCTTCTGGGCATGGTGGCTCAGACCTTTAGCCCCAGTACTCTGGAGGCAGAGGCAGGTAAATCTCTGTGACTTCGAGGCCAGCCTGGTCTACAAAGCAAAGTCCAGAACAGCCGGGGTGGTTCCACAAAGAAACCCTGTCTAAAAACAAAAAAAGCCCCAAACCCATTAGCTGGGCATGCTGGTGCACACCTTTAATCCCAGCACTCTGGAGGCTGAGACAAGAGGATCACTGTGAGTTCCAGGCCAACCAAGAGTACACAATAGTGAAACCCTGTCTCAAAAAACAAACAAACAAAATCAAATTAAACAAAACCACCTTCAAAATAAAAGAAATAAAAACAACAAAGAGGAGCTGTCTGCCTATCTGATTGGAAAATACTAAAATGAGACATGGCGTCGGGCGGTGCTCGGTGGCGGGAAGCGCTGCTGACAGGAGTATACATTGGTGGCTCCTTTGTGGAGATGAATTTGTCAATATTCATTAAAATTTAAAGCACCCATTCCCTTTGATCTAGCACATGCGCAGATATTTCAAGGAGCTAACAGGACAAGTATGCAAAGATAAATAAAAATGTGGGGGTATTTTAGAGCGTTGTTAATAAGAGCAGAGAATTGGAAAGGATCTAAATGTCTGTCAGTAGGAGACTGGCTCGATAAAATGTGGTCCATTTCTACAACGACTGTGCGTGTGCAGTCTTCAGAAGAGATCAGGTTGGCCTTTATCAGTTGAGACAGAATGATGATATTATTCATAAAAAAAAAAAAACTTGGGGAAGATGAAGCTTGCACAAGTGTGCATATAGTATGATTCCATCAGTATGGGGCAGGTGTGTTAAAAATACGGAGATAGCTCGGGAGGGCACACAGAGGCATGCCTATAATACCAGCACATGGGAGGCTGAGACAGGATTAAAAGTTTGAGGCCAGCCTGGGCTAACATAACAAGACCCTCTCCCCACCATAGAAAAGTTCAGTACAGAGATTTACTATGCACTTGTCATTCATTCATTTATCCATCCATTCATTCATGTGTGAGACAGGCTCACTCTGTGTAGCTCAGACTGTCCTAGAACTCACTAAGTAGACCAGGCTGGCCTCTAACTCATGGAGATCCACCTGCCCCTGCCTCCCAATGCTAGGATCAAAGGCCATGCCAGCTTCCTTGTTTGTTTGTTTGTTTGTTCGTTCTTTGGAGGTAGGGCCTCCTGTAGTACAGGCTGGCCTTGAACTCCTGATCCTCTTGACTCCTGCAGGGATCACCAGCACGCACTAACCACTGTTCACTGTGGAAACAGTCCTTTCCAGAGCACAGAGTTACTGGAAACCTTTAATTTTCTCTGATACCTGTTTTTTTTTTAAAAAAAAATCAAAATAATTTTAAAAGAAGTGAAAATCAAGTATAGCCATCTAAAGAAGTTCTACTCCAAAAACTGGAATTGTAAACATTCCAAATTGGAAACTTTTTGAGCCACAAATAAAACAAAATCCCAAATTTGAAACACTTCTGGTCCCAAGCATCTCTGGTGTGGGCTATTTAACCTATACATACATGCATACAGAAACATAATGAACACACACATGCCATTGTAGAGGGGAAAACCATGCTGATTGCTATGCGTTGTCTGTGTTTTTAATAATTATGAAGAGCGCGCCATGTAGCCGGTGTCACTCCACCCATGCTAACCGTGTTTAATCCTGTCCAACAGCCCTTGAGGTAGGGGGTTATCATTTCCAGATTACAGACAGTAACAGAGAGGTTGGGTAACTTGTTCAAGGCTACACAGCCAGTGAATAGCAAAGCTGGACTTGAGCTCAAGTAGCCCAACTCCGCAATGCATGCTTTTGGCCATGGCTATACTGTAAAGTAGCCGCAAATAATCTCTACTGAGCACATGAAACATCTAGAGAGAGATGAAATTACTATACTAGCCCAAGGTCACACAACTTGTCAGGAACAGAGTTGGTATGCAAATCCACATGTGTGTGTCACAAACTCAGAAACCAGACTGAGTTTGCCCCTACCAGATCTGAGCCTGCCCCTGTGGTCAACTGGTGTCAATGAGTCCTGCAGGGCTTTTTTTTTTTTAAACTCTTTGACTGCCCCCTAGTGGCTGTAGGTCAAACAACAGGGACATGGGCTGGGCTGAGATGTGGGGGTCTCAGCAGGCTAAACCTGGCTGAGTCTCTCTCTTTCTCCTCCAAAGTTCTCAGTGGACATTGACTCAGAGCTGGTGGAGGAGCTGCCTGCTGAGATCGAGCTGTGGTTGGTGCTTGTGGCCGTGGGTGCTGGGTTGCTGCTGCTGGGGCTCATCATCATCCTGCTATGGAAGGTAGAGATTCCCAGCCTACTGGGGCTTCCCACTTCAGACCCCTGGCAGTGCCAGCACGGCTCACCCACCCTCCCTCCATCCCGTGGCTCTGCATCCCATTCCTCATCTCCATCTCAGCTTCTCTTTCCCAGATACTCCCTGCCCCTCCTCCTGCTTCCAGTCCCACCCATGTGTGGGGAGCTGCAGGCTGCAAAGGGGAACAGGAGCTCTGGTATCTGGCTACCCACCCAAGCTGGGCTCAGGACTTAGCTTTCTAGGTTCCTCAGCTCTAAGCCCCAGCTCCCCAAGTTCTGATGGCCAGGTCTACCAGCACCCCTGATGGCCATCCCCACCTCCTCCCTCCAGTGCGGCTTCTTCAAGCGAGCCCGCACTCGTGCCCTGTATGAAGCTAAGAGGCAGAAGGCTGAGATGAAGAGCCAGCCGTCAGAGACAGAAAGGCTGACCGACGACTACTGAGGGGGGGCAGCCCCCCTGCCCCGGCCCACCCGGGTAACATGGCCTATGAACCTCCTCTCCAAATCCCCAGCTGGCTGGGGCCTCTGATTCTGTCCTGTCTGCTCCTCTTGCCTTGGGGGTCTGCTTGGATCTCACTTGTCTACCACCTCAAAGTACAGGCCACTCTGGTTGCCCCTGGTACCCCCACCTCCACCTGGCTCTCAGGAGCTTAAAATCCCAAGAACATGCTGGGAAATCCTTCCAATGAGCACGCTGCTTTCTGGAGGACCAGAAAAGAGAAATAGTCAGGGCTAGACCCTGTCTCTGTCTGGTCACAGGCATGTCCACAGTAACTCTAAGTCCTCTCCCCTCCCACAAGGAAGGAGGGAACCAAGAGAGGCCAATCTCTTTTGTCTTGAGTCCCACCATCTCCCTAGAATAACCATCTTACCCACCTCTAGTACTGGCCATTGAGACCACCCCATCTTCCTGGCCCACAATCTGTGCAGCTGCTTAGTCTCCACCTGCCTCTGCTCTCCTCTGTGTCTTCCTCAGCCCCTCCCTCCTCTGGGCCTGGGGTGGGGATGTTCATCTGCCCATCTCATACTGAAGTTGGGATGCTTGAGTTAAGGCCTGCTGTAAGGACCATAGGTGTGGGGGCTGGGAGGGAGGGATACACATCTTCTGCTTGAATTCTGGATACTGACACAATTTCTCTTCTGCCTAAACTCCAGTGTGACTTCTTTAAGCCGACTCGCTACTACCGGATCATGCCCAAGTACCACGCAGTGCGTATCCGGGAAGAGGACCGTTACCCACCTCCAGGGAGCACGCTACCCACCAAGAAGCACTGGGTCACCAGCTGGCAGATTCGGGATCGATACTACTGATTGCCCTCCTTGACAAACCTCCCAGCGCTCCCTTCCTTCCTATTTATCATAAATTATGACTCCAGCAGTCCAAAAGGGGCCATGCACTTGACTGGCACCAGCAGGCTCAGGCATCTGTCTTCAGTGCAGGCATGTTTTCTGGGGTCCTGGAATCTCCTTCAAGACCTTGCAACGCTGAGCACAGCACAGCCCTGCACACTGGACACACACACAGGGCCTACTGCTAATAGCCTGTTTTGATATACCATGGCAGGTGCCGTGTCCAAGTCTCTGTCTGTGCCAAAACCAAGCCAAAGCGCCTCCACTAGGAGACAGGAGGAAAAGGTCCCTGATGCGGGGACACCTCTCCTCCACACTGGATCCCCCTTGAGCCATTGTCACTGGACAGAGTTTACTGTCCAGAATAAAACTACTGACGAGGAGGAGACAGTCAGGCCCAGCTGCAATTCCTGGCATGCACTGGAGCCCAGGGCCACACTAAAGGCTACCCAGGGGGTGTTCTTATGACCTGCGTGCTCAGACCCATGAGCAATGAACTAGAAAGCAGGTTCCCAGAATGGGCTTTATAAGTGGAACTCTAAAATCATGGCTACAGATAGAGTTGGCAAGAAATGAAGCCCAAAGGAACAAAGAGAAACCGTGGGCAGCCTGGACACACTGTACTGAGACTGACCTGGAGCATGGTGGCATCCTTCAGAGAGCAGGGTCCTGGTGCAGCAGACATTGGTAGGATGAAGAGGAGAGACTTCTGACCCATCCTGACCACCTCAGCCTGGGCAAGGCCTGGAGATCCCCACAAGACCACGTGGGGTGTGATACTTGAATGTAGGGCAGGGGAGGGCCCAGCCCCTGCCCCAGTTGGCCAGACTTAACTCTGCTTCCTTGACCACAGATATATTCTGAGCTGCCCGTGGCTTTCTGAGAAACCTAGCCCTTCCTCTTCCCTAAAGCTGCATCCCCATTCTAGCAGTGGAAGCTGATCTCGCAGGTCCTCTCCGGTCCCTATCCACAGGCAGACCCACTCCCCAGCTCTGTCCCCTCCATCCCACGGTACTAGAGCAGCTTTCCCCATCCTGTGCCTTCTTTGTATATGGGCTTCTCACTAAAATAAATAAACAGTTCCCAGTTTGTACTGCTGTGTCTGCTCCTACCCACCTCCACCTCCGCCCCCCAGTCCTGAACACTCTCAGTTCAGTCTGGAGGGGTGATGACCTTCCCTAGCTGGTCCCTTGATGATGGACCTAGCACCCTACAGCAAGCCACGCATGAGATTTTGATTCAAGCACAGAGTTCACAAACAGCGCCACGGAGGGGTGCTTTCTTTACCTGTCAGAGTTGTGGCCTGTTCCTGCTGTGTTCATTTTGACATCAAACTCATCCATTTATTGCTAGGTTCCTGTTGTATTTGTCAAGGGAGGGGAATTGAGAAAGGACCTCGCATCCCCAGCTGATCTCAAACTATGTAGATCAGGATGGTCTTGAACTCATCTTCTCCAGTGCCAGGGTATCAGGTTTGACCCAAGCTGACTGGGAAGGGAGAGAGAGGGGGCAGGGGGAAAGAGAGAAGTCCCATCTACTTTGCCTGACCCTTGAATGTACACTGTACACCACCTGTGCCATCCACCACCTCTGATTGTTAGGCTGGTCGATGTCTAGGGATCCTCTTTCACAGCCCTGAAGCCTCTCTGCCAACCTCACTTCCTTTCTTCAGTCTGCCTATTCTACTACATGCCAGTCTCTATGCACTGTAGCTAAAGCAATGACCAGGTCAGACACAATCTTAAGCCGAAGTCCAGTGGGGAAGACCCATGAGTTATCTGTGAGAAGCTCCTATGCCGTCCTAAGATCAGGAGAGGCATGCAGGGAGCCCA
>CM052710.1:25357720-25507103 GCA_028551405.1 Uromys caudimaculatus
ATCCAGCCCCCCCCCCCCCCCCCAAGTAAAAAGAGATAGCATTGTCAATGGGTTAAAGATTAGAGGCTGGGGCAAGGTGGCAGGTAGATGGTGTTGGGAGTTGAGCCTGGAAATCTGAAAAGATGAAGCTAAGGAATGGAGCCAAATCGGACACTGGGACAACTGGAAAGGCCTCAGTAAGAGGTGGAAAGGTGGAACTGGAGAAATGGTTCAGCAGTTGAGAGTATTTACTGTGCTCTTGCACAGGACCTGGCCTCCTTCGTTCCCAGCGCCTACCTCAGGCAGCTCATGACCACCTGTAACTCCAATTCCAGGCAACCAGATTCCCTCCAGCCCCCACAGGCACCTGCATGCTTGTGGTAGACAAGAACTCACTCGGGTACACATACATACAGATTATAGATCCTTTTAAAAAATTATTATTATTATTTTTAAGACGGGGTTTCTCTGTGTAGCCATGACTGTCCTGGAACTCACTCTGTACACCAGACTGGCCTTGAACTCTGAGATCCTCCGGCCTCTGCCTGAGATTAAAGGTATACACCGATATGTGTGTGTGTGTGTGTGTGTGTGTGTGTGTGTGTGTGTGTGTGTGTGTATGTGAGAAAAGGCTCTGAGTAGGGAAACAACAAGGTCAGATTTGTAGTTGGGAATGCTTGCCAATTCTGTTTTCCTGTCTGTAAAATAGAAGAAATGATATAATAATCCAGGCAAACAGTGCCTAGCACTCAGCATTATGCTTTCCGTGGTGAATTCTTGGTTTGTGCTGACTACAATTATATTGTTATAACTTGCAGTGTGTGTGTGTATGTGGGGGGGGGTTGGGGATCAATCCTATAGTCTTGCACATTCTAGGAAACCACTCTACCATGGAGTTACTACCAGCTCAACTCCCCCTCCTCTCCCTTTTTGAGAAAAGATCTTATTAAATTACCCAGGTTGTACTTGAACTCACACTATCTCAGGTGGACCTTGAACAGAACTCCTCCTGCCTCAGTCTCCAAGAGTAGCACCAGGCCCTACTAAAGGCCTCGATCCTGCCTGTGATTCGCAGGGGTATGGTAAAGGCTGGTAAACCACCGAATAATCAATCAAGAGTAAAGAACTAAGAAACCTATGAAGGCCCAGAGAGTGGAGAACATACCAAGTTTTACCAAAAGAGGGCGCATGACATTTCGCAGGAAAGAGACAGGGAACTGCTAGGAAGATTGGGCTGGGCTCCCAAGCCGCTAAGATGCCTTAGCTCCCGGGGACTTGCCATAAGGAAGCCAGAGGTACAAACAGTTGCCGTCTCAGGTTAGGTGCACAGAAGGTTGCCTTCTCAGGTGGTTTTGCAAGGCACACAAAGTTTTATGCACAATCAAACGAGCTACGTAATAATAAAATGGAACTTCCTAAAATTAGCACTAACGGTAGCTCCTTCCCCCCCTCTGCCAGTCCTAAGGGGTTTGGCTGGTTTTTTTTTTTTTTTTTTTTTTTTTTTTTTTTTTTGTTGTTGTTTTTCAAGTGCCAGAGATCAATACAGGGCTTCATGCATGCTGAACAAGTGCCATGCCCTCTGAGCTACACTCCCACCCTAATTTTGGATGTTTTTCACGAGAAAAAGAAAAAAAGAAAAAGAAAACGCCACCTTTTCCTGGGCCTCTTGGATATTTATGGAAGTCAGCGGGTTGCACGCATATAGGATAGTTTAGTATAAGCTTGCATTCTGGTTCCGGATTTTGCAAGTGTTCATTCAGGGTCCATCATAGGAGTGAGAAACCACTATGAGCCCCTATGGCAGAACAGGTAAGCAGGTTGTCAAGTCAAACAGGTGCCTTTAGGAAAGGGACAAGGCAGAGAAGGGAGGGTTAAAGGAGACAGGAGAGTGAACCAGGGAAAAATAGAGAGTCAAACGAAGTAGGTTAGCGGGACTCTGGGGAAGAAGGGGTTAACCCAGGGCTCGCCCCTATTAAGTCTAAGGTAGTTGGCGGCGGGAGGCGGGACTTGAGCACAGCCCAGGAAAACAACAGGCCGTCTCCAGCACCTTCACGGTTAAGGGGGTGGGTCCCGAGGAGAGCCACGTGTCGAAGCGCAAGACTATTGGTTCTCCTGGAGTTGTTTGTGCGCGACCATTGGCGACGTCGGGGCGCCGGGACAAGCCGATTGGCTAGATGTTGGAGGCACCGCCAGGGCAAGGGTAGGGAGGAGGCGGCCGAAGCTGGTCTCCGGGCTGAGCTGGGCTGAGCTGGGCCGAGCGGAGGGCCGGTGCCAGCGCCTCCAGCCCCCGGACAGCAGCGGGAGCCAAGCCCGAGCTGCAGGCGCCATCGCCATGCGCTGGGTCCGGGCGCTGTTGAAGAATGCGTCCCTGGCAGGGGCGCCCAAATACATCGAGCACTTCAGCAAGTTCTCCCCGTCCCCGCTGTCCATGAAGCAGTTTCTAGACTTCGGTACGGACTCGGCGTAGGCGGGCATCAGGGGCGGTGGGTGCGGGGAAAGAGACCCTGGCAATGAGAGGTTAACGTCCGAGGAAGAGGTCCTGGGTGACAGGAAGGTTGGCTTGGAAGAGTATGGACAGGAATGGGTAAACGGCGAGGCCAACCTGGCTGCCCACAAAGAGTTAAGAGTGCCCTCTTCACAGTTAGCTAAGAATGGGGGCGCGGAGAAAGCGTTGCAAGGGATCGTGGAGAGTAAGAGGCAGTGAGGGTATAAGACCCCATCCAGACATGATAGCGGCCAGGAGTAAACAGGGGACATGCTGCTGGGAGTACTAAGGAGATTCAGTTATCTGGAAGACTGTGCACGAAGGGTGGGGTACTTCTGAACAGAGAGAGCAAGGGAAAAATCCCGGGGCAGGTGGTAAGGGGGCCCCTTGAGTAGGAGGTGCTAACAAGAGGAGCTCCCCTGACTGGTGAGCCTCCAACCACTGCAGCTGCCCACTGGGCAAGGACACTTGAAGATCAAATCTCTTCTAGCCTGGCAGCAGTTCCTAGCTGGGCAGAGCCCAACTTACCATGAGGTAGTCAGGCGGCTTGTACCCTTCCATGGCTATCCCTGGGTTTCCAAAGATCACCCACTCAGTGTTCTGAGGGTTGAGGTGGCTTTGGGGCAGGAGAAAGCTGTGCCAAGTGGTGGATGGAGACATTGTGTGGCCCTGTCTGTCTATATGGCATTCCCCTGGTGCCAGCCAGCGATTGGGAGTGGGCCCAGGTCTTTCAAGAGTTGGCAGTGTCACAGGCAGGAGGACAGTGAGATGGCAGACAAGACTTGGGCACCTGTTTTCCAGGATGTGCCTTTGTTCCTCCCTGTTCAGTTGGAGTCGTGAGCTTTGTGTAGGAAATCCTCCAGGGTTCACTCCAAGTTCCAGCAAAGTGCCACAGTTAAAAGGGGCTTGCAATAGTCCGGTCCGCCTGTATGGGCAAAACTAATGATGATATACAGTAAGTCACAGAAGCAAGGCCTGTTTTTTTTGTTTTTGTTTTTGTTTTTTTTTTTTGGTTTTTCGAGACAGGGTTTCTCTGTATAGCCCTGGCTGTCCTGGAACTCACTCTGTAGACCAGGCTGGCCTTGAACTCAGAAATCCGCCTGGCTCTACCTCCCAAGTGCTAGGATTAAAGGCGTGCGCCACCACTGCCCGGCAAGGCCTGGTTTTGATCCTAGGTCTCCCGTCTCTAGGCTGACACTGCGCATTCCTCTTCTGCCTATTAATTTTGACCCTGGACCAAGGTCCCCATTTTGCCTCACAGATGGTCATTAACATGGCCAATTCTACATTGGCATTCATCTGTTTCCTCAGCCTAGATGAGATGGCCTGCCTCAGGGATAATGCTGAGTTCCTACAGTCCTGGGAACCTAGTCCTAGCACCCCAAGGAGGGAAGGATTTCTTAGGTACCTCTGTGCCCCAGACTAGTCCCCTGGGATGAGTCCCTACCTAGTGGGATGGAAAGGTGAATTAGGCCAGAACAGTTCAGAGTGAGCCCTGGGAACATCTTGTTTCCCTGGTTAAAAACAAGCAGGGTTTTAACTGAGGGTCAGTGGGTGATACATTCTGTTCCTGAAGTGTCATTCAGATGGTAGGATGTCTGGGAAAGGCTCAAGCACCGAAATGCTAGGAGGGCCACCTTGCTGTGTGCCACAGATAGGTCATGTGGTCATTACAGCCTGCCCAGTCTCCACATGTGCGACAGTTCCCATGGTCTGCAGGTATTGATTGACCCCTCTGTCATCCTCAGGATCCAGCAATGCCTGCGAGAAAACTTCATTCACTTTCCTCCGGCAGGAGCTGCCCGTGCGCCTGGCCAACATCATGAAAGAGATCAACCTGCTTCCTGACCGAGTACTGGGCACCCCCTCAGTGCAGCTGGTGCAGAGCTGGTGAGGCCCTCACATCCCACCACTCCTCCATCCTCACCATGTTCCTCGGTTCTTGTGTCAGAAGCTAGGACAGAGGCAAGGCACAGGGACCCCAAGAGGCTGGAGAGTTAGCCAGGATCATATGGGAATCCTCAGCTTGAGCAGGGACAAAGGGCAAGTTCAGTCTGTGTCTCACCATCCTACTTTATCTGGGAGCTTAGGGTCCATCCAAGAAAGTGCAGCTTTAATAGTCAAGAGCAAAAGTCATGCTTACATCAGCAGTAATCCATAGCCTGCTCCTGGAGTCCAAATTCCTGTTTGCTGAAGTAACTTGGGAAAACAAGAGGGAAAAAAGGTGAAGATTCAGTTATCCAGGTGGCAAATCTGTCTGTCTTGAATGTTGAAGAAACACTCAGTTAAACACAGACAATACAGTCCCTTCCCAAAGAGTTCAGAGGGCAAGGATCAAAAGTTGATTACAGGTAGCCATAGGCACAGAGCTCTGTCTGGAGCTGGGTAACTGGAGGCCATTAGCCGATGGCCTGACATGAAACATAAACAAAGGTGTGTCTGTCACTGGGCATGTCCCTGGCTGATCATCAATAGACTTTTATGACAACTGGGTAGCAATCTAGTCATCAGGATTTGCAACGCGGAATGACTGAGGATTCCCTAGGGCTTAGGAGCTTGTGTCATACCTGTGGGCCCAACCCTGTCCTGTGTCTAAGCAGGTGGCAGCAGCTGACAGTGCAGCTCAATGATAAAAGCTGCCTTTGCCCTGGGCTGTTCCTCAGCAGCTGAAACAATTGATTAGGCAGTACTGGTGGTGCAGGCTTAGTAGTCGCAGCTCAGAGGCCTGATTGTAAGGCCAGCCTGAGGAACTTAGTGAGACACTGTCTCAAAATAAACAGAGGGCTGACTGTAGCTCAGTGGTAAAGCAGTTGCCTAGGATAGATGAGGCCCTGTGTTCAAGTCTCAATATCACACACACAAACAACCACAAAGACAGCAGCAGTTTTCCACAAGGGGCCCAAGGCATTCCTGGGAAACTGCCAAGACAGGCTAAACAAAATGCAATACAAACATGTGGAGGAGACATGATCAAGGAAGGTTTGATTTTTTTTTAATGAAATGACATTAATTATGACATCTCCCACTTACAGAAGTGTAACATGTTCATTTTGACACTTGTAAAACACAAAAGCGTAGACAGAATATGTCCGCTTTATTCTCCTTCATACCAGCCCCTGCTAGGGTGTCCTGGGTTTTTTTTTATGCCCTTCCAGCATTGTGTCAGTGCATGGATATGTCTCTCCCTGGTTTATTCTGGAAAGACAGGCTCCAGTAAGGGGTAGGGTTGTACACACCAGGCCAGGTACATTGTAGCTATGCATGCTAACCAACGTCATGAAGAAAACTGAGCAGGGTGGAGGCAATTCCAGTCTTCCTCGTGGTTGGCAGGTTGAAGCAGGAAGATAATGAGTTCAGGTGTTCAAGACCAGCCTAGGTGTCGGGCAGTGGTGGCGCACGCCTTTAATCCTAGCACTTGGGAGGCGGAGACAGGCGGATTTCTGAGTTCGAGGCCAGCCTGGTCTACAGAGTGAGTTCCAGGACAGCCAGGGCTATACAGAGAAACCCTGTCTCGAAAAAACAACAAACAAACAAAAAACACAAGACCAGCCTAGGCAACATAGTGAAACATGTTTGAAGACAAAACACATGGGAAAATTGAAAAGAATACACGGAAGGACTTGGATGCTCAGAGCTAGAAAGGAGGGGCTTTGACTAGACCTGAGAAGGTGAGGGGTGGGTGGAAGACAGGGTTTGAATTTCAGGTGGCCCAGCTTACCTCTCACTGAGCCCTCACTAGGACATCCAAGACCTCTGAGCCAGTCTGCGTGTCTTCCCACAGGGTGGCAGGGCTGTGGGGAGGAAGGTACCATCTGTTCTCGCAGCCCTCCTCCAGTCTGTCCCGCTGACTGGCTTGGCTGACTCACCAGCTGGTCCCTGACTTCATGACAAGATTTCTCAGACCCCTCCCAAGAAACTGTTCTGAGGCAGCCAGGGAGGCTGACAAATAGAGGGCCAGAGGAGGGCAGGGGGTCGCTGGACTCCCCTTCTGTGACAGAGAGGCATAGCTTGACTTTTTCTCCCTCAAAGCTTGGAAGGAATGCCAGGGCACAATAGGGAGGGGTAGAGTCAGAGGAAACACTTGTCCAGCAGGTGATTCAGCATGCAAGAGAGCATGCCAAGGGGTGGTCGGTCATCCTGATACACTAAAGAGAGCCGCGGAGGGGGCTTGCAGAGCCAGTGGGCCTCAGCCAAAGCAAGAGAAGCTAAAATGGCAGAACAGGAAGGACTTGCTCTCTATGAGAGAGTGCAGTTTTCTTCTAGGATAAACTCAAGGTGGCCGGGATGGTGGCGTGGTGGAGGTGGGCAGGGCCTGTAGGACAGGAACGCTCGACTTCACAGGGAGCCTGGGAAGAGGACCACTAGCCTGAATCTGATGAGCAGAGAGAGAACCTCCCCTTGGAGATGTGTAGAGGGAGGGAGCTGTTGGCAGGACAGTAGTTAATACACAGTCATAGTTAATGGAGTGATAAGGTCTGGGCTGACGCTCAAAATGATGACTTCCCAGTTCAAAATAAACCGGATCAGCTCTTAGCTGCTCAGACTTGGAGTAATGGGGCCAGATTTGGGGGGTTATTGGAAGGTGGGGCTGCCCCCTAGGCTTATCAGCAGCATGTGTGACATATGTGACATGGAGTCTGGATAGGTACCCCTACATGGCGATAGGCCTTTCCTGGGCTCAGCTTCCTGGCCTGTAGAGTGGAGTCTCACTCACTGTTTCCCAGGGTCCTGTATTACTGAGAGTGTGAAACACATTGTCTTTGTTAGGGTTACCATTGCTGTGACCGTGACCAAAAGCATGAAGAGAAAAGGGTTTATTCAGTGTACACTTCCACATCAGAGTCCATCACTGAAAGAAGTCAGTACTGGATTGCTTCCTGTGGCATGCTCAGCTTGCTTTCTTATAGGACCCAGGACCACTACCCCAGGGCTGGCTCCATCCAAATAGGCTAGACCCTCCTGTATCAACCACTAATTAAGAAAATGCTCGCTGGGCAGTGGTGGCGCATGCCTTTAATCCCAGCACTTGGGAGGCAGAGGCAGGATTTCTGAGTTTGAGGCCAGCCTGGTCTACAGAGTGAGTTCCAGGACAGCCAGGGCTACACAGAGAAACCCTGTCTCAAAAAACCAAAAAAAAAAGAAAAAGAAAAAAGAAAATGCTCTACAAACATTCCCTACAGCCCAGTGTTCCGGAGGCATTTTCTCACTTGAGGGTCCCTCCTCTTTGAGGCTCCCTCCTCTTTGATGCCCCTCATTTGTGTCAAGGTGACATAAGACTAGCCAGCACATGCATCTACAGTACCAGCCACAGCCCCATGCTTCTGGGCAGCCGCACCTGCAGGTCAAAGGTGACACAATTATGTCAGAGGTCTCAGAGGCAATGCAGCAGTGAGAACAAAGGGTAGACTCCCCTAAAGACGAACACACCCGAGGGCTTGTGGAGTGTCAGGGGCCACTCTGTTTGCTAACCCAGATGGTCCTGTAATCTGTATGACTTCCCCTAGCGAGCCTCCTCATCATCTCCAGATGAGAGATGGAGGCTCAGGAAGTGGGACTTCTTGGCTAAGGTTGGTTAGGGAGTCCTGAAGGGTCTGGGATTCAGGTCCAGGCCATGGGTTCTGGAGTCTGTATTTGAGGGACAGGAAGGTTTTGTATGGGCTCATGCCGCAGGGCAGTGATTTCCACGTCCCCATGCCAGTAGGGCTCACCTACAGAATAGAATGTCTCCAAGTGCTGCCTGGGTGCACAGGGGTATCCAGTGGACCCTCTCAGGAGCAAGACCGCCTGAAGAGGCGAGGACAAGTAGGGGATACTTCCCCAAACAGCCAGTGAGCCCCTGCTGTCTGTTGCTGGGTTTTGTAGAGTTGTAAGAGGTGTGTGGGAGCGGGTGATTCACTGAGTATGTATGTATGTGTGTGGGCAGACATCATCTACTCATCCTCCTCCCTGGCTTGTCCACAAGGTATGTGGACCCCAGGCCCTGCCTATGAAGAGTCCCACTCCCACCCCACAAAGGCCAGCTAGCCCTTGTCTTGAGCAGAATGAGAGGCAGAAGGTCCACAGACAAGAGGTGGGGCCTGCATTAAACTAACCTGTCCCTCTGAACACCAGCACACCTGGCCCAGTAGTCTCACAGGGATCGATCCCCAAGGGGATTTTAAAGCTAAACCCTACCTGACCCTGAGCTTCCTGCTGTGAACCTTATTTTGCACTTGGGCTGAAGCATCCCTGTGGCCTTCAGTGAACAGCCAGCATCCAAACCCAAGCCTGCTGCCCATTCACAGAGTGCCTCCAGATGTGGGATATGTCTGCCCTCTCCCTTCATGCGAGTAGCCACCCTCCTCCCGGGACTGTCTTCAGCACCCACAGACGCACACTCTTTTTACACACTCCCGTGGCTCTGCCGTCTCTACTCCCACACAATGCTTGCAGGTGGCTGCATGCCCTCCGCCCTCTCCTAGTTCTACTGCATGCCTCTCCCCTCAGGCCTGCATTCCACTCCCTGGAGGGTATTGGCTAGAGAGTGGGTGTGTGTGCCTGCAATGAAAACACTGGATTTTACCCTAGGAGAAGGGGAGTAGGTTAGACCCTAGGCCTCTCCCTCTCAACCTGGACACATACATGCCCTTAGCATGCCCCTTTCCCTGGCTCTGGAGAAGAGCTACCCAAGAGCCAACATAACACCACCCCAGTGTCTCTCTCTGGAGGATCCAGTTGTATCTCAGGGTGACATGGAAGGCCAGGCCCACGGGCACCTCAGGGTTAGAGCCAAGGCCCCTAAGGAAGAACCTTCCATGTTCTTCCCTGGAGAACCAGGAGCACACCCAGCATTATCTCCCTATGGAAAATGGCCCCTTGAGGGGCAGACAGGGATGTGAGTCTCCAGTGTCCCCACAGCAACCCTGACAGTACTACTTTTGTCAACATATCCAGGTGGCCCTGTGTTTGATGTCAGTGGCCATGTAACCAGTTCTACTTCTGAAAGTTCACTGCACAGCTCTGCCAGGGCTTGGAAGCTGGGACCCTGCCCGTTTCTACCTCTGGCCACGCACAGAGCCTCCTACTTCTGAGAACCTTTCTTAGTTGGAGAGGAGGCCTGCCCCTCCCGCCCGGCCTAGAGGTGGAGCAGACAGCAGGGCTCACCCACACCCACCACCTCTGGGTGGCACTGAGCCTCCGACTTCTGATGCTTCTGTCTCTCTCCCCACCATGGATCTTGAGAAGGGGTCAGGTGGCTCACCCTCCACCTGTTCCCTCTCCCCCCCTCCCCCCCCATTCACACTTGTGGTTTCTCTCCCAAGTCTCCTCTCCCTCAAAGCCCCTTTGCCTATTTGTGATTAAAGGCCCTTTGTGGGCCTCTGAGCCTAGGTAGGTAGCAGTGGTCAGGGCATAGGAGTAGCTCAGTGAACATCAGCTGTCATGCCTCACTAAGGAGACTAAGGTCTTCCTGGTGCAGATATCTGGGCAGGGGTGAAGGCAGTCTGTCAAGAAACTCTATCCACAACTAGAAGAGCAGCTCCCGTAGGTATTGTGTTAGGTTCTGGCTGGGAAGAACTGGAAGGAACCCCAGACCAAGCTTGTTTCTGCTCCCGGTGAGGAATGGCCTAAAGCAAGGCAGGAGTGGAGCTGAGTGGGTGTGCTCAGCTGGAGACAGGTTTTGAGTGACCACTGCACAGTGAGAGGTAGGGATAAGAACTCCCACCTTTCCCAGCGAGGAAACAAGCCCAGAGAAGTTCCATAGCTAACCCAGGGCCACCCTGGAACCCAGCAGAACCAGCAAAGAGCCATTGTGGGGTACAAAAAGAAAGGCATTCTACACAGAAGCAGAGACTGTGGTGAGATCCGGAGCAGTGGCAGCCCTGTCGGTGGCAGGAGTTCTGGAGATCCACAAGGCTTTGCTGTACTCCCACCTAGCTGGGGCACTGCTCTGAGGCTCATTCCTTCTTCTTTTCTCAGAGCTCTTGAGTGCTTTGGAATAGGTCCTAACCTAGTATCTCTGCTAGAGACACCTCTGGGCCTCAGGAGCTCTCCATGACAGGATTCCAGGTAGCCCTTCCAGTCCTCAGGCTAGAAGTGTTTCTGCTCTAGGGAACAGAGGGAGGCTGGTACTTTCATAGTTCCAGAACAAGGTACAGGCTGGGTGGGCATGTGTATATGGGAAACAAAGGTCATGGCTCACTCGGGCAAGGGGACAGTGACACCAGATTAGCACCATGTACTGCCTCAGGCAGACCTACCTCATAAGCAGAAGCTCAGTGCACAGAGACAGACCCCATGTTCTTTATTCATTAACCTTTCTGAGTTGGAGAGGAGACTTGCCCCTCCCACCAGGCCTAGAGGTGGAACAGACAGCAGGGCTCACCCACACCCTCCCTGCTCATTGGCTTTACAAGGCAGAATGAGCCTCCCTGGTCCTATCTGAGGACAGAGCTAGACACACCTACTCACCCCCCACCCCTCACCCCTGAGACAGGGTTTCTCTATGTAGCCCTGGCTGTCCTGGAACTCACTCTGTAGACCAGGCTGGCCTCGAACTCAGAAATCCACATTCCTCTGCCTCCCAAGTGCTGGGATTAAAGGCATGCACCACCACTGCCTGGCTCCTACTCACCTTTTAAAATTGGGATTCCTGAGGAAGGTTCCAGATCACTCTGGGAGAGGTCCAGCTAACCTGCCGGTGGCACCCATTGTCCACTAGAAGCCTTGGCTCCCTTTAGGAGATACCAGGATCTTTGTCAGCAAAAGGGCTCAGCAAGGCAGGTAGGTGTCTGAGCCCTCTGTTACTGTGGCCTTTGGGACAGTTGGCCTCAGACCCCTGTTCTCTCCAGCTTCTAGGAGGGGGTGATTTCTGGTCCCTCCTAAGGTTGCTGTTAATAGGGTTCAGAAGCAAAGACACGCACTGTTAAGGGAACTAGCGAATTCAGGGTTTCCTTGTACAACTTACTAGGTTGTCAGGGAGACCAAGAGCAGATAAAATTTGATTGTCAGCCAGTTCCACTTTGTGTGCTACCTACTATAGCATCTGAGGGCACGAGAGGGAGCATTGTGTAGTCTCAGCTGAGCTCACGGACACCTTCGTCTTCACACAGGTATGTCCAGAGTCTGCTGGACATCATGGAATTTCTGGACAAGGACCCTGAGGACCACCGGACCCTAAGCCAGTGAGTGAGCACCCTCTTTAGGGACAAGAAGTTAGGTGCAAGCAAGGACATCTTGGTCAGGGCCCTAAGGACGGAATGCCAGCTGGGTTCAGGGAAAGGCCCTGACTTCAGAGATATGCCAAGAAAGGGGGAAGATGGGCTACTTCTGGGAAATCCAGGTCTGCTGAGAGAGATGAGGATGCTGCTGATTATCAGGATGCCAAGAGGATGTGGGGGAACCCTGCCCTCAGGAACAGAGGAACCGAGAGCTTTAGCTGTAAACAGGAAGATGGCTGGACAACTGGGAGAGTAAGGGCGGTCTTCAGGTGGATGAGCACCGTGTGTCTGTGGGGCTGGGAAGGATACAGAAAATGAAGGAACTGATAGGCCATTGGGAATAAAGGAGAGCCAGGGTGTCCCCAAGCCTGAGACTGGGTAGAGGCAAATGTCTGCCTTCTCTGAAGGTTCACGGATGCCCTGGTTACCATCCGGAACCGGCACAATGACGTGGTGCCCACCATGGCGCAGGGAGTGCTGGAGTACAAGGACACCTATGGCGATGACCCCGTCTCCAACCAGAACATCCAGTACTTCCTGGACCGTTTCTACCTCAGCCGCATCTCCATCCGTATGCTCATCAACCAGCACAGTGAGTTCTGGCTGCTTCAGAGAGGGCAAGGGGCCAGGCAGGGCAGCCACGAAGGGCACTGCCCCTGACAGGACAGCAGGGGTCCCCACTCCAGCCACTGTGCCCAGAGGCCTGAGTGGCATTTGGGAACTGAAGAGTGTGGCTTAAGTCAGGTGTGATAGCATGTGTCTATAATCCTAGCACTTGGGAAGCTGAGGCAGGAGGATCATATGTTTGAGGCCAAGCTTAGCTACATAGTGAGACTTTGTCTCAAAAAAAAGGGGAGGAGGGAATATGGCTCAGCAGTTAAGAACACTGACTGCTCTTCCAGAGGTCCTGAGTTCAATTCCCAGCAACCACATGGTGGCTCACAGACATCTATAATGGGATATAATGCTCTCTTCTAGTGTGTCTGAAGGCAGCTACAGTGTAGTCATATACATTAAATAATTCTTAAAAAAAAAAAAAAGAAGAAAGAAAAAGAAAAATTTTAAAAAGTAACTGGCTCCCAAAGTAAAAGTGCAGCATTGAGTTGAAATCTATTGTTTTAAATATTTGAAGTGTAAAACATGCTACACATTATGAAAACAATTTTATTAATTGTATTTATTTGTTTATGCACATGTGGTCGGAGAATGTCCTACAATTCATGCTCTCCTTCCATCATCTAGGCCTTGGGGTTTGAACTCAGGTTGTTAGGCTTGGCTGCAAGCACCTTTACCCACTGAGCCATCTTGTCAGCCATTTACACATGTTATCCCACACCCACACACCCAACACATTAAAAACTCCATTGTATTAAAAATCAGTTTATTGTTTACCCAATCCTGTTCAGAGTTTTCTATGCTGGTGACAAAGCATAGCCATCATAAGTTAAGTGAGTTCTTTTTGTTCAAAGAAAAGGAAGCTGGTGGAAGCTATCTTTTTTTTTGATTTTTCGAGACAGTGTTTCTCTGTGTAGCCCTGGCTGACCTGGAACTCACTCTGTAGACCAGGCTGGCCTCAAACTCAGAAATCCACCTGCCTCTGCCTCCCAAGTGCTGGGATTAAAGGTGTGCGCCACCATTGCCCGGCGGAAGCTATCTTATAGTATTGTGTGAAGATATAAAAGCAAAGCATACATTTAAAACTGGGCTTCGTGATGCGTGCATTAAATCCCAGTACTTGGGAGGGAGAAGCAAGCAGATCTCTGTGAGTTCAAGGTCAGCCTGGTCTACAAAGTAAATTCCAGCACAGCCAGGACTGATATACAGAGAAACCCTGTCATGAAAATACATACATACGGGCTGGAAAGTGGGTAAGAGCACTGACTGCTCTTCCGAAGATCCTGAGTTCAAATCCCAGCAACCACATGGTGGCTCATAACCATCCATAATGAGATCTGATGCCCTCTGCTGGGGTGTCTGAGGACAGCTACAGTGTACTTACATATAATAAATAAATAAATCTTTAAAAAACAAAACAAAACAAAAAAAAGAAAATACATACATACACACATGTATACACACACATGTATACACACATACATACATACACACATATATACATATATACATACATACACACATACATACACACATACATATATACATACACACACTTAAACAGGGTATGAGTGCAAAGGCCTATAGAAGGACTGCTGTAGGGTGCCGAGGCTCTGGAAGGCCTGAGCTAGGGTGAAACAAGACTTGGGGGGCACAGTTGGCATGGAACATACAGAGGCCTACAGATGAGGTGAAGAGTGGGGTGTTAGGAACAGGGAGGACCAGCTCCTGTGAACTAGCCAATGGTTCCCTTCCCTCTGCCCACAGCCCTCATCTTTGACGGCAGCACCAACCCAGCCCACCCCAAACACATTGGCAGCATTGATCCCAACTGCAACGTGTCTGATGTGGTGAAAGGTGAGCCCCCACCATAGGCCTGGCCCATAAAGGAGCTCCAGGGACCCTCCCAGATAACCAGGTCAGAGGGTGAGCCATTCCCAGTGGGCGGGGAGCCATGGCCCCATGAGTTTCATGTTGGTGATACCCAATGTCAGTGCCAAAGGGACTGCTGCTGGGTCAGCCACCCACAACCTGAGTGGTCCTATCTCCTCGCAGACGCCTATGACATGGCTAAGCTACTGTGTGACAAGTATTACATGGCTTCGCCTGACCTGGAGATCCAGGAAGTCAATGGTAAGCAGATGAGTGCGTGCACGTGCGTGCGGCTGCATGTACGTGTGTATACGTGTGTGTGTATGCATGTGTGCATGTGGTGTGTACATGTGTGTACATGTATATGTATGTATATGTGTGTATGTGTGTTTGTGTGCATGTATGTGTGCATGTACCCATGCGTGTGTTTCGGAGCAATGGGGACAGGCCAGAGTAGGGGATCTGGGGTATCAGACTCCCCTAGAGAGGAGCTGCTCTGTATTATTAATTTGTTGGATAACTGCTCACTATTTGGCACACACATCATGTAAAGAAGACAGGCAAGGCCCCTGTCCTCACAGAGCGTACATTCTTGGAGCTAGAGAGGTTGGGACCTGTGATAGGTGACCACTGAACATGCAAATACACCAGCTAATTTAAAAGCCTCAGGAGGTCCAGGGCTGGGACTGTGGAGAGTGATGTGTGATGGGATAGCCTCCGCAGAACCCAAGAAGCAGCAGCTTCACTGAGAGATGCTTCCGGGTGGTCAGAGGCGGTACCCACTCCCAGGCCTCCCATGTAGCTGGAAGGAAGAAGCAGGGTTGAACTTGGGCCTTCCAAGGGTTCCTAGCTGTGGCAGCTTGGGAGGGGTGCAGCCACATAGCCACCTAGGCTAGGTACAGCTGTGGAGACAGGGAAGAATGTCTGCTCTGAGGGAATAAGAGCCGCAGGGTCACGCTGTAGATAAGCTCGTGGGAGGTGACCTTGCCGTGTGACTCCTGCCGCTGGTCTTGACTCCCACAGCCACCAACGCCACCCAGCCCATCCACATGGTCTACGTCCCCTCCCACCTCTACCACATGCTCTTTGAGCTCTTCAAGGTAAGAAGGCTGCACTTCTCAGGGGAGGCTGGGCAGGGCCAGCCCTTGGCCCTCGGCTTCAGCAGCAGGCTTCTCTCACTGCGGCATCCTTCATTCCCTTCCCAGAATGCCATGCGGGCCACAGTTGAAAGCCACGAGTCCAGCCTCACTCTTCCTCCCATCAAGATTATGGTGGCCCTGGGTGAAGAAGATCTGTCTATCAAAGTATGTGACCCTTGACTTGGCCATGGGAGGTTACAGAGTGAGGGTCGGGGTAGGGGTAGATCAAGGAGTGGAGCAGATAACCTTGGAGAGTATCTCACATGCTGCCCTTCATCTCCCAGATGAGTGACCGAGGTGGGGGTGTCCCCTTGAGGAAGATCGAGAGACTCTTCAGTTACATGTACTCCACAGCCCCCACACCCCAGCCTGGCACTGGGGGTACCCCACTGGTGAGACGCCTTCCTCCAGTCCCCTGGCTCCTGCTTTTTAAAATCCCAAGCATACTTCACACACACACCCTCCCCCCATGGCTGTATGACTAGTCCCCTGTTGTGACTCCAGGGCTTCCCATCTCTCTGCCTCTTGCTAATAGCCCCCTGCCTGCTCATCATCTGCCCATCTGCCTAGCTGTCACTTCTCTCCGCTCTTTCTCCACTGCATTGCTAATTGCTGTCACCTCTGTCCCTGCTCCTGTGGAACAGGCAGTCCTGGGCTTAGGGAATAGACTCTAAGGAGCTTTTAACCACCTAGGCCTCTGGGTAGAACTCTCCTGTCCAGCATCCCTCCTGGCTTCCTCTGCAGTCCCCCTGCCTACCACCTACTCCCATCTGCTTCAGAAATGTCCCTTCTCCACCCCTGCCCCACCCCTGCTCAGCATTCCTGCCTGTCCCTAGTCCAGCATCCCTGGCTTACTTTATGACCTATGGCTCCTCTGTAGGCTGGCTTTGGGTATGGACTCCCCATTTCCCGCCTCTACGCCAAATACTTCCAGGGGGACTTGCAACTCTTCTCTATGGAGGGCTTTGGGACAGATGCTGTCATCTATCTGAAGGTGAGGCCCACCGGGGCGAGCTTGCTGCTAGCTGGTTTCTACCCATCCCTCATCCTTCCTGGCTCTAGACTCAGAGCTGAGCCTTGGCTCCTCATGCACTGTAACTTTAAACTAATGTGGTAGGCAACTTCAGGGGGTCCAAAGTGTGTGAGTAGGGCCCCTCTTCTGAGGAACCGTAGGCTGGAAGGAAGAGGACCTTACAGGTCTTGAACTTCCATTGAGGGGAATGTGCCTTGGTGGTTAGTAGGGCTCTCGCAGCCCAGCCTCCTTCCTCTTGACCCTTTGAGGGAACAGCTTCATGGAATGGACCAGGGCAAGCCACAGAAGGCTCGGACCCTTTTAGGGGCTTTTCTGGGTCTGGGGTAGTGTCTCAGCTAATGTCTGGTTATGGGGCTGACTTAGACCTGGGTTAGGACTCCGGGGATGGAGACCATCAGGGCCTGGATGGGAAAGGGCAGCAAGCTGGGGTGTGGGCAATCAGGAGGCTGATGGCAGTGCTCCCTAGGCCCTGTCCACGGACTCAGTGGAGCGCCTGCCCGTCTACAACAAGTCTGCCTGGCGCCACTATCAGACCATTCAGGAGGCTGGTGACTGGTGTGTGCCCAGCACAGAGCCCAAGAACACATCGACATATCGGGTCAGCTAGGGGCCTTCTCTCCCTGGCACCTGGGAGGATGCTGCCACCTCTGAATCCAGCCACCACAGGGACCTTCCCTATCTATCCCCTAGGGTACAGGGGTGAAACTGGGTCTCCCTGATGGTCTTTGTAGAAATCTCAGTGGCCCAACTGTGGTGGTCCCTAAGTGCCAATATGTCTCTATGGAGAAACCTAGGGGGTTTCCTTGGAGCCTGGTTTCCATGGTGATGCTTGAGGGTTGGGGATGTCTCTACCTGATGGGATGCCCCAGAGACACTTCTCCCAAGACCAGAGCTGTCCGTTTTCTACGAGAAACCCTGGGTCCCCCTCACTGCCTGCATAGTCCTGGCCTTCCAACTGGCTGCCCCCCCCCCCCCCGCCTTATGCCCACACCCTGTACAGGCACATTGGGCTGGGTTCTTTGTCAATATTAAGAAGGATGGAGTGCCCTCAAGTCTGGAGTGAGACTGGGAGGAGATAGGGTCCACCCTTGATTCTGATCCTGCAGCCTCTCTCTATCTCTACTCTGGACACTAAAGTTTCGACTGGGAACTTGAGAGTGGGGAGCGGTTCTCACCCAGGGCCCGCCCACTGAGAAGGCCTAGGAGTAACCGCCCTAAGGCAATCTTAGCAATGTTTATGTTTAGCCGCCTCCTAAAACCTTGCCCAGCATGTCCTCACATGCTTACCTCCCTTGCCCAGTCTACACCCACCCTATCCTGCCTGAGCTTCAGACCCCAACCCCCCTGTGCCCACTATGTGTGCCCAGGTGACTCATCTCTTGGATACCCTATGTACATAGCCAATTTTGTAATCTCCTTCCGGTCCCCCCCACCCCCCAACCCCCACCCCCCCCCCACCCCGCACACAGGGGTTAAAACCGTGTGCCCTCCCAGTGGCTGGGATGGTGACAGTGACATCCACAGTAAATAGATGAAATGTGACTGGAGCCTGGCTTCCTTGCTCGGGGAGGGTGAGTCCATGCATGCAGACCTGGGAAGACTGGTCCTCTAGGGCCAACTGTACTCAGGACCTGGCCTAGCTGGCAAGCTGAGTGTGCCACCAAGCAAGGCCATCCACTCACTCACAACACCTGGCACCCTCCTGCCCAGTGGTACTAAAGGCTTATCTTAGACCCTTGTCCCAGACAGAAAGGTCACTGATGTGTGGTAAGTATTTATTGAAAGAAGTTGATAACCATCTTCCCCCTTCACATGCAGGTGGGCACACTTGGCTCCTCACGGCTTCAGGGACAGTAGGGCCTCCACCCTCCCCACCTAGTCTAGGAAGTGCCAGTGCCCCTATACCTTAGTTTCCCTCTGAGGCCCCACTCCCAGTGAAGGTGACTGAGCCCAAACACAGGGCCCTGGCCTTCAGCCATTTTCCCGGGCAGGAGAGAGGGAGTTAGCATGCAGGTCCTGTTCACCCCTCCAGGAAACTGGGAAGGGTGGAGGTTTCTCATCAGAAACCTGGGCCCAGTAGTAACTGATCAGCACCCAAAAGCTGGGTCAGCATGGCACCTGGACCCTCTATCTCTGAACACATCCTATAAAGGACATGTGCCAGTCCCACCCAGGGCTGGCCCAGTTCCCCTCTGTAGCCTAGCAAACCTAAGTCAGCAGTGTATGTCCACTCTAGGCCCACTGAGGCCTTGACACACCCAGGGCACCTGGGAAGCCGATGGACCCATTCAATCCAGCAGCTACAGGGCCACCCTTAGATCATGCCTCTTCACTATCTAGGCACTAGTGGGGGCATGTCCTGTGTCCCCAACAGCTCCCAGTTTTTCCTGCCCTCAAAGAAGGCTCAAGCACTCTCTGAAGAAGTGGATTCTAGCTCTGCAAAAGGGTCAAAGACCCACTCCTGACCCAATGGGAGAGGAGCAGACCTGTGCACTGGAACCTGCAGGGCAGGGAAGGGGGAAGAGAGAGAGAGATCCCTCCTCCCCCTCTGCGTCCTTACAGAGGCCAGCTTACCCTGCCCAGCTTACTCTGCCCTGCTCGCTCTGCTCTCCTGAGAAGGTGTCTGGGAATCCACCCTGAGTGCTACTGGCAGTGGTCACTGGCCTCTTTGGGGAGAACTGTTCTCCCACCACACAGCCACCTGCAAGAGCTGAGGAGACACAGCTGTCTCCTGTCTCCAGTCGGGCTGCCCAGGCTTCTCTCTCAGCCTAGGAATCTTGGCCACGGTAGGGCCTCTCCTGCTAGATCACTTCCTGCTCAGTACCACTCTAGTCAGAGGGCGGAGGTTCAGCTTGAACCAGGCTCCTCTGGGCTCCACGTTTGCTGCATTCCTGCCCTCTGCCCTCTTCATCTGCCACCTGCTTCCCCCTGGAAGTCTGCGCCAAACAAGTCCTCAAAATTGGGTTTATTACTGGGCCCTCCCCCTGGGGTCTCCCTCCAGAGGGCTCAGTCCAAACAGGGTGAGAGGGGGCCATGTGCTCCAAGAGCCTGGTGCCTAGACCCTGCCTCCCTGGTGAGTGAGGCCCATGCAGGTGGCTGCAAGTGCGCCGGGGTGCCAGCCCCGCCAGCCATCCCTAGCTCTTCTTGGCCTCGTGCTCGCGGCGCCGCAGCTTCTCTCGCTGCCGCGCGGTCTTCTCCTGCGCCTTCCGTTCCTTCTCAGCAGCCGCTGCCAGCTCCTTCAGCTTCCGCTTCACCAGTGCCCGGTCATGCGAATTGCTAAGCCCCAGGCTCTGGGAAGAAATCCAGAATGAAGGAAAGAGGCCCAGAACACTGCCCTGCAGACCTGCTGGAGTCCGCTCTGAAGTTTGGCCTTTGCCTCGGGATTGGGCCCCAAGCTAAGAGGGCTGGAATGCAAGCGCTCACAGAGATGACCACTCCTGGCACTAGGCCATTTGCGACCCCATCCTTGGCTCCAGATCCTCAACCTAGGATTTCAGCCTTAGCATGACTCTGCTCAACCTCCGAGGTCCTCAGAGTGGAGAGTGACTTGCTCAAGGTCACACCACTATTTGGTAAGGTCCCTCCTCACATCAGGAGTTCCTATGGGGCTCTCCTAAAGTCCCAGGAACCTGCAGATGTAGAGACCACCTCTCTACACTGTCCATTTAGCACACCAGAGCCTGGTGGTAAGCAGGCTCTGAAAATGAAAATGGGAGGGAGCTGGCCAAGAAAGAGGCCTGGCTTCCCAACACTGGATGGTAGTCCAAAGGTCAAGGTCAGCCTGAAGACCCAGGCTGGAGCTAGAAGGCTAGATAAAAGGGATGGGCTTGAGTGTCAAGTCAGACTGAGGTATTGTACTACACTGCAAAAGGAGTACCTTGCATAGAGGTCAGACACCGGGTCAGAGGCTGGACAGGGAGAGGAAATCCCAGGTCAGTCCAGGAGGCAAGTCAGGGTCAAAAGTCAAGACAAAGGGCAGTCCCTATCCTTGAAGGCTATCTCAATCTGGCTGATCATCACCTCTGCACTCTGACCCACCTTCAGTTTGCTTCCGTCCAGCTGCAGGAGCTGCGGCCCATCCACCTGCCGGGCAGCAAACTCAGCAGCATACTGTTCCAGGTTGAGGCTGTGCAGCCACTGGCCCACCTGCTGGCTGGTCCAGTGTTGTACGGCAGGGAGGGACTCATCCAGGAACTGTGGTAGAGGTGGGGAGGGTGAAGGGAGCCCAGCCTCTGGCCGGGTCCCCCCAGCAGGCACAAAGGCCAGCCTCACTCACCTCATCTGAAGACTGGGACAGCGTGTGGTAGGGATAGGAGCACTTGGTCTCCTGTCGAGGACCACCAGGGATCTTGGGGCTGCTGCTGGGAGGTGTGGAGTCATCGCTCAGGGTAGATTCCTACACAGAAAGGGATGCATGCTGAGGGTTAAGTTCACCTCTCACCCCCAAGCCCATCACCTGACCAGATGGGGCTGAAATACTGCACTAGGCACCAGCAGCTGTTCAATGCTCCAGGGCCAGGGAACTCAGAACTAGGCAGCCAGACACAGGCTGTGATGACTGAAGTGATATATCAGAACCTGGCCCTCTAAGAGGGAGCTGGCTACCGAGGAGAGATGGTCCTAGCATTAAATTAGGCAGATGAATGAACAGGAATAGAGGGGGCTGGATGCTGCTTCCTGTAGGCAGCCTACCAGGATCCCTCCCCCAGCTGGACCATGTGTCCCTGTTACAGAAAGAAATCCTTCTCCTGGGCTGGAGGGATGGCTGGAGGTTAAGAGCATTGGCTGCTCTTCCAGAGGTCCTGAGTTCAATTCCCAGCAACCACATGGTGGCTCATAACCATCTATAATGAGATCCAGTGCCCTCTTCTGGCCTGCAGGCATACACGCAGGCAGAAAACACTGTATAGATAATAAATCTAAAAAAGAAAATTCCTTCTCCTGGGCCTCTTGCATCCTGGCTGGTGAGTATCCCCAATGGCCTTGGATCTCTGTGAGAACTTGGGCTGTGGCTCTCTCAGCATGGTGTCCCCTGGGACCAGCACAGAGGGAGGGAGGGAGGGAGGGAGGGAGGGAGGGAGGGAGGGAGGGAGGAAGAATATCAGGTGGTTAAAGAATAAACTTGCCGGCTGGGCAGTGGTGGCGCACGCCTTTAATCCCAGCACTCGGAGGCAGAGGCAGGCGGATTTCTGAGTTCAAGGCCAGCCTGGTCTACAGAGTGAGTTCCAGGATAGCCAGGGCTACACGGAGAAACCCTGCCTCGGAAAAAAAAAGAATAAACTTGCCCATCAGAAGGGCCTCTCCCATGAACCCCACGATTTCTGATTCTCCTAAGCCCTAGCACCATACACAGCTGTGCACATCTGTGGATGAGTCCCTTTTCTTCCCGAACCTCATTTGCTCATCTGTACAATGCTGATAATAATGACTGCCTTGCCTACATCACAGTTAAAGCCACACACAATAGTGGGCTTTGTAAAGTACAGTGGTCTTTGTGAACACAGGGAGACTTTAGTATTGGCTGTGTTGATGGTTCTTATTTCCTAGGGTCTGGAGCTTTCAGAGGACTAGGTAGGGGTCCTGCTCATCTCTGTATCTCCAAGACTTTCCACCATGCAGATGGCCAGCTCTTGATGGTGTAGTCCAGACTGACTCAGGCAGAACAGTAAGAAGCAGAGCTTCTCAGACTGAGTGAGCAGTGGTGTGTGTGTGTGTGTGTGTGTGTGTGTGTGTGTGTGTGTGTGTGTGTGTGTTCCCTCAGAAGTACTGGGTGTAGGAAGCCATATAAACGCATGAAATACAAATGGGTATGAATGCATGAGCCATGAATGAATGAAGCCAGGGAGCAGATGTAAGTCATGAGTTACCAGGCGGCTCTGTGGTGGGACACTATGGGTCCCAGTCCAAGCCACTATGAAGGATATCCTTCTTGTCGTGAGCCTAGAAGCCAGTGCGGGGCAGGAAAGTCCTGGGTTACACTGGGAAGGATGGCACACACTCGTAGTCCCAGCACTAAGAAGGCTAAGGCAAGAGGATGGGCCAGCCTGGGCTACAGAGTACGACTGCCTCAGCAGGGAAAAAGAAAGAAGGGAGAGAAGGATGGATGAGAAGAAAGAAGGAGGAAAAGAAGGAATAAAGACCTGGGCTTACCTGGGAAGCTGACTTCTTGGGGCTGAAGCCCTCGTGTTTGGGGGAACAGGTTGGGGAGGTGGTGCTCCCCGAGGAAGCAGAGCCCTTGCCGCTGTCTGTGAACCAGGAAAAGGGCAGGAATGGGGAGCCCCCTGTCCTTCCAGAGCCTTCTACAGACTCCCTGTGGAGAAAGCATCCAGCATGGTGTGGGTGTCCAGGAGGGGATGGGAGCTGTGGATGGGTACCATGGGTACCTCTCACCTGCTGCCCACGGACAGCCGGTTGCTCCCCTTCTCCTTCCGGCTCTTGCCAGTGGATGCTCGGCGGAGAGTAACCCTGTAAGGAGGCAGGGGGGTAAGTAGGGCGTACCTGCCCCCTGTGGTGCTCTGACCCCAACAGCTCCAAGGACACTTGCAGTACCTGCCCCCACTCACCCCAGGTCCAGGAATTTCCTGCGAGTCTTCTTATCCAAGCCGATGGTGGGGCTGGCAGGCTCAGGGGGGCTGGCATCCCGGCTGTCATCTTCAGAAAGAGAAGGGAAGGAAAACAGCTACCACAATGGTCGGCTGGCCTCCTGCTGCCGCCCGTGTCGGGTGGTAGACATTTCTTGACTTAGAATTAGGCCATTTGGCTCTAGGGTTCTTCATTAGCTGTGTGACCCAGGATAAGACTCTGTGCATTTTATTTCAAGCAGAGATGTGCCAATTTTACAGTATCTCATGAGAGCCTAGGCTTTTGCCTTTTGCAAACTGTAAAAGCACTTTACATCTGGGAAGATCGGACTTTTTGTTTGTTTTTGTCGTTGCTGTTTAGAGACAGGGTTTCTCTGTGTTGCCTTAGTTGTCCTGGAACTCACTCTGTAGACAATGCTGGCCTCAAACTCAGAAATCCACCTGCCTCTGTCTCCTAAGTACTGGGATTAAAGATGTGTACCACCACCACCCAGCCAAAGGTAGGGCTATTAATATTAATTAGTCTTTTTTTTTTTTTTTTGAGACAGGGTCTCAATGAAGCCCAAGGTGTCCTGGAGCTCCCTATGTAGCCTTGGGCTTCTAATTCTCCTGCCTTCACCTCCTGAGTACTGGAAACCCAGGGTCCACGACCGTATCTGGTATTCTGCCGTGATATTCATGCTTCCTGCATGCTAGGCATACTACTGACTTTACCTTGGCCATCTTCTAACCAGCCTTTCAATCTTGGCTCAAATGTCACCTCCTCAGGGAAGCATTTCCAGTCAAGTGAGAACACTTAAGCAACTGTGCATATTTCCTGCATAGCTTTTATTACAGCTTGTACTTGTACATTAATTATGGGGTGATTCGGTTGTTCCTTTCCTAAGCTACTCGTCCCCAGAGGCAAGGACTGTCTCTATGCTCTGTTTGGGTCCAGCGATGTCTAGCATATAGTAAGCTTCTGTAAATGAAGAATGGAACCCGATGGCCAGCCTTCCATCTCCCCTGCAGCCACCCAACCGCCTGGCCTAGCTGCAGTTCCGATCCTCGTCGGCAGGGGGCGCCGCGCCTACCGGGCTCACCTTCGCTGTGCGGCTCTGCTCGAGGGTAGCGACGCACGAAGCTGGGGGAGCTGTCGGAGGAGGGTGCAGAGCGCGGTGGCGAGCCGGAGGTGGCGGCCAGGCCCTCATGCGAGGCGGCGTTGTGCAGGGGCCGGTACCGAGCGAGTGGCGAGGGCGGCGGCTCGTCCTCATCCTGACTGCGCCTCAAGCCCGAGGGCTCCAGGCAAAAAGAGCCGCTGGCTGGGGAGCCTGGACCCGAGTGCAGAGGCGAGCGCAGCCGGTGCAGCGGGCTACCGCAGCCATCGGTCACCTGGAAGAGTGGCAGAAGTTCAGCCCCTCCTCCTCACTTCCCGGAGGATGGAGGCCAGTTTCCCCGTCAGTTGTACGGAAGCAGCAAGGACGTTCTGTTTCTTGGGGTCTGGAGAATGGGTTTCCTTGGACCCGGGGCTGGAGAAATGGATGATCACATGAAGTGAAGACATCCTACTTCATTTGCATATCCCACAGTTAATGGGACTTCCCAAACCCTTCTGGTCTCAGCTTCATCTGTAAAATGGGCTAATACCTTTTCCTGTACAGAGGTACAAGAGCCAGAAGCTAACTGACCTTTGGGAGCATGACTGTCAGATCTCCAGGGACGCACTTCCCTGGAAACTCGAGGGGGGGATGATCCAGGGGTAAGATGTGGGTGTGTGTATGTTACCCCAACCTTGCCTCCGGGCCCATCAGAGCCTTCACCGTCCTCAGCAGAGCTGGCACTGTCACGTAGCCTGGAGCGGGAAGGCCGGTGTCTCCGGCCCTTGGCCAGCAGCTGAGCCCTGGCTTTGTGTAAGCTGCTGTCCAGTCTGGTGGTCTCTGGTACAGCCAAGTCCAGGTCTGCAAACGGAGACCAGAGCCACCTCAGATGGGCCACCCTGATTCAACATCCCAGGCATTTAACTGGTACTTGGGAGTACTGCCCACTGTGCCTGTAGGTTGAAATTCCGGTCTCCCACAGTTGGGCTGGTCTCCTAACCCCACCTACTAGCACTGGCACACCACACAGCATGCTCGGTCCTCCTGTGGGCATGGCTGACTTATGTGCAGACACTCACAGAAGCAGGGGTGAGAGGAGGCACACTCACCTGGATCCTAAAGTTTGAGTAAGAGTTGGCAAGCATTGGGATGGGTGGGAAGTAGGAAGTAGAGATGGAACCTCTGGATGGTAAGAAATAGCTCTGTGGGAACACGGACTGGGGGAAAAGCAGTGGAGACCAGAGGGATGAAGGGGCATCTGCCATGTACCCAATGCTATACACCTCACTATCCTCCTTGGAGCTTCCTGGATTGGGGGTGAGGGTCATGGCATCTGGGGGGTGCAGTTACAGCATCTGGGGGCAGTTACAGAATCTGGGGGGCAGCTACAGCATCTGGAGGAGGGCGGTTAGAGCATCTGGGCCACATTTCTAGCTGAGCCAACTAGAAGCAAAGAAGGCAAGCTACAATTGGAGCCACTGACTAGTGACAGTCTGGTGTCTGGAGTGTGACTCTAGGAACAATCCCTCCTGGTGACACTGTCTTGCTGTGCCACACTCAAGGCTTTATTAAGGATAGCAGTGTTATTCATGACCACACACCAGTGTCAGACTCAGGAGCAAAGTTCCCACAGGCCCCTGCAGCATGTTTCTTGGGTCCTGGGCTCTGCAGCTCAGTGGCAGGTCCTGCTAGGACTGGGAGGAAGAGTAGGCACTCTGCTGGGAGTGAGGAAAGCACTCACTGTCTGTTTGTCCACCTGTCTAGTAAGGCACCACCATTCTTGGTCTGGCCCTGACCTCCATCGGCGCTGGGGTCTCCCCAGGCTTCAGGGTGGGTCAAGACGTTCCTGTTTGTTCCTCTTTTAATATCTCTGGGACCCCACTCCATCCTTCACACCCTCTGTCTTGCCTGCTCCTCTCCTGTAGACATCCCAAAGGCACCCCTACTCAAAGGCCACTTTGTCTATTCCTAGCCCAGACTCCTCCAATAAATGTCAAGCCTAAGCACAGAAGCACCTGCCAGGAAACCCACAAACCAGAGTCCCCTCGTACCTCAGCCAAACACCACCCATCAGGGCCCTACATGGCGGTGCATGCCTTTAATCCCAGCAAGGCAGAAGCAGGCAGATCTCTGAGTTCAAATCCAGTCTGCTCTACAGAGCAAGTTCCAGGACAGCCAGGGCTACAGAGAGAAAATCAATCTGTCTCTCTGTCTCTCTCTCTTTCTCCTTCCCTCCCTCCCTCTCTCCTTCCCTCATTGGTTTGTTTTAATCAGGCATCCTGCCCCCTAGACCAATGGTCTATCTGCCCAAGTCACCCAGGTTGGACAGCTCTGAGCTACTCTTATCCCCTCAGCCCTCCTAAATCCTGTTCCCTGAGCAGGTTCATAAGGCGCATTGTGCTTTTCTCTCCATTTCTGAGGATGTCTGAGGGTATTATTATTATTATTATTATTATTTATTATTATCATCATCAAGCTATGTGTACATGTGGGGAGGGACATATATACATTATAATGCAGATAGCCTCACAGTTCAGAAGAGGGTGTCGGATCCCCTGGAGGTGGCGTTACAGGCTCTTGTGAGTTGCCCGATGGTAGGTTCCAGGAACTGAATTTGGGTCCCGTACAAGAGCATTACCTACTCTAAACTACCCACTCTACAGCCCTAGCTCTTAGGTTTTGTCTGTGAAATATTGTTTATGAGTGAGCATACGCACCAATACATGTGCACATAGAGAAAGGAGGGGGGGAGGGAGAGAGGGAGGTCTAGGTCTCTGCCATCTCCTGCCTCCTCTCCCCTTTCCCACGTAGTGGATTTTCAACACAGCAGCCAGAGTGATCCTGATCCCACGTGTCAGCTCTGTCGGTCCCCTGCTCAGAGCCATCTCAAGCAGAATCAGAGCCAGAGCTCCCCCAGTGGCCTTCTAGGTTCAGTCTGTGCCTCCATCCCCTCCTCCCAGCCTTCCTCATAGGGACCCAGCCTGCATCTCAAAGCCTTTGCACACGACACCCCTCCATATCCTCCAAAGGACCGCTCCTGTTGTTTCCTGCGTCAGGTGTCACTCTCTGGCATCCTGAGTGTCTGTTATTTAAGCATTTTGCCTCTTCCATCCATTAAACTGTTGGCTCCACGAGGATAGAGTTTCTGTCTGTGACTAGTGCATAACAGGTGCCTAGTGAATACTCTTTTAAAGGAAGAAAGGAGGCCGGGCAGTGGTGGTGCACGCCTTTAATCCCAGCACTCAGGAGGTAGAGGCAGGTGGATCCCTAAGTTTGAGGCCAGCCTGGTCTACAGAGTGAGTTCCAGGACAGCCAGGGCTACACAGAGAAACCCTGTCTCCAAACAAACAAACAAAAACCAAAAAACCCCACAAGCAAACAAAACTCAACAACAACAACAACAACAAAAATGAAATCAAACAAACAGAAAGAAAGAGAAAAGGGGAAAGAGCACATAAGGAACCACCCTGAATGGACAGTATCGACCAGCTACTGCCTCCGATCTGGTAGCCAGGCTGAGGCCTGGATGGCCCGCCATACAGACTGGGGTTGTACACGGAGCCAGAAGGAGATTTTCTAAGGAGAAGGCATGGTACAGCTCTGAGCTTGAGGTGTGAGGGAACAGCCTGATGGATGGTGGAAGTAGACCAGAGGCCATGGCAACTGTCCAAGGGTGTGGTGAGGGGGCTGGGAGGGGCCCGCTGCTGTCAAGATTGCTCTTTTGGATCCAGATGTGACTCCCCGAATTCAGTTCTGATGAACTTCCTAGTGGCCCTGGAAGCGGCCAGGAGCCAGTAATAGCTCACACTGCTCTAAGTGCTTCACAATTGCCGGTCACTGAAACCTCCTACAATCTTGCTGAAACCTCCTACAATCTTGGAAGACTACTTGGGATCCCCAGGGCAGCCTTAATTTGCCCAAGAGCATAGAGCCGGCAAGAGCTAGCTAGGGTCAAAGACAGGCAGTCTGACTTGTTTGGAGGCAGCAGACAGATCAGCTGTGACCTTTCTGAGCAGAGAAGGAGGCAACATTGAGTCTAAGCCATCATTTACTGGGTGGAGAAACTGAACTCAGACAAGAGAGGTTTGGTCAGCTGTGTGAAGGGAGTCAATGTGGTATCCAGGTCTCCTGGCCCCTGGGTCAGTGCTCTGACCTCCTCTCTGCTCCTGGCACCCAGCTAGTATCCAGCCATGTGCACCAGGGTGATGGGTCATTGTTTCACATGGCAAAATGGGTATCACCCACAGTGTGGAGAGCAAAGGGTCTCCTGAGGGCTTCGGGGTACAAGGCAAGGTGGGGTCAATCTCACTAGGACCCCTCAACCCTTTTTCCATCTGTTCCCTTCCCTGCCTCCTCCTCTGAGCTCTGGGCAGTGGGAGAGATGAATATTTAATTGTCGTCATGTGAGGAAGCACTCCAGGCAGTGCCCAGCGACCTCAGCAGACAGGAGGAAAACAAGAAAGGATTGGTGAGGAGTCTGGGGTAGGAGGTGGAGACAGAGGAGAAAGAAAAGCCCTCCCTCCACCAGGGGAAGCTCACCTCTGTGGACCTGCCAAGGTTAGGCTGGACCTATGTAGAGCCAGCCTCGGAGATAAGAAGTGTTGGAGGAGGGTGTAGAGGCTGTGGTGGGGAGCAGTGTTCCCAAAGGGACTGAGGTAACAATACTGGCAAGGACCAGGTCCAGTGTGACAACAGGAGGGAAGAGGAGAGGGAAAGGCAGAGATGGAAGAAGGCAGGAGAAGCCGGCGCCCTGTGGCATCCCATGGGTAGGAGCCCCTTGGAGTTGTACCCAAGAGTCATCCACTCAAATCAAGCCGGGGGACAGCTTTTCCACAACACAGCCACACAGCCTACAGACAACTCTGCCCTGGTGGGGTGATCTCTTAAAATGGCAGTGTGTACACAGACACCAGTGGATGCTGAAGGCATGGAGGGGTGTGTGTGTGTGTGTGTGTGTGTGTGTGTGTGTGTGTGTGTGTGTGTGCGCGTGTGCGTGTTTAGGATGAGATCAGGCACTTAGATGTGTGACTTGGAGAAAATGTATGGCGTCTGAGTTGGAGAATACAGAGGTTTAGCGCAGTGACTAAGAGCTGGGAGCCAGGCACTCTAGGACTCCCAGTTCTGCCGCTAATTTGCCATGTGCTTTATTCATTTATTTGTGCATATATGTGCATAAGTGTCTATGTATGCATGCATAGAAGCCAGAGGTTGGTGGCCTCAATCCCTCTCCACCTGAGTTTTTGAGATGGGGTCTCTCACTGGACCTAGAGCTAACTGCTTTGGCCAAACTAGCTGGCCATAAAACCCCAGGGAATCCTTTCTTCCTCTCTCCAGCACTAGGTGTGCACTGCTCAGCCATCTTTTTTGTTTGTTTGTTTGTTTGTTTTCGAGACAGGGTTTCTCTGTGTAGCCCTGGCTGTCCTGGAACTCACTCTGTAGACCAGGCTGGCCTCGAACTCAGAAATCCACCTGCCTCTGCTTCTCAAGTACAGGAATTAAAGGCGTGTACCACCACACCCATCTTGTGCCCAGTTTTTACGTGGGTGTTTGGGATTGAACTCAAATCTTCATGCACTCATGCTATTTTTTAAAAAATTATTATTATAATTAGTGTGCACGCGCTCATGTGCAAGTGTGAGCATGAAGCCTGAATAGGAGTGTGCACGTCAGAGCACACATGTGGAGGCCAGAGGATAACTTTGTGGAGCTGAGTCTCTCCTTCCACCTTTATGTGAGTGGGGATCAAACTCAGGTTGCACAGCAATGCCTTTAATGGCTGAACCTCCTCACTAGCCTCCCCATGATTTTAAAAGCAGGTCATATCAGCACCTGCACCTTATACCCCTTGTCTGTACTCCAACATTATTTTGAGAATTAAATGATACACTGCATGTGAGATCACTCATACACAGTGTACTGAAGAACCCTAAGCACCCTATCTGCCCTTCCCCCACACAATGGCCGCCAGACTTGAAGGAGGGGCTCCACAGACAGCTAAGTCTGTTGCTAGACACCAAGTCACACAGAACTTACCAAAAACTTCATCCACAGGTTCTCTGAGCTTTGAGGAAGCCATGACTCAAGAGAGCTGGTAAGGACAAAAAGGAGAGAGAGAGAGAGAGAGAGAGAGAGAGAGAGAGAGAGAGAGAGAGAGAGGGAGGAGAGAGAGAGAGGAGAGAGATCTTGGATAAATGGTTCCAGTTGGCTGTGGCAGTAAAGAGTCAATAGCTTTTCGCTTCCTGCCCACCCACTGTTTTCCTTCCTTGCGCTCTTCCTCTGGCCCTTGGAAGAGAAGCCCGTGGGGGCAGAGGCAGGAGACCTAGTCAGCAAAGCCATAGCAAAGCCAATCAGGACGTAGCCAGTTTCTGTGAGCTGGGGGCCAGCTACATCAGTCCCTGCATTGCGTAAGGCCCTCCAATCACCAGCATCCCCTAAAAACCTCCATCATCATCAAGTGTCCAACATCAAATCCAGAAGTCATGGAAACGATTAAATCCAGATTTCTCACTTTACACAGAAACAGAAGAGGGAGTGGCTGGCCCAAGATCTCGAGGCAATTAATGGCAGAACCAGATTTAAAACCCAGGTTCTTCCCTCCATTTACCTACCCACCTTTTCATCTCTCTCTCCCTCCCTTCCACTGGGCACCCTATCCATCTAACATTGATTATGTCCACGCCTCTACCCATCTTTGCATCTATCAGTTCTTCCTCTGTCACCAGTCACCAGGGCCCTCACCACCTGCTGTTTTTGAACTATTCAGGAAGCCAGCACCACCAGCAGGGCCACTCGCTGTTTCAGACAGAACCAGGTCCCCACAGTTCTCACTTGCAGATGGATCATCGGGACATTAAGTTTTCAAAGCTGAACATCTCTAACGTGTTCAGAACGTTCTGGGAAGGAGTGTGGATGGACAGAGTTGTACTGTTTAGGTTTTGGTATTTGGTTTGGTTTGTGGTTGGAAGCAAGAAGAGCACGTAGGTAAGGAAGGAAGGTAGGGGAAGTGCATGCATTAGAAACAGCCTGGGCAGGCTTCCCAACAGGTATAGAAGACACTGGATAAGAAGAGAGGGATGGCTCAGGGTAGGGAGACGATGAACAGCTGAAGCACAATGTTCAGTTCTAATACACTGGTCCCTGGGAGAGGGGCAGGGCACTGGACCAGACCACATGCCCTCGGGCCTTCCTGTTGTTGCTAGGCTTGGCATCTTGGTATCCCCACTTTACAGGTGTGAACATTAATATGCAAGAGCTCAGAGGTAGATGTTGACACACACACACACACACACACACACACACACACACACACACACACACACACCCCGTCTCCTGTTTCTCAGCTCTATGCTGGAGGCATGATCTGCAGTTCTGGCGCTGCTCATGAGGAAAGGGTACCCTCAGGGGAGGGCTGGGGTAAAGGGAGGGGAGCTGGTCTGCACTGGCTAGGATTAAGGCAAGCATTAAAGCCACCTCCACTAGGCTAGAGGGATGCGTGGAGCTGAGCCAAACAATGCCATATGGGAGAGGTCAAGAATGTCTCAGCAAGGGACCCCTTTGCTGTTCTTGGACTCTGGGGACTACCAGCCCCCTAAATATCTAGAATATTCTCTCCAGGCCTGAGAGGCCAGATTAAGGTAGGTTGGTCCTCAACATAAACTCTATCTTGTCATTGGATTTGCAAAGCTTTCTCTGATTAGGATCCAGCTGTCTCTTCTCCAGATCTCTGTCCTAGGTTGCCACCCCTATTTGTCTGAAGCCTACTTCTCCAGTTCCTGAGAAATGGAGACCTTTTCATACTTTACTGGTTTCCTATGTGGGTCTTATCTCTCCTTGACAGATGAGCCATGTGCTCCCCTCTAGACTGGAGACTCAGGATAGTAGCTGCTTCTCCCACCAGAATGGCTGCTCTCTGCAGACAGCGGTGACATCTTCTCTCTTAAACAGAGCAGGCCAGCCCATGTTCTTTCCTGATGGTCCCAATCCGGAGGTGAGGGCCTGCTGTGCATTAAGGTCTATCTTAGCCCCCTTGGGTAGACCGGGGCTTCCAGCTCAGACTGTCAGCCCATCCTGATTCAGCACAAACTGCTTTCTTCATCTCTGCCTTTGACAGCCAGCTCCCAAAACTGTGGGGGAGCCTTCCCGAGTATCCCATGTAAAACTCCATGGATGCATAACATTCAGGTCACCTGGCCCAGTCACCCAACTCTCTCCTCCCTAAAACACAGCCTTGGAAAATTAGATGCCCACTATCAACCCCCCTCCCCACTCCTGTCCACACTCTTACTCATGGGTGTCCAACTACACAAGGATGCAAATGAACCTGTTTCCACGGGCAACCTTTGGGCTCCCTTGTCACCAGACCACTCCCTTCCCCAACAGCTACCAATTCCTGGAGGACCATTAGTGACCTCTGACCTTTCTCTGGGAAAAGGAAAGGCAGGTGAGTTCCAAGCTACATGGAGCCCAAGGGAAGGAGAAAGCAAAACAAAAGGTACACAACCTGGGGATGGGACCAGAAGGAGGAACTAGCAGATTCACAGGTAGAGACTGGCAGTGTCCACAGGGAGCTGAGAAGAAAGATCAAGAAAGAACAGACCCAGGAGGCTCAGGGAGCAGCTGGGTAGCCCTGCGACCCCACCATGGGGTGAGAGAACGGAACAGAACGCCTGCCCCACATGCAAGAGGGGAGAAGGGGACCCATGTAGGAGAGGGAGAGAGAGAGAGAGAGAGAGAGAGAGAGAGAGAGAGAGAGAGAGAGAGAGAGAGAGCTGACAAGTCCCAGAAGTGGTTGACATGCAGGCTGGCAATCGGGGGAGGCAGTTGTAGGGCTAAGGAGCGGAGCCCCTCCCATGCCCTCAGCCAGCCCCAGGCTTGGAGCAGTCCGCAGGAGTTTGACAGCTCCTCCAAGCGTCCTAGAAGATGGGGTTGGTGGACAGGGCACCTACTCCTATCATAGAGTCCCCTCTCCCCAATCTCAGAGGGTAGAACAGTTTCTTCAACACACAGGTCTAACTGCCAGACAGGAAGGAGTTAAGGTCTCTCCCCCTGCCCCCACACCAGGTTTTCTTTTTTTTTTTTTTCTTCATTCTTTCTTTTTTTTTCTTCATATTCATTCTCATTTTCTCTCTCTCTCTCTCTCTCTCTCTCTCTCTCTCTCTCTCTCTCTCTCTCTCTCTCTCTCTCTCATTAATTTCCTCAGGCGGGAGAAAGGGGATTAGGGACACAAGCCCTATTTCTGTCCCCACCCGATAGCTCAGCTCCCCAGTCCAGTGAGGTCTCCCTAGGGACAGAGGAAGAAAGGCCCTTGTGGCTTAGATCCATTTAGCCCTACTGAGGGTCCCACCTTGAGTCCAGTAGTCTCTGGCCACGCTTCCCCTTCCACCCTAGGGGACCCGGTCCCTTACCTCCAGCATCTGTCATTTTCAGCGTCCGGCGCCCCGAGAACCCCTCAGGCCCATGGTGTTCGGGGCGAGTGCCGAGCAGGAGAGGACTTTCACCCCGGTCGCGGGGGGCTCCGGGCTGGCTGGAGTCGCTCCATCCCAGGGTGTTGTAGGGGATCGGCAGGGAGAGTCCCGGAGAGGCGAAAGAATGGAGAGGCGAGGTGTGTAGGGATGCAGGGAGAAGGTCTGCGGGAAGCAGGAGGCGCGGGCGGGGCTGGACCGGGAAACCTGACGGGAGGATGCTCCGTGTGTGCGTGCGTGTACGTGTGTACGTGTATATGTGTGTGTGTATGTGTGTGTGTGTGTGTGTGTGTGTGTGTGTGTGTGAGAGAGAGAGAGAGAGAGAGAGAGAGAGAGAGAGAGAGAGAGAGAGAGAGATCGAGCCTGAGAGCCACCTCCTGCCCCGCCCCCCGTCAAGAGCCCCGGGGGGGTCGTGGACCCTCGCGCCACCGGCCGATTTGTGCGGCGTCGCAGTAGCTAGGTCCGTGGGGGTCGCCCGGGATAAGGCGATGGGGAGGGCGCTTGTGGGGAGGCCGGGCGCCCCGGAGACAAAGAGCGGTTGGGAAGGAGGGAAGAGGAAGGCGGGCGGGGCGGAGGCAGCAAGGACCGAGGGGAGGAGGAGGCGGCGGGCGCCCGCGGCCGGGCCAGGGATCCCAATTGCCTCTACTTCTCGGACCGCGGGAGTCTCGGCGCTAGGGAGTCTGCGCGCGAGTGGCTGGGAAGCGACCAGGGAGGCGGTCCCGTCTCAGGACGCACGGGGCTTTCCGTCTCCTCTGCAGGGTCTGGGAGGGCTTCTGATTCTCTTTTATTCAAGAATCATCTGCCAAGCGGCCAGCCTGGGGCGCTGAAGCAGAAGGGGACCGCCGTTGAACAGAACAGACGTGGTCCAGTGCAGTCAGGATTCAGTCAAGTGGGACTTGCCAAGCCTGAGAGCTGTGGGCCCAGGAGCGGGAAAGACACTTTAAGTTCTGGAGGGGGCGTGCACCCAAGACACTGAGTAGGGCACAGGGAGGATTCCTTGAGAAGTGTGGCTACTCCTGCTGGCCAAGCTATGGGAGACTTACTCCCGGGGCATTGCAGGGTGGATGGACCAGCAGGGAAACTGAGGTTGGAGGGTTGACACTTCATTCTACTACTTCCTCCCTGCCCCCCCAAAGGTTAACCGAGGAGGGAGGAATTCCAACATAGATTTTAGGAAGACTCCGTTGGGCACCCCAGCAGAGGGCAGGCAGAAGTCTTGGAACTGGCCTCAAGAGATTGTTGGAAGATGACAGCAGAGGGCATGAAGATTAAAGATCAGGCTGAGAGCTCTTCTGGCTATTGAATTGAAGACGCAGACAGGATTTGGAGCCGGCTGGACAAAGAATTGAGAGAGAAGGAGGGGTCTAGGGTGGCTGTGGGTCTTGGCTGAGGGCCTGGCAGTTCTGATGCTAAGGGTGCGTTGTGGAGTGGATGAGCTCAGACTTGGACCTGGTGAGCCAGAGATGGTGGCAGGTCAGTGATGGTGGGTGTGACTATCAGCTAGCTACCACGCAGCAAGGCAGGTACTTCTCAGATGCTCTAACATCACCCTCCCAATAAACCTCTAAGTTAGAGGTTTCTCTTATCCTCTAAGATGCACACAAAAATACATCCCACACTCACAAAAAGAAAATGACTTGTTTAGGAGGAAGTGATGGGCTTGGAAAGCCCAGGACTTAGTGTAGTAAAGTCTGGAGAGTTAGAGTACTCCTGATGGCTTATGGGAATGGGCCACTGCCAAGGGCCCGTGGGTAGCAGCATGTTGAGCCAAGAGTTCCCAAGAACTGTGGGGAGGGACAGCATCAACGGGGCTCACAGCTGGAGGCCCTCTGGATAGATTCAGAACCTGCAGAAAGTCTGGTTAGACTGTAGGTTCACATGGAGGAGATGATGTTTCTGGTGACCACCTGTGCAGACATTCTCTAGGGCAGTGGTTCTCAATCTTCCTGATGCTGCAACCTTTTAATACAGTTCCTCATGGTGTGGTGACCCCCAACCATAACATTATTTTTGTTACTACTTCGTAACTATAATTTTGCTACTGTTATGAATCTGTGTTTTCGGATGGTCTAAGGTGATCCCTGGGAAGGGGGTCCCAGCCCACAGGTTGAGAATTATAGGGTGTGTGTGTGTGTGTGTGTGTGTGTGGTGTGGGGTGTCTTCCAATGATAGAATGGAACCCTCTTCCTAATCAGGCCTAAGGTGCTGAGATAAGGGGGGAAACCTACCTGATCTCCTCCTCTGCAGCACATGCCTGGTTATGGCAGATCTACCCACGCTCCCTCAGCTCAGTGGATGATGGTAATGGATTATCTACTTCAGTTGATGGAATTAATATGACCACAATCTCCCCAAACCACTTGACCCCCCAAATGGACATATTTCATGGATAAGTCACAGCTCAGGCCTGAGAAACTCCCAGAAAACACACAAGGTGCCCAGCCATACAACACACTCAATACTTAAACATGGAGTACCATTCAACCATTCCTTGGAATATCTAGGAAAGGTCCCCTAAATGAGGTAGGTACGGGGTACTAGAAACCCCACATTTGTCTCCCCACCCAGGAAGTGCCAGTTGCTTCATTTTCTTGGCAAGGATTCCTGAGCAGGGACTTCTCACCTAGGCATGATAACCTGAGTCTTCGTGTTTTGGGAAGCTGTTATCATGGGACTCAGCCACCCCTGGATCTACCTGTATTCCCTAGATTCCCAGTGTTCCAAGGATGATCTGACGAGAAGAAACGCACTGAGAGGCCACCACCATTGCTAGTTTTCTGATGACCCTAAAGTAGGTGTCAGAACTGGACAGGCCCTACATGGCCCTGAGGTGCAGAACCAGTTTTGAGGATAGATAACAGGAAGCTATTATTTGGTCTGACAGTAACAAGTTCTGCAATGGAACTAGCTACTAGGGAGTGGCTCCTCCAGGGGCTGTTAGTGGCATTTTTGTAGAGACCACTCATCTCTGATGTTGTCAGGGGCTAACCAGACCAAAGAACCTGGAGACTGGGACTTTTGTTTATCAGAGGAGAAGGGAAGATAAGGATCACCCCCCAACCCTACCCCAAGCGTGTGAATATATTTGCCTCCCAGGATCTGTACAAGAAAAGGCTGTGTTGTGTACTGCAGAAGTCTCGTTACAGTTCACTTCTGGGACTCACCAAAACTTGTCCCTGGAACTGAGAGCTAGCCAAGGGGGCAGCTAGGGCTCTATGAAGCCTCTCAAGCCGGCGCAGGAGGGCCAAAGAACATTCTCTTTGACCTTGAGGATAATGCTCTGACAAGTATCTCCTAGGAAATCTTTGGTCCTCCTGGTACTTCATAGGAGACCTCTGGGGTCTTGCAGGTTGCTTGGTTCTCAGGGGAGTTACTTTCCTGTATTCAGTCCATCCCCTGGCTTACACTAAAGACCTCGTGAAAAACAGACCTAAAGACACCATCTAGAGAGCTCAAGAAAACTCAGGAATGGTGGCGAGTTTGCTGGGGTTGGAGAACCGAACTAGCATAAAGATCCTCCCTAGATCCAGTACAAAATCAGGAAAAGACCTCTCCCCCCCTCCAGCGCATCAAGAAACCAGGCGGTGAGGCTCTGGGGGCTGCTTTTATGGGGACGACCTGACAGAGGGCATGGTCCGTACAAAACCAGGAACAATACATACATATATATATTATATACAGAGACGGGGTCCTCCAAGGGCGGGGCAGGAGCGCTGCCGGTCAAAACCGGAAGTACATCGAGGGCCCGCCCACCCAGCTCCGCCCCCTCCATCTGCCTGGGTGAAGTGCGGGGAGTTGGGGCACGTCTAGGGGCGGAAGAGAGGGGCAAGAAATACTGACTGATGGTATGGTCTATTTACAGGGGACTAGGAGAAACCAAAAAGGATAGAACTGGGTTGTTTTAAAAAGAAGGAAAAAAAGGAACAGAAATTTAGGCTTAGGGCAGGGGTGGTATGTGGAAGTGGCAAGAGATGGATTCTGAAAGGGGAGGGTACCTGAGGGGGTCTCACCTCCCTTGGTCCAAGCCCCAATTTGGGGTTAAAGTGGGGAAACTGAGTCAATTTCACTTAGAAAGCAGGCTGACAGCAAGCAGCCCTGGTCTCCAAAAAGATTAGTAAAATTTTGCCCTCCAGTGAAAACGCTGGAAAACAGTGGGGGAGGGGAGGAGGGGAGGTTGAGTCTCTTTGATGTTAACACAAGGCTTCCAGGAGTGGCCCTGAGCAGGGCCTAGCTCCCCCGAGAGAGCTCTGCAGGTATACCACCTAAGCTGACCTCCCCCCCTCCTGGCATTCCTAGGCTAGACCAAGGAAACCCCGAGCCCCAGAGTGGCCTCAGGGCAGTTCCAGGAGGAGGCCTATGGCTGTTTGGCACCTGGGAGAGGGGAGGCACAAGGAGTTGAGGGCTCTTGCCCTTCCTAGGGAAGGGGAGCTGGATTCCAGGTGTTCTGGGCTTATCATTTCCCTACTCCCACTCACCTCCCCCTGAAGGATACAAGAGAAATCAGTGCAGGACCAGGCCCAGCCTCCAGCTCAAGGGTGGGCTCTATCCCTCCTGGGACAGGGAGCAGAGGTGGGAGATGTTGAGGCAACCCCTCCAAGCAGGAGGCCAGAATGCAACAGACAGCACAATGATGAGGAAGAGGAAAGGGCCAAGAACGGAGAATCTCAAGTCAAGAGGCCCAGGGGCCATTCGGACCCTGTGGGCAGGGAGCAGCCTCCAAGTGGTGAGATGCTGGGAGAGCCCCAGCTCCACTCTGGTCCAGAGACACAGGCTGGAGGTTATAAAGTCTGGCAGTTTGGTCTGCAGGTCCTTGTGTCCATCCACCACCCAGGCCAGCTCTTAGCTTCTCTAGGCCTCGGCGCCTCAGCCCTTCAGGGCAAGGAGGCCACTCTTCCAGCCAGCATTGTCTGCCCTGGCCACCCGAAAGGGGCCTGTAATATGGGCCCTCTGGTCCCTGAAGCTGGGGGAGGTGAGGTGGAGGAGGAGGGGAAGTCGGGGCACCTGTCCCCAGGCTGGTAGGGGTGGGGTGGGGATTGAGGACAGGGGGTGAGGATAATGGGAGGGGATTATTATTGTCCGGTCAAGGAGTTATTCCTGTTAAGTAGAATTGGAATTCCTCAGTGTTTGCAGGTTTCCTTCCAGTTCTGAGATCTAGAGAACAAAGAGAGGAGGCATCAGGCCTGGCCACTGAGCACGGATCCTGTAACTTCACCCCCACCCTAGGCTATGACCCTAAACTCCCAGCCAGCACCACAATCCTTCCCTAACATGGACTGAGTGAGAACTAGATTCCAGCTTCGATGCCGCCCCCTCTGCAGGCTGCCCAGGCTCTACCTTGTCCAGAAGTTTGTCCATTTCCTCCTTCCTGGCTAGCTCCGACTCTTCCAGTACCCGACGCTGGGCAGTCTCTTTTTTCAGGAACTCGATCTCCCTAGAGACAGGCAAGGAACAGATGGTGGGTTAGGGTGTATGGTGTGGCTTTGGTCCAGGAAGAAGCAGGCCTTCCCAAGGCCTCTAGGGCCTGTGTCTGGTACCCCATCGTGGTGCCCCCTAACTTCTGTGTTCATTGTCTCCCTCCTCAGCTGGAGGAAGGCTAGGGTGGGGACTACCACTAACGACACGTACTTTTGCTGATAGTCTTTGATGAGGCGCTTGGCTTTGCTGTACTTGCGCTCCAGGGCCTGATACTGGGCCTGCGTCTCCCGCAGGTGCTCATCTACAGCCTGGCACAGGCTCTGGGCCTCACCCCAGTAGCCCTCTAGCTTCTCCATCCGCTCCTTATTCTCCTCCACGCTCTGCTCCAGCTGGGCCTTCTCCACCCGCCAGCGCCCTTTCTCCTGCTCCAGACTCTGCAACTGTGAAGAAAGAGCAGCCCTGGGTTGGAGGGGACCAGAGTAAGCCTCTGGAGCCAACAGCCTCTAAGGATTCCTGCACCCGTGGAGCTGACTGGCCCCCAACTACTAATTCTCTGAGGCTGACCTTAAGAGTTCTGCTAGGGGCAGTAGCAGGCACCCATGAGTCACCACCAATTAGCAATTTCTGCCTTATCCAGAAGATGGGAGTGACATGCCTCAGGGCTAGTGAGATGGTAGATACAGCTCTGGGCCCTCTGCAGCCCGGGTTTGCTGACCAGTCTCTATCCCTGAACCACCCAGGCCCTTTCCAGCTCCCAGGGGACTGGATTCCTGATAGCTCAGTCTGCTTTCTTCTCTTTGTATCTTTCCTCAAGATCCAGCACCACCTCCCACAGCTCATCTATGCACAGAGCCCCAGATCCTGAGCTCCTGCCAGATGCTGCACCTAATCTAGCTCTATCTCGCAGCCTTTCAGAGGCACCATGCCCCTAATGGCACTCTTCCCGGTCTGAGACTGCTTTCTTCACTTAGTTGTCTGGTGGAAGGTGCTGTGGTCTCACAGCAGTCCCAACACTCAGTCTCCAGGTCCTGGTTATCCTTCTGTGTTATTTGCTGCAAACACCTAGTGCTTTCCAAGCCTAGATACCTCAGGCCTTCCTGCAGACCCTCACATTTGCCACAGGGCCTTTTCAGGTACTGTTCCTTCTGCTAGGAATGCCCCATCTACCCTTCCTTGTAAACTCGCCATGTATTAATTTCCCAGAGAAGCCTGCTAGGACTTCAATAGGGCAGCATCCCCTGCCCTGCAACTGGATGGGGTTCTTCCCGATCTAGAGCCTCAGGTAGTAACAACTGTTAATGGTATGCAGACTCCTAAGACACACAAGGACAAGGATCAATTCTCCCTTTGCTCATAACTGTGCCTGAAGTGGCATTAGCTGTCTAGAAGTTACCTTAGATGTCTGTCAGTTGAATGCCTCTTTGCTTTCTGAGCCTGAAACCACCTGTGACCCGCCCTCTGCTTCATGACCTGAAAACACCCCCAAAATGCAGCCTGGCCCTTCCTTCCCATCCCTGGCTTGTACTCTGACTCACTCTGACAGCCTCTGCCAGGGCCTCTAACCAGTTTGTCCATATCCAAGTCTTTCTTACTCCCAAACTCCTTCCCACACCCGCCTCCATTTCCTAGGTGGTGAATTTGCAAAAACATTCTAGGGTCCACAGCTCCATGCCCATGGACCCGAGGGTACAGTTCTGGAAGGGTGAGGTCTAGACAACGTCGTTTTCTAGCTTTCCCACTGCCTCTTCACCTCTCCCAGCAGGGACAGCTACCATCCCCTGCCAGGCCTCCTTCCAAAGTCAGCCTTCGAGCTCCCACCTAGCCACTCCTGCTCTGCCCGGACACCCATCCCCTACCCTCCTCCATCTATGTGGGAGAAGACACACTTATTCCTGTTGCACCGCATCTTCAATGGCCCCTGAAGACTGGTTTCTCCTACTATGCCGGAAACCCCGTGGGAGTTGGGACTCCTTCAATATATAGAAAATCTGTGTCTACAATGCCTGGGAGCATGTGGGTACCCAATGTGCTTGTAAGCATCTGGTGTGCATGTACAGTGGCCATGTGTGTTACCAGCTGGTGCTGTTAGTACCAGCATGTGTGTTGTGGCCCAGGTAAAAATGTGCATGTCCTCTGACACTCTTCCTAGGCCAGGTAGCCTGAATGGTGGTCGTGTTTGTGTGCTTCTGTGACCTCAAGGGCAGAGTGGGTCTACCTACTCAGGCCAATGCCTCTGGCAGAATCAATCACGGGTGTCTGGAATCATATTTGTGCAGATGGAGTGTGTAGGTGTCTGAGTGAATGGGTCTGTGGATTCAGGCTGGCATGTGTCACTATTGTGGCCTTTTTAGCCTTGGCCGTTAGAGGGCTACACACTATGTGCACCGCTGTGTACTCGAGGGAGTCCAAAAACCTCTCTCTTATCTCAGGGCTGGTGCAGAGTGGATGTGTGCTGAGCAGTAAACACAGACACCAAGAGTAAGACTTGGTTCCTCAACACGGAATTGCTGATACTGACTTTTGACTGAGCACCGACCCTGAAGCAGGCTGCAGACTTCCTGGATCTGCTGCAGATTTCCATGTATCGTCTCACTGGCTTCTCATCTACACAGCTCTATGCTGTTGGCAGTGCTTTTATACCACTCCTTACATATGAGGGGAAAGAGACCCAGTGAATGAATAGGGGAACAGATGGGCCAGTGCTCTTGGGCTCTTAATCCTGATATCCCTGGTCTCCCATGATATCCCATGGTGAACTGTCGTATGTTAGGGGAGTGCCTTGTGAAGTCAGAGCTCCTTCCTCCAGCCTTCAGCCTGGCTCTTCAGCATGCACTCACATGCACACAAGCACGCACATCCTTACCTTCCGTTTCAGCTGCTGGATTTCTGCTTCAGTGACAGCATGCTTGATCTGGAGCTGCAGACAGAGGGTGGTACTCAGCTCCTAGGGCCAGCTACCCACCTGCCTTCACCCACTGCCCCAGGGCCCCTCTTCCAACCTCCTTGAACTTGTGCACCAGCTTTTCGGGCTCCATCTCCACTGGGGACAGCGCATCCTCATTCTCTGCTAGTTCAAACACCTCGATGGCCATTTCACCCCCTGGGAACGTTGGGCTCAGTTCTTCATCCTCGTCCGTGGCATACTCTCCTGTCTGTGGAGGGATGCAGGCAATGTGGGTCCATCTACTCCACTTCCCTCAACAACCCCGCTGCCAGGCTGGAGACCGGCAGCAGTATGCTCATGTTGGGCTGGAACAAACCAGGGAGTCTCCATGGCTAGAATAGGGACACTGCCACCCTGTAGAGCCTTCCTGTGCTGTTTTCTACATAACTTGGTTTCCTTGAGGACCCGTCCTTCTCCTAATCAGGTTCCCTAGAGTAGGGGTTCTACCCTCCCCCCAGAGTAAGGACTCAGAGAGGACTGTGTTTTCCTTCTAGTTACAGAGAGACAGAAGAGTGGGACTCTTCCATTTGACCGGGAGTTCTCTGAGGGGAGGGTCTGCTTTTCTCTCAGACCATAACCTCCCCCGAGGCTTGGGGATTTTTGCTGTTGTTGTTGTTTTTGCTTTTGTTTTACAAAGCCTGGAAAAAGTTGTTGCGGTAAATGACTGCGCTGCTTCATCTAACCACCAGAGGGCAGTCATGGCCCTACCTCCTCATCCTCTTCTCCATACTGGGCGTATCTCTGCTCCATCATCTCCCGCTGCCATCTCTCCTGCTCCAAGGTCTGCTGAATTAGCTGGGCCACTTCACTCTGTTCTCCAGGCCGCTCCCGGCCAATCATGAACCTGCAGGGGCACCAGAGTCATCTGTCATTCTGGCGACATCCCAGCCGGTCTACAGCCGGGAATGCCACTACCCTCCTTGTGTAGGGCCCTCCCTCCAAACCTAGGCCCTCCCAGGGGAGGTGAACTGAGAGCCTGAGTCCAGAAGCTGTAGAATTAATAATGAATAGGGGAGCTGGGGCTTTCACAGGGCTGCCTACCAGGAGAAGCAGGGAGACCTGCTGGCCTTCCTGGCCAGCTGTGGAAAAGGGATGTCAACCACACTTTGGGCTGGGCTACAGGGAACATGAGCTCAGGGGCTCTTGGCACGGGAGCTGTTCCCACCAAAGAGAAAACAACAACCACAAAATCAAACCAGAAGCACAGGAGTGGACAAAATGACCCATCCTAGGGGATGGGGAACAGACCGTAGAGGTGTACCTTGGGTGCGCTCCAAGCCCCTGGTCAGGAAGGGGCAGGGTGATGCAACTGCAGATTAGCAGGGAGGAAACAGTGGGACTTCCAGGCACCAGCTCCTCCTCCCCGGCAACCCACATCCTGTTTCTCTCCAACACCCTTTCCAGGGGGCAGTGCCCCTCTAGAAGTGGGGCAAGGAGCAGTCCCCAGGTGTCCTGCCTGAGGTGCACACAGACTTCTGCTTCACTTAGTGGAACAGCCTTACCAACAGGACATTGGGTGGGCATGAGATGAAGCTCTAGGTGGGAGGAGCTAGTTTGGTGGTCAATAGGTGAGCCAGAGGCAGAAGCAGAGAAGTAGAATAAATCAAGAGGAGAACATGGAGGAACAGGAGCCTGGAAGCCTGTGTCCCAGTGGTGGACAGCAGCCAGGGATCCAGGAATGGGAAGGCAGGCCTGGGGCAGAGGCTGCAGGCACAATTCCCTGGGCAGGGACCTGGTGCCAAGAGGACTCCCTTGACTCTCACCGCACTCGGCCTTTGGTGTTCCTAAGCACAGAGGCTGCAAAGCTCTGGGTCACTCCCACCAGACTTGTTCCATCCACTTCCACCAGCAGATCGTTCACTTGGATCCTAGGGAAAGTGACATTTGTTATAGGGTCATGAGAGGAACAGGAGCTGGGTCAGAGGTGGACTCTTCCCATTGCAAAGTCAAGGCTCAGTCCCCACAAGGTTCCCAGAAAAGGTACGTGTGAACAGAGAGAGCCAGGCAACAAGATGCAGTTATCCAGGACCAGGAAAGGTGGCAGGTATACTTCCTGTAACAACCATACTCTTGTACCCAGTCATGCTCAACAGGGTGACATGACCTGCTCAGAGCTCATTTACACATGACATGTGCCACCACCCCAACGTCCACCCAAATGCCTTAGACCCAAGCATGCTCCTCTCCTGCTCACACACCAATCCATATCCGCAAAGTTGCACACCCCAGCACAATCTAGCTGTGGGGGTGTCCTGCCTAACCTTGAGGGGATGCAGAAGATGGGGGAAGATTTGGATACCTTCTTCCTCTTCTTCCACCTCCTGGGAGGTTTCGAGCCTCTCAGAGCTTCAAGGGGAAATGGAGAGAATGCCTGAGGCGAGCAGTTTTCTCCCCCACAGACCACATTCGTCCTGATGCTCACATACCTGCTATGCTAGCAAATAGGTGAGACCATGGCCAAGCTCTGGGAAGGGAGGGAAGTGCCAGGAAGGATGCCATCCTTTCTGTCCCTGCTGCTTTCCTGCCACCTATGCCACAGCAGGCGAAAGCCCTCTGAATTGGGCACCCATGCCTCTAACATGACCCTACAGTGATGCAGCCCTCACCACTCACCCCTGGCATGTGGAGGGGTGTGGGTGTCAACCCTTCACAGCTTTCCTGAGGGAAAGCCTTGTAGTGGTTCCCACTTCCTCCCCCTGCAACACACACAGCAGAAAATCGAGCAGAGAGGAGCCTGGATGCCGAAGCTCTAGTGCCCTCCGAGAGCCTTCTGACTTACAGAACCCCAGGCCTCTGGCCATAGATGGTCCACACAGGCATATACCTCTGCACATACAACGAGCAACCTCAGCTCCAGAACACAGCCACAACTAGCCCCATGCTAGCCATCCCTGCATCCCTGGCTATCTACATTCCTGCCCCATTGGTTTCTGCTTGGAACTCTTTCCACTCAGGCTGAGGACATACAGCTCAGTTGGCGGAGTACTAGCACTGCATCCCTGTGTTCACAAGGAACCTTTTATGTCTGTCTGTCTCTCTCTCTCTCTCTCTCTTTCAAGACAGGATCTCACTATGCAGTTCTGCCTATCTGGGTTCTCACTCTGTAGACCAGGCTGACCTCAAACTCAAGAGATCGCCTGCCTCTGCATCCTGAATGCTGGGATTAAAAACTTAAGCCACTACACCTGGCTACAAGGAACCTTTTCTATACTCACTTGGCCTTGCTAGTTCCTGCCTGGCCTTCAGCTCTTTTCAATGTCACTTCCTCCAAGGGGCCACCCCATCAGAGTGGCCAGGCCCTCCTACGTTTTTTGTTTGTTTTTGTTTTTCGAGACAAGGTTTCTCTGTGTAACAACCCTAGCTGTCCTGGAACTCTCTTTGTAGACCATGGGGGCCTCGAACTCACAGAAATCCATCTGTCTCTGCTTCCCAAGTACTAGTATTAAAGGCATGTGCCACCACTGCCCAGCTAGGCTCTCCTACTTTGCCTTCCGACTCATTGTTTGTTCTGTTTGGTATCTGTCTACTTTACTACACTGCTTGTTTTCTGAGGGTAAGGCCCTCTACACTGACTGCCAGGGCCTGGCACCAACGCAATGCGAGTCAGGCCCTCAGTATTTGTTAAGGGAAAGAAATGAGAAGCCTTATTCCAGACACGCAGCCCGTGTTCTTCCTACTAGGGCCAACACACACTCTAAGCCAGTACGCACCGTACTAGGTACAACGGAGCTTCACACCCCTCCCCCACAGAATGTGTGGGGCCCTGGGGAGGGCTTCCATCTGTTCTCGGCTGTCACCCCAAAGCCTGGCACAGCACCTGCACAGTGCTCCGTGAACATCCAAAGACACACACCCAACACACAGGCCTCCCAGAGGCTGCCCCCAACCCCCCCCCCCCCCAGATGATGACTGCTAAAAGAGACTTGGGAAAGGGAGTGGAGGAAGGGGAAGGGAGTGGAAGGAGGGTGGTACCTGCCATCCCGATGGGCTGCACCGCCCTCAGTCACAGTCTTGACGAAGATGCCCAGCTTCTCCAGGCCCATGTCGGCTCCGGCACCCATGCCAATGATGCTGATGCCCAGACCCTCAGAGTCTGTGAGGCAGAAGGGGAGAAGCCATGGCTGGCAAGGGTCCTCTACCCTATGCCCACTCCTTTTTATAAGCAGTCTTCAAGCTTAGGAGTCAACCCATTATGGGAAAGAACTATGGTTTGACCCACCTCCCTTTTGCCAGGCTAACTCACGGGGTTACTTCCTGTCCTTTGCCCTATCCAACAGTTGACAGGCAGCAGGGTGTGTGAGGGTGGCTGGGGTGTGGCAGACCATTGTGCATACAGATAAGGGTGTGTGGCTGGGATGGGGGCTGAGCCAGGACTTAGCCCTGGGCCTTTGGTCTCCAATTATTCTTTCTAAGTCCAGAGCTTCACTGAGCAAACATGGATTCCAACTGCCTAGTTACACCTGCACTGCCTGACCCATGGACCTCTAGCATTCAAACATATGACCTTCCCCACAAACATTCCCTGAGGACAGGCACCTCTATCCACTAGATGCCAGGCCTGGGAAGCATTCAGATTCCCCTCTCCCAGCTCCAGGCTGCGCTAGGTCAAGTGGCCACCAGGCACTGTCGATTGCTCCTGCCTGATGCATCCACTTCCACTAAGCGATCGCTGACCCCGCAATGGATGATGGGAGCCCACCATCCACTATGACCCCTCTCTGTACCTATGCCACAGTGATCTTTCCATTTTTTTCTTCTTTCTGTTCTTTTTCTTTCTCTCCCCACCCCCAAGACAAGGTTTCTCTGTGTAGCCCTGGCTGTCCTGGAACTCACTCTGTAGACCAGTTTGACCTAGAACTCAAGAGATCTACCTGCCTCTGCCTCCCAAAGGTATGGGCCACCACTGCCCAGACACTGAACTTTCTAGAATAGCTTTCCCCGTCCCTACAGCAGCTCCCAATCCCTCTCAGAAGTGACCATGCTCTCGCCATGGTCCATGCCACCCTGGCTACGCATTCATCCTGTGCCAAGTGTACCTCTGTTCAGCCCCACTTGCCAAATGGCTCCTCTTTAAAGCTCAGCTCTGAAGAACTCACTGTAGAGCAAACTTCCTTGGCGAGGCTCTATCAAACAGAGCCTCTCTTTCCTCCCAGCACTTATGATGGCCCATAAGGCTGAAGTTAGAGGAGTCATCCCCCTGGGAGCCTGCTTTTACCTGTCTCTGTGCCTCCAACAAAGCCCAGGATCACCTACACAGTACTTAGGAGATGTGTCCACCAAGTACCATCCCCTGGCAACACACTGGAGACACCAGTGGCTATTGGTGCTGACAAGGGATGCCAAGAAAGGCAAGGAGGTGCTGGAGTCAAGAATGTGGAGTCTAGAATGTGGTTACGAGCAGGGCTGGCAGTCGGAGGCTAGCGCCACAGCAGACCCCAGTGTGAGCCTTAGATTGGCCTGGTTGCTCACCCTTCTCCAGCTCCACAGGAAACAGCTCCAGCCTCTCCACTCGCTTCTCTAGCTCATATTCCGCAGAGGCCGCCATGGGATCCACATCCTCGTTGCGCCGGTCATAGTCCTCGTTGGAGTAGGTGCTGAATACCTGGGAAGGGACAGCTCTCAGAGGTCCACAGGAGCACAGGAGCACATAGGCAGGAGAAGGCCCTTGGGCCAGTTGAGTTGCCTGAAGCCCCATGTCTGTCCGTCCAGAGGCCCTCCCCTTACACTGATCACACAAGGAATCCAGCTCCCAGCAAAAGGGCTTCCTAGGGCTTCCTAGTTCTAGAGCCCCAGGAACAAGAGAGCAAAAGATCCATTCCACATGGTAGAGTCTGGGGAGGCTCAGATGGACACCCCTGAGGAGACAGCAAGGTCTGGGAATCTCCAATACCAGGGCAGGGAGAAAGGAAGAGACAAGACCTAAGAGCCAGACAGCTGAGGGTGGACACGAAGACAGAGGAGGAACAGGCTGGGCAGAAGACAGAAAGAGGAGGAGGGGAGGAAGGATGGAGAAGATGCTAGAGGATGCCAGATGGGAGGGGGAGGGGGAGGGAGGGAAGAGGCAAAGGCACCAGGACCCTTCCCTGCCCAGATGCTGAAGTGGATGGCCAGAGAGGGGTGAGGAGGAAGCAGAGAGGCTCCTTCTACTTCCATGGAGAAGTGAAGGCCATTCAATCCCAGGTAGGCCTCAGAGAGCAAGAGTGGGGGAGAAAGTGGAGCCCCTATGACCCTGCCACAAGCCAGAACTGTGTCCCTGAAGAACAATACCCCTGTCTGCAGGTACCAAGAGCCAGGCATAGGCCCCAAGACTGGGGCCCTAAAGGGACCCAGGTTCATGTGCAGTGGCTGTCTGTCTGCCCTTGCACAGTGTTCCCTGTGCCCCTCTGCTGTCTCCTTCTAGGTGTCTAACCCTGACCTCTTCATAGGATCAGCAAAAAGGAGACAAAGTTTTGTGGGTACCTGAAGTTCATTTTTTTTGTTGTTGTTTTGTTTTGTTTTTGGCTTTACTGCTAGCTGTGATAGTTGGTATTGTTTGAAGTCAGATGGGGGCAGGAGAGGTAGAGGCAGCTCTTATCAGTTGGATGGGCCAGAAGACACTGACTCCAGCAAGGTCCATTCCAGGGCCTCCTCTGCTCTAGGAGCACGCTCCTGAGTACCCTGTAGGCAGGGTTACTCCTTTGTTGGGGCTTACTGAATGCCATCCAAACCTCTAGTCCTGTCACAGAGGTACACTGCCATGGTGGGAGGTAGAGCGGATACTTCTAGGACCAGCCAGCAGCACAGCTGGGCTTTATGTGGTCACCTAGCTGATGCCCTTGACTCTACTGTATCAGACACTTTCACGATCATCCAGCTACTGTGCAGTGGCCAACAGACTGTTCCCCAACATCTGGCCAGCAGTCCTAGCCTTGAAGCAACAGACTCTCTATTCCACATGTAATCTATTACCCAAGGTCACAGGGGTTGCTTATCCAGTAGCAAGGCAGCACCAGATCCTAGATGGGCTGCTGTACGCAGGTCACTAGTGACTTAGTTCCCTATTGCAAAGGTGTTTCAAGCTTTAGGACAAAGAATGGCATAAGCCTGGGTCATCAAACTGGCCTTGTCCCATCTCTTCACCTGAGGCCTCTGGCCTTTACCTTGTGCCCAGAGACAGTGTCCCCCAGTCCTCTCCTAGTCAACCAAACTGTCTCCACTTGCCAACACACACTCTGGAGGCCTGATCTGGGCCTTGTCTTCTGTTCACAACCTGTTCACCTTTTGCACCCTGCCCCCTGTGGGAAACCCAGGCAGGCCTCAGGCTCAGAGGCCTGGGACTACCAGTCACTCCTCCTATCAGAAGGCCCTGGGTTCAGCTATATCCTCTGCTGACAGTTTGGAGTCATATTCTCTGCCCTGAGCCGATACCCTGGCCTCCATAACAGTGACAACTGGGTCAGGGAGGGGCACAGAACCCTGGCTTCAGAATCAGTGTGAGGTGGCAGAGGAGAAAAGCCTGGGGCCCTGGCCAGGCTGAGGAGAATGAAAGGCCCAGTAAGGCCAAAAGTCAAACACGTGGAGCCTCTGCACTGCCTTGGCTCTCGCGCTAGTGGCCAGCTTGCTTCAGAGTCACCAGGGAGTCCAGAGCACTGCTCCAAATCATGTGCTATTTTTTACCAAAAAATCAGGGTAAGGCGTCAGATATAGACAGAGGCCCAGACCACATTCCCTCTCTATGAGGGCATGGGGCTGCTCAAAAACCCCATGGGAGGGAGATGGGGCAAATGCCTCTGATACCCTCCCAACAACCTCCACTCCTTCCTGGATCCCACTGCCTTCACAGGGAACAGGGCATGGAAGAGTCTTCCAAACCCCCGGGCAGGGAGGGGCGAGAGGCTGGCCACCCTTAACCTTCTGGACCTCTGCTGGCCTGGGGGAAAGGAGGAGGCAGAGAGTGAGAGAAACTTGGGCAGCTTTGGTGTCCAGCAGTACCTATGGAAACTGCAAGCAAACACATGGGGTTTGGCTTCAGAGGACAAGGAAAGCAGGGTCGAGGCCAAGGAAGTCTTTGGTGCTGGATACTCTCACTGGAGCAGGCCAGGTGCTAGGCCCAGTAGAGCTCGGATAGGAGAGAAAAGACCATCAAAGCTGGACGTGCTCACAGCTGGGCTCACCGGGTAGTGGGAAATGGGCGTGGTCTCCTGTTCTTAATTCTCCCCAGGGGACATCTTTTCTCTACCATCACTACTCAGAGGATCTCAAAGCACTGACTGGCACAGTTCACAAACCAATCACCAATAGAGGTGTTAGAGAAAGGGGGGCTGAACTCCCCCTCTCAAGCAAGCCCCCAGCCTCTTTTAAAGTACACAGAGAATATGGAAAGAGGAAGGATTCCCAAGGCTATAGGCAGGAAACTGCCAGGCACCTTAGGGGAACTTCCAGACTCACCGCCCTCTTCCTGTAGGGCCTGCTCCTTCAAGGACCACATAAGATGCCCCCTTCCTGTGCAACCCTGGATATGGGAAGCTGGCCCAGCACGGACCCCCAGCCCCAGTCACATGGCCAGCTCACCCTGGAAGTCTGCTTCCTTCTTTCACTTCTGCAAAGTTGGAGTGGGAGTACTGGTAGGGAAGAAGAGCAGCCTTCCTCTGTATCTGTTTGGGGAAGTTCTTAGGTCCCCTCTCTCTCACCCAGACAGAGTCAGCCTCACACATCCAGAAGCAGGAAGTGCCCTAAGCTCCCCACCTTTCTCTTCCTGACAGCAGGCATTTGTAGGAACAGTATCCCAAGGACACGTCCCACACCCCTGCAGGCCAGCCAAGTCCCAGCCTCTGGCAGCTTCTGGAAGAAAGAATGTCTGGGGGAGGAAGAGAGAGCAGGTGTCCCAGAGTAGGCGTGGAGCAGGGAGGGATGCTAGGCGGGGTTAGGAACCTGAGGGCAGGTCGCAGCAGGCTACCTTCACAATCACAGACCTGAAAACCTTCCCACTCTGACAAACAGCTGGAAGTTCCCCCACGCCTCCCTCTTTGTGGGAACTTCTGGGAACCCGACTGGGTGGCAGGGGCTGACTCAGCCTGCCAAACACGGAGGTCTGGGCGGGAGCGACCACATGCACGTGGCAAAGGCAACTCGGGGGCCCAAGGGGGATCACTCACTTGGATTGGTGCGGTGCTGAAATGGATCTTCCGGCTCGGGGCCGGGTCCTCTTCCTCTGAGAGCCCGGGAATCTCCACACACCCTGACTCCGGCTCATAGGGGGGCTCCCCGTCCTCCTCGTCTTCTTCATCGTCCTCCTCCAGGGCACTGCCCCCAGAGTCCTCCCCGAGTCCACTGTAGGCGCTCACGTCTACCAAGTCCGCTTCCGAGAAGTCCTCCTTCTTAGATTCATCCACCTCCTCAGGTGCCATGTCCGGGGCCCGGCCATTGTCCACCCCCCTCTCTAGCGTCGATACCGACGACGACGCCTCCTCCTCGGGGACCGCTTCGGCCTTGGGTTCCTCGGGTGCAGGACTGGCTGTGGTGGCAGAGGTGCTGCCATTCTCCAAGGCTGCGTGGACGGTCACTTCGGCCTGGATCACTTCCCCGGGAGCCGACTCAGCCTCAGACTCCCCACTTTCCTCAACCTCCACCGGCTTGATCTTTCGCACCTCCCGTGGCTTGGGCGGAGGTCGGGCAGGGGCCACCCGGTGCTGTGGGGGCTGCTGCCCTCCGGGGCCACGCTCCTTCTCGGTCGCAGCATCCCCCGACTGGACGGGAGGAGGCGGCGGTGGCTGGAACACCCGGGACCGCTTAGTGACCAGCTTCGAGTTGACCTGGGGCGCCCCCGCGGCCCGAGGGGGGCCGGGTGCACGGTGAAGGCCGGTCCTCGAGTCGGCTTTCTCGAAGACCGCACTGAGCTGGCTGACCGTCGGCGACACGGCGTCAGCATCCAGCTTGTCCAGCGCCTCCGTGCTGCCGTTAAAGCGCACCACGACGTCCAGCTTCCGGTCCTGCAGGCCGGCGCGCTCCTGCCTCAGCAGCCGCCGCGCCACGGCCTCCTTGTCGCCACCGGAGGCCGCGGGGACGCTCCGTTCGAACAGCTTCCGCGTCTCCTGCAGCCGGGACGGCGGGTGCGGCGGCGGAGCAGGCTGCGCCGAGGGCGCGGGCTTGGAGTCGAAGCGGCTCACGCGCTCCGACACACTGGTGCCCAGCTTGAGCAGGGCACTGTGGTCCACGTTCTCGTTCAGGCTGCTGGCCCGCGGCAGGGACAGGCGCACGCCGCGATCGGACGCCCGTGGGGCCTCGGCCATGCCTGCGCCGCCGCCTGCCTCACCCGGCGGCCCCGCGGTGGTGCCCATCTGCAGGAACATACTTTTGATGCGGTGGACATTGGAGCCATATTTCTTATGGTGGGCCGTCTTGGGTGCCTCGTCGGGCCCGGGCGCATCGGGAGGCTTTAGTGCCTGGATGCCTGCTTCGTAAGCGCTGCGGTGCGGGGAGGCGCTCCGGAGGGGACCCCCGGGCCCCCGAGGCTCCGTCTTCATCATGGTTGGGGGAGCCGGGTTCGCATCCCCCTGCTCCCCGCTGCCCCCCTCCAGCAGGCGGCTGGCCAAGTCGGGACCACCGCCCCCTCCCCCCAAAGAAAGAAATCCCGAAAGGCCTTCTATAGAGTCCCCCAGAAACCAAGCTGCCAAAAAACAGTTAACCCTGCTTAAAAAAAAAAATCTCCAAGCGCCCTGTGTGGGTCGCCTCCCCCAACCAAGCTGCCAAAGACAGCCAGCCCCCTTCGAAAGCTCTAGCGGCCTGGTGCGGTCGCCCCCACCCAAATTGAAGAAGCGGAGGCTGGCTGGAGCCGCTGGGACCGCGCGCCCAGTCCGCGAAGCAGCGGCCGCGGCACCGGCTCACATCCTCCGAGGCGGTGTCAGCGGCGCTAGCGGCGCAGGCGCCCCCTACTCCGGCCGGGGGCCTTGGCTCTCGGGGTGCCCGGCATCCCCGCGCCCGTGGCTGCTCCGCTGACCCCGGCCGCTCCGCCGCACCTCCCTCCCTCCCTCCCTCCCCCCCGCGCCCCAAGCCTCGGTCTTTCTCTAGCTCTGCCCGAACCGCGGCTGCCGGAGACCGAGCGGCTGCCCTTCTCACCGCCGCCGCTGGGGGACTGGTACCACTGGGTCCTAAAGGTATCGGATTTCCGGGGCCGGAGCCTGTGAGCCCTCCCCTTCCCTTCCACCCGGTCGCCTGGTCTCTCCTACTCATAGTTGGCGGATAGCCTTCCGCAGCTCCTCGGACCTTGGCTATTCTTCTTCAACCCTCCCATCCCAAACTCGGCGGCTTTTCACAACCCACATAGGCGTCCCCTCATTTAACCCTGGGGGCGGGGAGCCATCTAACCACAGCAGTCTCGAGCTGGCCTTCTCTTCCCACAGTGAAGGGGCTCTGTGGGGAGGGCCCTTAATCATTTCCTTAAAGGTCCTTAGAGTCTTCAGGGCTACCAGCATCAAAACGGTTGGGTGCTAGGTCAAAGCACATATTTCCAGCTCCTTCCCAAAGTTAGGAGGAACCCCCCCGGGGCAGGACTTGGAATTCTTCATTTTAACAACTCCCCATAGGGATTTTTTTTTTTTTTCAACTTTCAGGATGTAAAACTTTGGCCCAGCAATCTTTGTGGTGCTCTGTGGAGAAATGAAGAAAGGGACTGGGTGGGTGGGTGGGTGGGTGGAGTACATCACCCAAATGGCAGATTACCAAAGCTGCCTTTTGCCTTTGGAAGTCTTAAGATGACGGTCTTCACCTGCCCACGTGGGGAGAGGTGTAGAATCCTGGCCTTCCTAACCTGCTAGAGAACTGTCTCTCAAACAGGAAGGTTTGGGGGAGGTTGGAAGGAATGATTGTTGAGGCCTAGGGCCATAGTTTCCCTATTGAGAATTCTACGTTGGGTTTAGGACTTAGAGGATTCTGCTCATTTGTGTTCAAGTGTGTTTGCGTGCGTGTGCGTGTGCGTGTGCGTGTGCGTGTGTGTGTGTGTGTGTGTGTGTGTGTGTCCCGTTCTACAAATTCCATCTTGAAAACTCAACCTCTTTAGAGCTCCTTCATTCCCCACATACACAACAAGGGGCCTTGTTATGCCCTTGATCCTTCCCCAATAGTCTGGAACCTAGCAGTGAGGATCCATCCAATATACAGGTCTAGATGTGTAGCTCCAGTCAGTCGGTAGATTCCCAAGAACTGAACAGGGAGGACACTAGGACCCAGAAAACAACTCAGGCACAAAGCTTCCCCCCTCTCCCCAGCTGCTTCCTGCATCTCAGGCCTTCCTGCGGCCTCTGCCTCCTCCCCCCGCCCTCTTCCCCTCCATCCTCTTCCTCCTCTTCCCGTTTTCTCACTCTCTCCCGTTGGCCTGGCCGAGTTCAAGGAGGGAACCCCCTACCCTTCCGTTCTCAGTGTGTGGCTTTTGTGGGACACTGACCCATGGCACGTGCGGAAGAGCTCCGTGCATGGGGGATGGGACGTGGGGAAACCGCCTGGGAACCCTGAAGATTGGGATGGGGAGGAGCCAAGAACCACTGGACTGGCTCCCTAGAGTAGTGTGCCAGGAGAGGGAAGATTTTTGGCTCTCATCTGGAGCCGGAGATGAACCCAGATCTCAGGCTTTCGGATGCCCCCTACATTTTTGTACAGTGGGCAGGAGACTTATCCTCCTCAGTTCTGCATTTGGGGATCTGTGCAGAGTAAAGAAGCCATCCTGGTGCCTTCTCACCTCCTGACCCATCTTAGAAGCCCTATTTACTGAACAAGCTTTAGGACTTGTTCTCAAATTCAAGTCTGGGGCTTGAGCCCTCCACCCTAACCCGACTATGGCAGTTGGTTGCTTGTTTTCTGAGAAAAGATCTGCAGTATCCTGTGCTGGCTTCGAACTAAACATTTAGCCAAGGATGACCTTGAACTTTTCTGATCCAACTGCCGCTGCCTCCTGAGTGCTGGAATTACAGGCATGAGCAGTTACTCTAACCCAAGGCTTCCTACTTGCTAGGCAAGCATTTTAGTAACTGTGTTACATCCCCAGCTCCCACTGTAGTGGTTGGGTGATGCCCTTTAGCTCACCCCATTGCCAGTTGGGAATCTGAGCAGTGTTCTTAAAAGTTCTGTCGTGGACTGGGGGAGGGCCCAGGGCCCTGGGTGTTCTGCCCAGAATCTCCCACACCCTTAGTGGTGAGTCATTTTTAACTGGCCCCAGCCCAAGGGGTCTGTGCCCACACTCCTGGCCAGGTGGGAGGAGGGGTTGAGAACCAGCTGTTAGCCCCTTTCCCAACACCCTTGGCAGAAATTTAGGATGAACTGGATTTATAGGTACCCTCAGGTCTCCCTTGTCCAGTGGTTTCTCAGAGTAAAACTCCTTTAAGGGCTTTGGGATGTGAGGAAGTACGGTGAGTGAGCACGGAGCTTGGGTGACTGCCGATAATGAGTAGAGATTTTTTTCCTGGGCTCCTAGCTGGCTGAGCAACACCCAAGCTGGAATTTCTGAAGAAGCTTTAAGGGAGTGAGTGGTAACTGCTTTACCATCACTCTTTCCTTGGAATCAGGCATGACACCGTCTAAGAGATGGGTGGGGCACAGGGTGTCACCTCCATCCTGTCCCTGCCTGTCTGAGGTAAACTTTCATTCCCTAGGCTGTAATGTTCACAGATTCTCACCTGTTTAGCATCCCAGGATAATTGGAAACGTTTGGTCTCCCCGGGGCCCATGTAGAGGAAACCGTTGATGTTATAGCCAATGTACCTGGTGGACTTGGGATAGAAGTTTCTTCCATTCCTTTGTCCTGTATAGAGAGGGGAGTGGAGTAGCTCCCAGAGGCGAGCCAGGATCCAGGCTTTAGGTCTTGGCTATACCACTTATTGTCTGGGTGACCTTGCAGAAGTCAAGTATCTCCTCTGTGGTCCCAGGGGATAAACTGAGGCCTGGGAGAGGTGCCAGCAGCCGAGAAACTTAGGACCGTGTGTAGGGAAGGAGAAGCCTCCCTAGCAATGGCTGAGAGATAGAAACTGCAACAGTGATAATCCTCACTCTCTCTTGGCCCAGACGCCCTTGTTTCTCGTGAGGGCCCTCTGGGAAGGTGCTCTTTGATGATATGCCTGGAGGCTTGCTGGCTTTAAATGCCAGGTGTAACAGCAAAGATGGTGATGAAGACCGGTGGAGAGAGTCTGATGTGTGATAAGTCCCAGCCTTCAGCACCCTGGGCTCAGGCATGGGCTGGGTGCCAAGGCTGGCTGCTCTTCCCAGCCCTGGGCCTTTGAGACAACTTGTGAAAGCAGTTTTTGTTTATTTGTTTGTTTGTTTCCTGGCCACTGCCACCAGTGAAGAAGCTGATCTAGACCCTGCCCTTTGGCTGTTCTATGGTTCATCAATGACGTTCACCCTAGTTCCTCTCCTTTGTTTGGCCAGGGCCTTGAGCTAGTTCTGGGATCCAAGGAGGATATCCTTATGTACCCACATTTCCAAATAGGAGAGCTCACCCAATGTGGCAGTGCCTGGGTGGGGTGGTGGTGAGGAGTTAGAGTCCTAGGGGGTTCCAAGTCCCAGGGAACAGGAAGGAGTGACAATGGTTCACACAGTTAAGAGTCCCAGTTAGCCGGGCAGTGGTGGTGCATGCCTTTAATCCCAGCACTTGGGAGGCAGAGGCAGGCGGATTTCTGAGTTTGAGGCCAGCCTGGTCTACAGAGTGAGTTCCAGGACAGCCAGGGCTACACAGAGAAACCCTGTCTCGAAAAACCAAAAAAAAAAAAAAAAAAAGAGTCCCAGTTAGGGTTCTGCAGGTCTGAATTGAGTCCTAGCTCCTCCCATTTGCTCAATGACCTGGGGCTAGTTATTTTGGGTTCTTCAGTTCCTAACATGCTCAACCTGAATGTCTGAAATCTTCTGACCATGGATGACCCTGGGTGTCTCCTACTTCCTGTGAGGCACAGATTAGAAACAGGGCTTTGAAATCAGGCCATTTTTGTTAGAACACCCCCCAAGCTGCCACTTTCAAGCTGAAGGACTTTGCCAGAGCTGGAGACAATATACCAACCTCAGGGAGTTGCCAAAGTCACTGAAGAGAACCTGAATGCAGAAAGCACAGAGGCTGGAGCTCTGAGTGTGGGCTGTCACTGCCACTGAATGCACGTGTATTGGAGCATGTATCGGGGTGAGCATGCAAGAGTGTGGGCAGGTACGTGGCTGAATATGAGCTCTGGTGTCTATAGCTCTTGAGTCTATTTTCATGAGACACTGGGCCTCTGCTTCTTTTCAAGGTTCATCATGTGAAATTCTGCTATATAAGTATTCCTGCCCATGGCTCCTCCAAATCCTTCTGAATCCTTTCTTGTTGCCCTGGTAGAGACTAAACCCAGGGCCTCAAGCATGCTAGGAAAATGTTACATCTCTGAACTATACCCCTGCCCTGAGATAATTTTTGAAGGTGACCTTTCTTCTAAACTTTCCAAAGGATCTTTTATTCCTAAAGTCTATCACTGCACCTGCAGAGAGAGAGGAACTGTGGGTCCCTTCTTCCCACAGCTGGGAGATAGCTACTGCCTGTTTGTTTGGTTTTTTTTTTTTTTACTTTTCTGGCTACTGGCTTTCTTCCCATCAGTCTCACACTGTACTCTAGCACCCTGTGTAACCTTGTAAAGATCACATGCTTCTTGGAGACTAGGGAGGAATCAGTCTCTCTGTGTGTGGGGGGGTGTTGTGGGGTTGGGGGACGGGATGGGACACAGCAAAGATATCTCCAAATCCTCAGGTGCTTTAAAGGAAAGCCTATATTTAGCTAGCTTAGCCTGTAAATATGTATTTTGCCCTGTCATAGTTGTGCCATGGGGGCTCTACAGACATGCAGAGAGGTCAAAGGGGAAGAGAGAAGGGACAAGGAAGATTAAGCAACACATTTTGTCATCAGCAGATCCACGGAGCTCCAACTGTTAAGAACTCACATTTCTGTGTGGTTTAGTTTTGTTTTTTGTTTGTTTGTTTTTTCTTTTTCTTTTTTGGATGGCTAACTGTTTCTTCATCTGCTTTCTGGACCTTATGCAAGGAAGAAACAACTTTTAGAATCCCTTCCTCCCATAGGCCTTTGCCTGCCATCTCCTGCCTGCCTGGCTCCACCAGGCTCTTCTGGCTCTCCTGGGACCTGGCACAGGGTCAGTCTCCAGAATGCTGCTTCTGCTCCTCTGCTTAGCCCCTTTGCTCTTCAGGTAGCCTCGGGAATGGGGGGGGGGGGGACAGAGAATGGAACATAAGCAGTCTTGTTACTTTGGGGCGATTCTCCTTCCCCAAACTCTTATTTTTTAATTTTTCTTCTTTCTTTTTTCTTTCTCTCTTTTGCTTTTTTTTTTTTTTTTTTTTACTTTTAGTTTGAAAATTTTCATAGAAAATAAAGAAAGTTCAGAGAATTGCATTTGCATCACAGCAGAATTTACAAATGCCAGTATCGGGCCATTTCATTTGCTTCAGGTTTGTCCAAATAAATGATATTAATCTGGGAGAAATGACCTTGCTGGACAAGCATGAGAGCCTGAGCCCCATCCCCAGAATCCAAGAGAAAATCCTGCCAAGAGTGATAGTGGCTCAGGCTTGTGATCCCGGGCTGGGATAGAGGCTTCTGTTTTAGAGGCCAGCTGGCTTAGCCTACTTGTCAGCTCCAGGAGAGAGAGAGACAGACAGACAGAGACAGACAGAGAGACCGAGAGACAAAGAGACAGAGACCAAATCAAACTGCAAAGGTGTTTTCCATCTTCTCCAGTGGAAATATCTCCCAGCATAGTAACTCCCTGGCCCTGCCTACTGCTGCCCCTGGCAACCACTTGTATCTGTGTGAACTTGTCTCCTCTAGGTACCTTATGTAAGCATCATACAGAATTTGTCCTTTTGTGGCTGGCTTGCTTTGCTTGGGTTTACATAAACTTTGGCGAGTATCAGCCCATAATTTTACCTCTTTCCCATGCATTTACGTGTTCATGAAACAGTAGTGCTTTCTGAATCTTTACAGCCTGTGTAACAATAGCAAAGCTATATACGCCATTTGTACCTTCCCCACTCAAGATTTTTGACAGTGGGTCCCTGTCTTAGTTAGGGTTTTACTGCTGTGAACAGACACCATGACCAAGGCAACATTATAAGGACAATATTTAATTGGGGCTGGCTTACAGGTTCAGAGGTTCAGTCCATTATCATCAAGGTGAGAACATGGAAGCATCTAGGCAGGCATGGTGCAGGAGGAATTGAGAATTCTACGTCTTCTTCTGAAGGCTGCTAATAGAAGACTGACTTCCAGGCAGCTAGAATAAGAGTCTTATAAACCACACCCACAGTGACACACCTGCTCCAACAGGGCCACACCTTCCAGGCCCTGGGTTGAGCATATACAAACCATCACAGTTCCTATGTGGTTTGCTCATTTTAATTTCTACTTATCATCTGAATAAACTACAATGTAGTTGTTGCTGGCTCTCCTACTGACAGTGTTTGGGTTGCATCTGGTTTTTTGTTTTTGCCATTCTAGGCAGGGATGTGAGAACATCCTGGGATTTTATCTGAACCCATTCAGGATATCTACCTAGAAGCAGAAATTCAGGTATTGGGTGACTGAACTTTGAACTTGGCTGTAACTGCCAAGATGTTCTCTATAGCTGCTGAGTCTCCATCCTTCCTCCCTCCAGCAGCAACTGTTCATGACTACATCTGGCCAACATTTGCTATCCTTTTCTTTCTTTCTTTCTTTCTTTCTTTCTTTCTTTCTTTCTTTCTTTCTTTCTTTCTTTCTTTCTTTCTTTCTTTCTTTCTTTCTTTCTTTTTTAGGCAAGGTCTCACAGTCTAGCCCTGGCTCACCTGGAACTATCTAGACTAGGTCTCACAGTCTAGCCCTGGCTCACCTGGAACTATCTAGACTAGGTTGGCCAAAAACCTCAGAGCTCTGCCTGCACTTTCCTCCTAGGCTAGGATGAAAGGATGGATTACTATGTCCAGCTTCTCTCCTTTCTTTGTGTGTGGGTGTGTGTACTCATGAGGCGCCTAGAGGAACAACCTCAGTGTTAGCCCCACCAAGGCCATCCACTGCTTTGCAATAGGACCTCTCATTGGCCTGAAGCTCATCGGTTGGGCTAGTCTAACTGGTCAGTGAACCCCCAGGAAGTCTCCACTTCCCCAGACTGGATTACAAGCATGGGCCATGCTCCCCCTTTAAGTGTGAGTTCTGGGGATTGAACTCAGGTCCTCACACTTTCAAGGGAAGCACTTGAATGAACCAGCCTCTCCGGTTGGGACTTTTTCCTCGTTGGACATCAAACCCAGGGACTTACAAATGCTAGTTGCTTTACCACAAAACGATATTCCTACCTGGGGTTTCTTATTGGATGTGAAGCAGCATGCACTTTAATGTGCATGTCCTGACTGAGGTAAAGACTGAGTACTAGGCTCATTGTCCACTTGGCTTCCCTCTGGATAAATCATTTCCATTCGTATCCTCAGCTCTCCTGTAGTTGCTTTTGGTGAACACTATAAGAAGCCCATGGAAGAGCACCTGTGTCAAAAGCTAGAGTGGTGGCACATGCTTTTAATCCCAGGGCTGCAGAGGTAGAGACAGGAAGACCCCCAGGGCCTCACCAGCCAGCCTAATCAATAAAGGTGGCAGTGAGAGAGACACTTTCTCAAGAAAGGAGATGGCTCAGTGGTTAACAGCACTGGCTGTTCTTCCAGAGGACCTGGGTTTAGTTCCCAGCACCCACATGGTGGCTCACAACCATCCATAACTCCCGTTTCAAAGCCCTCTTCTGACCTCTGAGTTCATGAGGCACACACATGGTACACATACATACAAGTAAAACATTTATCCACATGAAATTAAGTAAATAATTCTAAGAAAGAGAGACAGACAGAGAAATGACTCGAGGAACAAAATCCAAGGTTGATCTCTGACAACACACACACAAGGAGGGAGGGAGGGATGGACAGAGGGAGGGAAGGAGGGAGAGAGAGAAAGAGAGGGAGGGACAGAAAGTTGTTCGGCTAGTTTTGGGTGTCAACTTGACACAAGCTGAAGTTATCACAGAGAAAGGAGTTTCAGTTGAGAAAATGCTTCCATGAAATCCAGCTGTAAGGCATTTTCTCAATTAGTGATCAAAGGGAAAGGGCCCCTCGTGGGTGGTACCCTCTGTGGGCTGGTAGTCTTGGGCTCTATAAGAAAGCCAGCTGAGAAAGCTAGGAGAAGCAAGCCAGTAAGGAATATTTCTCCATGGCCTCTGCATCAGCTCCTGCTTCCTTGACCTGCTTGAGTTCCAGTCCTGACTTCCATTAGTGATGAACAGCAGTGTGGAAGTGTAAGCTGAATAAACTCTTTCCTCCCCAACTTGCTTGTTGGTCATGATGTTTGTGCAGGAATAGAAACCCTGACTAAGACAGGGGTTATCTTTCATATCAAGAAATCCTAGAGTTGAAGCCTGGCAGTGGTGGCGCACGCCTTTAATCCTGGCTCTCAGGAGGCAGAGGCAGGTGGATTTCTATGAGTTTGAGGCCAGCCTGGTGTACACATAGAGCTGCATAGTGAGACCCTGTCTAAAACAAAACAAAACAAAACAAAACAAAACAAAACAGAAAGAAAGAAAGAGGGGGGGCAAGAAGGGAAGGAAGAAACCCTAGAGCTGGTTAATCCAGAGACTCAGCTGAGGCACTGGGAGGCAGATTCTGCCATCTTTCGCTTCTGTATTCCTTTCTGGAGGGTAAATGTCACCCATTTGCTGACATCCCACCCTGCCCCCACCACAGCCCCGCACAGTTCCAAGACTGCTGCCTCAACTCCAGGTTTTTTGCACAGGCAACAATATGGAGATACCCAGAGGCAGGAGAAACTAGTAGATGCTTTTTATCCTTGAGTCCCTCCCAGAGCCACTGCCTCCCACCTCCCTCACTCCCCCAGTCAGATAATCTTCCTTTCTTGCTTGGTGACAAAATGCTATACATATCCATGCCTAAACCAATCATTGGACAGAGGAACAAAATCATTGGTATGTTTCAACCAATCATAGCTCATGGATGGAGCTAGGGAAGGGTCATCTTTACCCAAAGCCTGACAGCCTGACTCAGTTCAGTGTTCTGTGATGGAGACAGAGAAATGGTGCCATTTAGAATGCACTCAAGATGTCTGCCTTTTTTTTTTTTTTTTTTTTTTTTTTTTTTTTTAAAGTCAGGATTTTACTGTGTCTGTATTTCTAGCTGGTCTCAAACTCACTATGTAGACCAGGCTGGCCTCAAACTCAGAGATCAGCTATCGCTGCCTTCTGAGCTCTGAGACTGAAGGTGTGCACCACCATGCCTGGCTCTGGGGCTGTTCTTTAAAAATTACTTTTAGTGCCGGGATGACTTGGCACATGCTAGGCAAGTAGTCTATCACTGAGCTACATCCCCTTTGAGATGGGGCCTCACTGTATAGCCAAGGCTGGCTTAGAATTCCTGATCCTTCTGCTTCAGCATCCAGAGGGCTGATTTCCAGGAGGTCCTTCCATATTCTGAATATTAACCTTTGTCTGTTTTATGTGTCCCCGACATTGTCACCCAGGCTGTTACTCGTCTCTTCACTTGGTTCAGAATGCCATTTTTATAATAGAGGGCTTGGGGGGGGTGTCAGTAATATAATAAAAATCAATCTTTTCTGAATTGTGTTCCTTACGTCAGAACTGCTTGCGTACTGTTAGCTTGCCTGCATTTCCTCCTAATTATTTTAAAGTTCTGTCTTTCGCTTTTAGATCTCTAATCCATCTGGAATTAATATTTATGGATGGCGTATAGAGGTTGCATATGAAAAGCCAATTGTCCCAACACTTTTTATTGAATAGACTGTTCTCTCTCTGAGTGCTATGGCACCCCCCATCATAAATCAAATCCCCACATACACTTGGCTCTGTTTCTGGCCACTCTGTTCTATTGATCTCTTTGTCCAGCCTGGCACCAAGACCACATTGTTTTAATTACTATCACTTTCAAAGAAAGTCTTGGTATCTCTTTGGGGCAGGCCCACTTTCTTCTTCAGAATGGTCTACCGCTTTCTTGGCCCTATGCTGTTCTGAATGAGGTTTAGAATCAGTCTCACTCAGAAGCTTCTGTTGAGATCTTTACTGGATATATATGGAATCAATTGATAAAAACGGGGGGGGGGATTGTCATTCAGAATGATGGGGAGAATTCTCAAGCTTACCTGATCCCGTGTCTACATCTTTCCACTTAGTCTTTTTAGACTATAGTATAGAACTTCATTCAGAAATATCTTGTAAGCTGGGCATAGTGGACCATGCCTTTAGTCCTAGCACTTAGGAGGTAGAGTTAGGCTGATCTCTGTAAGTTTGAAGCTAGCCTAGTCTAGGTAGTGAGTTCTGGGATATCCAGGGCTATGCAGAGAGATCTTGTCTCAAAACAACAGCAGCAGCAGCAGCAGCAACAACAGCAACAAAAATGTAACATTTTTAATGTTACATTAAAAGTTGTAACATTTACATATATTTTATCTTGATTTTTTTTTAAAGAATATTTTTGTGTATGAATGTTTTGTCTGTGGGTGCCTTCAGAGCCCAGAAGAGGACATTAGATCCCTTGGGACTGGAGCTGCAGATGATTGTGAACTGCCATATGGATGCTGGTAACCAAACCCAGATCCTCTATAGCAGCAGTGAGTGTCTTAGCCTCTGTACCATCCCTCAGTCAGTCAGTCAGTCAGTCAGTCTGTCTGTCTGCCTGCTTGCCTGCTTGTCTGTCTGTCTGTCCCCCCTCCCTCTTCCTCTCTTGCTCCCCCACACCTCTGTGTATGTGTTTCTTAAATTTTCATTTATGATTTTTTTTTTTTTTTTGAAACAGGGGTTCTCTGTGTAGCCCTGGCTGTCCCAGAGGCCTCGCTGGCCGGCCATGTAATTGCAGCAGCAAAGCTTTCTGTTTAGCAAATGATCCTGTTTCAGAACACAAGGTGGTGATAAACAGTGGAAAATACCTGAAGTACACCTCTGGCCTCCACAGGAGTACGCAGAAGCAAGCACACTTGCACTCGCATGCGCACGCGCGCGTGCGCGCACGCACACACACACACACACACACACAGCTGCTGGACAAATGTAGGCTCTCTTAGATTTTTCTTTATAGATAATTCGTCTCTTTATGGACAATTCTGCCTCTTTTATCTTCCTTATTTTTTAAAAAAGTATTTGTGTGTACGTGTGTGCAGGGGTTGGGGGAATGTGTTGTGATAGGTTCACACTATGTATTCCTGGCTGGCCTGCCACTTGCTATGTAGACCAGGTTGGTTTGAAACTTACAAGGATCCTCTTGCCTCTGCCTCACCCATGCTAGGATTAAAGATTGAAGGCATGTGCCACCATAACAAGCTAAAATAATATTTTGAATTTATTTATTATGAGTTTGTGTGTGTGTGTGTGTGTGTGTGTGTGTGCGCGCGCATGTGTGTGTGTGTGTGCTTGGAGGTCAAAGGACATCTTCCTGAAGTTGGTTTTCTTGTCCCAGCCCTTCCTCCGTTTTATCATTGAGTGGTAGAAGGCTAACCTTCCTGTAGGTCTCATTCTGCTGGTGGGCTGCCCTGGCTCTGCCTATTGCTACACACTGTCGCACTGTCGGTGATAAACAAGTAAAGGACACCATACACTCTCCTGAGCTTTACAGTTTACAAGCTCACTGGTCCTTCTTGCCTCCACTTTAGAGAGGGAGTATCTCTGTGGCACCCAGAATTGTCCCTCGCCTCCTCTGCTTCTCCAGGAAGAGAAGAAGTTTGGCCAAGAACAGTCTGGCACTCTGGTTTTGATGCTCTTGGGTGGTCACCCCTTAGGGAACCTGAAGTTTAGCCTATGGGAAGGGGATGCAACTCAGCCAATGGGAGTGCTTGCCTAGCACGCCCAAAGCCCAGGGTGTGAGGTGCAGGCCTGTAATCACAGCACTCTGCTCCACCACCACAGTCAAGAGGAGCAGGAATTCAAGGTCATCCTTAGCTATCTAGCCAGCCTTGGCTCTCTGACACCCCCTTTCAAAAATAAGAACAAAAATTAAACAAGGGGTTCGGGAAGATGTACTAGGTCTTTGGGCTGCTGTCCTCAAAATATCTGAGGTTGATGGGAGAGCAGGAGATGATGCCCTTGGATACCGGAGTGCTGGCAGATGACAGGTGGGTGAGGAAAGAAATCATTATTCCAACCACCTACAGGGAGTCCTTCTCCCTGTTTTAAAAAAAAAAAAAGTACATTTTCTAGATAGGGAAATGGATGACACACGCGATAGGCTGTAGCCCTTAGGTGTCCTGTGTCGTTTGGCTAACAGTGGGGTCCAGCACGTATGCCCCTTGGTCACATTTTCCCAGCCTGGAAGTGGGCGCCGCGCAGGAAGGCCTCGCTCCTCCCAGCTCTTCACTGGCCCATCAGCCCCAACGTTGCGCAAGCGCAGGGATGGCTGGAGCCTGTGAAGGCGCCCTCTCCTGGTGGACTGACCCAGTTGCATTCTTTGTTGTTGCTCTGGGGGCGGGGAAGAGGAGGGAGAAAGATGTGGGTGGAGTTTGGGAGGCAGAAGCCAGAATCAGATCACAGTGATGAGAATGCCGTTTCTTTGTCCCTCACAAAGACGTATAATACGCGTTTCGGATGTAGATGAAGAAATATGCTCCTCAGAGATCAGAAGGGAGACTAGAATAGAATGAGACTGTAGAGACGATGTTTTCATTCATTCATTCATTCATTCATTCATTCAACAAACATTCTCTGGGGTGGACAGATGGGATAGGAAGCTGGTCACCGATGAGGAGGGCGACGCGAGGAAAAGAGGAAAAAGACCCTGCTTGCAAAGAGTGGCGGGGGCAGGGGGGAGGGGAGTAGAGGGGAAGCTCCAACTGCGCTTACTAGGATAAAGCTGAGAGAAGCAGAGACCTGACCCATCCCCGACCACATGCTCTGACTGATGAGGGCTAAATAAATAAAGAATTAAAAATGGGACACACTGAACACCAGGAGGGATGCTATTTGTGATGGATTGAAGCAATCAAATATGTTTAAACCGTAAAGTAATGATTATATTACTAACAAAAACAAAGATGCTAACCGGTCACAGTTTGGAGGATGCTGGGAAATCAACCCATTATTTTGAAACCAGTGTATTTAGATATAGAAAGAATCGAGCATTTACACCCTTTTCTATATGAACTGTGCCACCTGGAAAGCAAATCATGAGGGCAATTTTTCTGTCTGTCTGGATTCCAACTGCTGAGAGAGAATGGCCGAATTTGAGTATCACCATTTTGCAAGGCAGAACAGCAAAAGCTGTAACGACTGATTGTATATACCACACCTCCAGATAAAGAGCCTATCCCCATCTATAAAGTGGGCTTGCAGAAGAAAGAAGCTAAATACGACCCAATCTCTAGATCCAACTATACTCTACAGAAGATAGCAATGTCCAGTTAATTTCATTCGCAGGTGGTGCGAAGGTGAGAAGGTCATAGTAGAACACTGGAGAGATGCTGTCAGCAAATCCAGAGTGTGGACAATTGCAGAACTGATCTGGATCCTTCGCCTGAGAGAGGGGAAGAAAGAGGAAGGGAGGGAAGAGAGAATGTAGGGATGCCAGGGAAGAAAAGAGGCAGAGATCATGGAAAGCCTATAAAAATGTAGATATTTACATGTACCAATCAGTTACAGTGTCTCCACTATTTGGATCCTGATTCAAACAAATACATTGCTAAAAAACAAAACCAAACACACACCCCCCCAAAACAAACCTGTGAACTATGTGTGGAGTATTGTGATGCGCCATCAGTAGTAATCCCATCACTAAGGAGACTGAGGCAGGAAGGTCCTGAGGATCAGACCAGCCAGAGTTAGACCCTGTCTCAAAGAAAAAAACAAAACACTGAAAAATTAGGCAAGTAACAAGTCACATGAGCCACAGTCCCAGGTATTTGGGAAACTGAGGCATAAGAATCCCTTAAACCCAAGAGTTTGAGGTTAATGTGGGTGGCATAAGGTCCAGTGTCTCACAGAATGAATAAAGATGAAATTTACAAGAGACTGGAAATTCAAACACTGGAAGCTTGATAATTGATAATCCCTTTCGATTATGTTTAAAGAGAAAGAGTCATTATCTTTAAAAGATATGCACTAAGATACTGACAGATGAAATTAAATGGGAGACTGAGCCTGGAAAAGGTAGAGAGGAAGAGATTGGCCAGGAGTTGATAATTGTTGAAGCTGGGTAATAGATATATAAGAGCCCATTTTTATTATTCTGTGCATGTTAAAACATTTTTTTTTTCATTTAGTGTATATATAGGTGTGAGTGTATGCCGCACTTAGCAGGATTTCCCAGAGCTGGAGTTACAGGTGATTGTGAGCTGCCTGTGTGCATGCTGGGAACTGAACTCAGGCTATCTGGAAGGACAGCAAGTGCTCCCAACTTCTGAGGCATCTCTCCACCCTCCCCTTCTGAAACAGGCTCAGTATGCCTTGAACTTGCAGAGATCTGCCTGCCTTTGCCTCCTTTGCGCTGGGACTAAAGGAGTATACCTCCACACCCTGCTCCACTTTTCTCAAAACAAAACAAACAGAATAAAATAAAAATTTCCTGAACAAAAAGCTTAAAGACTCTGTGACACCTTTCTGGTCCCTAAGCCCCAAAGCCCTGAAGTGACCTGAGAACTCTGGGGTTCTTCAGTGTATTCCTGGGACAGTCCCTGGCTTTACTGAATGGGGGTGCTTTTGGGGAAGATCAGAAGAGAAATGACTGTAGCTTTTCCATTGAGGGAAGCTGGCCTTTGTGGACCTTGTGTTTTGTGAATAGGTAACATTGGGCACACTCTGTCTTAACACAGATAAGGGTGTGATCTAAGGGCACCAAAAATAGCAGTAGGGCATCGGGGGAGGTTGTCACACGGGAGACTCGGGCAGGGCAGGGCTATCTGCTAACTGTGCACCCTGCCCACTCACAGTGTCTTCTACTCTTGCTCTACCACTAAATCCCTTTCATCTCTCCTCCATCTCAGAGAAGGAAGGAGATATCAAGGTGATCCGGGCACAAACGTCTGCCTGTGAACCTGAGTGGATGCTGACTCTGGAGATTTTGCAACTCTCCAGGGACATGCAGGGTGGTCAGGTGGGAAGAATGAAGGGAAAGGGACAAGGACAAAGTAACTTGCCCACAAGTCACCTGAATGTAAGCCTGAACTGAAACATCTTTGCTTGGACATTCAGGGTGTGGGGAGGCAAGGAACCCTAGATGTGAAGCCATGCCTGCAAAGACTATGGAATGCTGGCAATGGTGGGGCACTGTTTCTTCCTCAGGGTTCAAGGGGAGAGTGTTCTGCTGCCTGTTCTCAGTGGAAGAGTCGGCAAGAGAAGTGTAGATGCAGGAATGAAGGGCCAGAGGTGTCCACCATCAAATGCATCATGGAGGAGCTGGACACGGGGGCATGCACCTTCTGAGCATTCAGTCAGCAGCAGCGTGGCTTTGGAGGGAGTTAGAAACTGCCACATCAACTGTGAAACATGGGCTATGGTAATGTCTGTCTCATGGTACTGCTGTGGGGTGAGATGGGTCAGTGCACATAAATGCATGTGAGCTTTTGGCACAGAAGTGGACAAGTCATCAGTCCTTCTCACCATCACACAAGCCCCAGGCAGGCAGGATTTTCTCATCTCTGTATGATATAGGTGACTGAACACGTGCTACTGTCGGTATTTTTGTGGGTTCTCTACAGAGGCCAGCACAAATCATGCAACTTATGGTTGTGGGAGTAGAGGCCTAGAGAGAGCTAGTAACTTAAGACCATGTCTGCAGGAACTGTCAAGCTTATGGAGTTAGCTCCAGCTACATGAGCCGGAGAGAGCCTCTCTGCTGACCTGTCCCCACTTGGCTGATACCATCTGGGTTCTCTCCAACCAGGCTTTTACATGGGAGATGTTGGTCTGGGGCTCAGGCTGGGCAACAGATACTTCTGCTTGCTGTTAAGGAAGCTGTCAACCAGCCCCTACACTTACTGGTTGCTAGACCCCAGGTCAGGTGAGTGGCCCAGAACACCTGCTCCACACTGCAATGTTCTGAGGCTGGGTTGGCACAGGGATGGGGGAGAGGTGAGTCAGAAGTACCCAGCCAGCCTGGGAAGAGGAGGTACAGGGGAACAGACTTCAGAGAGGAGGGAACACATGTGACCTGCTCAAAGATTGCCCAAGGGACAAGGCAGGAAGGGAACACCAGGCAGAGAGAACAGCTTGGATGGAGGCCAGGAAATTAAGAGGGCACATTAAGCTAGGCCAGAGTCTAGGGATGTTGGGGTGTGTGTGGGCGGGGAGGTGCCATTTTAATCAAAATGGCCACAAAAATAGAGGAAGGGCCAGAAAGCCATCTACTGGGGATGAGCTCAGAACTCAAGGGCAATTCAAGTTATTGAGATTTTAAAGGGGGTGGGTTGGGGTAGGGGTGCTGGAGAGATGGCCCAGTGGCTAAGAACATCCACATGGTGGCTTAGCCACCTGTTACTGCAATTCCAGGGGATTCCTTCTTCTGATCTTCGTGGGCACCAGATATGCATGTCGTACCTAAACACACATGTAGGCCACCACTCATACACAGAGAATAAAAATAAACTTTAAAGCCTTAACAGAGGGCCCAAGTAACTAGATTGGTTGTTTAGAAAACATACTGAGGGACTGGAGAGATGGCTGAGTGGTTAAGAGTCCTGGCTGCTTTTCCTGAAGTCCTGGGTTCTGTTCTCAGCACCACATGGGAGCTAAAACAGTCAATAACTGTAGATTCATGTGATCCAATACCTTCCTCTTGTGTGCAGACAAAACATCCAAATGCACAAACATACATTTTGGGTAAGTGTGGTGGCACACGCCTTTCATCCCAGTGCTAGAGAGCCAGAGGCAGGCAGATCTCTGAGTTCAAGGCCAGCCTGGTCTACAGAGAGAGTTCCAGGATAGCCAGGGCTACACAGAGAAACTGTCTCAAAAAAAAAAAAAAAAAAAGGGAAACGAAAATATACAAATGAGTGGAGGCTGGTGGGTACTGGGAGCTTTGAGTGTAGAGATGTCTTAGGGTCCCAGGTAGGCATGATGGGACAAGATGAGAGGGTTGTGGGCCCTTTAATGAGCTGGCTGGGATAATTCTCCTGTATCCAGGGCACATCAGACACATCAGATACCTAATGAGACCCTGTTTCAAAACACAAAACAAGCAAACAAAGCAGAACAAAAACCAAACCCAAACAACCACCAAAAACCAAAAAGCAAAAACAACAACAAAAAACCCAAGGCTGTGAATGGGGCCCAGTTGATGGAGTACTTGACTAACATATACAGAGTCCTGGGTTCAGTCCCCAGCATTGCATAAAACCAAGCGTAGGGGCATACACCTGTAAGCTCAGCACTCAGGAGATGAGGCAGGAGAATAAGGAGTTCAAAGTCATCTTCACAACATAGCATGTTTGAGGACAGCCTGGGTTACATGAGACGGTCTTGTAAAACAAAAAGGGGGTAGAGCAATGGCTCAGTGGTTAAGAGCGCTGGCTGCTCCTCCAGAGGACCAGAGTTCAAGTTCCAGCCCCAACATGGCAGCTTACAACCACCTGTCTGTAACTCCAGTTCCAGGGGATCGGGTGTCTGACTCTCTCTAGCTTTCTGGGGGCACTGCATTTAGGTGGTGCACAGACATCCATGCAGGCAAAACACACAAACACACAAAATAATCAAACCAAAGGACCAAGTGAAGTGCAGAATAATAATCAGATATATCATATTTTTTAAAAACATAGACACCAGATAAAACCCACGGTGGTCACCAGGAACACTATGTGTGAGGACAATGTCCACCCCAGAATCAGTGCTCACTCTGGGAATGGAAAGAGGCGGCACTCTGGGCAAGGCTGGTCTCAGCTGCTCTGCCACACCTTCTCCCCCTCCCTCTCCCTCCCTCTGCTCCTCCAACCTCTGTTCCTGTCACTCACTGGCTAGGCTGGGGCAACTATGGCAGCAGCAGTAACTTGGATTCCTCTCCTTTTGGGCAAGTTGGGGATCATCTTCGGGGTAGGGACAGAATTAGAGGTGGAATTTAGGGGTTATGAGGTAGAAGAGTAGGGAATCCTCAGAAGAAGGGTTTGGGGTGGGTGAAGTAAGACCCAGAGGGTTTGGGGGAGCTAATGATAAGCACCCTGGGACCCAGGGCTGGGAGCTGGATTCTGGAGGATGGGTACTGGGAGTTTTGAGGACAGAGGTGTCCTGGGGCCCTGGGTGGGCATGATGGGACAAGCCAAGAGGGTCGTGGGCCCTTTAATGAGCTAGCTGGGACTCTAATTCTGGCAGAGCAGGCTAAATTTGGCATTAAGAGGGAAGGCGGAGGCAGCCCGGGCAAGTCTGCTTTGCTGGGCTCCTATTGGCCTAAAGCTCAGACTCTGTCTGTGTTCTTCTCTGGGAATTAGGGGCCTCAGAATGGCTACCCTTTTTCTGGGGGTCCTCTCTTCCTCCAGCCTCCCCAACATTTGACATGGGGTTCTTTTCCAAGTCACCTGAGCATTCACAACACACCCCTTTCTCAACTGAACACCAGTCCCCACCCACATGGGCCTAAAATATGGAGTGAAAAGTTGGCTGGGGTCCCTTCCATGAATTCAAAGACAACAAAAGTCTGGGTCTTGTCACCCTCTAAACTATGAAGCAGAGTAGGATCTATACCCTAGCCCTTGCAGCAGGCCAGGAGGTCTTGGCTCTCAGAGCCTCAGGAACACTGTGGGGAAGGGAGCTCACCTCTGCCCATGACTGAAGCTGTCTGTGTGTTTGGGGCTTATGGGGGTCCCCATAGGTCTCCTGGCAGGGCTGAGGGACACCAAGGCCCAGCAGACAACTTTACACACACTTGTGGGTCGTGTGTTCGTGCATCCTTTGGATCATGCCACCTTCCTGCGCCTTCCAGAACACATTGGTAAGAGAGGGACCAGATGGGCTGGAGGGTGCCAAGGCAGTTCTCTTCTCCTGTCTCCACTTTCCAATTCCCTCGTTTCTCCCTTCAGCGGTGCCACCCACTGTCCGACTCACCTACCACGCTCACCTCCAGGGACATCCAGACCTGCCCAGATGGCTGCACTATACACAGCGCAGTCCCTATAACCCTGGCTTCCTCTATGGCACTCCCACTCCAGAAGATCGTGGGCACCAAGTCATCGAGGTGCCAGCACAGAGGCATCCAGACCCTGGGGGTGTGGCCACTGGAGCCTAGGGGAACCCCCACCAGCGGGATTGGTGTTTATGCATGCTTGTTTGCATATAATTTGCATACAATCCCTGTGTGCCTTGTCCGCTTCCCCCTAGAGCCACTCCTCACACTTTTCATTCCCCCAGGTCACAGCCTACAATAGGGACAGTTTTGACACCACTAGACAGAGGCTGCTGCTGCTGATTGGGGACCCCGAAGGTACCTCCTATTCCACTCCTCTACTGGTGACAATCTTATTGCTTTCTTTTGTTTGTTTTTGTTTTTTGAAACAGGGTTTCTCGGTGTAGGCCAGGCTGTCACTCTGTAGAACAGGATAGCCTTAAACTCATAGAGATCTGCCTGCCTTTGCCTTCTGAGTGCTGGTATTAAAGGTGTGAGCCACTACCACCCAGCTATTGGTGCCAATCTTGAAGAACTTCCCCTGGGAAAGAGAGTGTTGTGAAGTATGGCGTAATGGAGAGTCCTGGAGAGGAAACATCAGGGCAGAGGTGGTGTTGGTAGCTCTGGGGAAAGAGCTCTGGAATGAGGTGTGTTCTCAGGCTGTCTAACTAACTGAACTGCCCACAGCCTGCAGGGTACTCAGCAACCATGGGCTACAGGGTTGAGGGGAGGGAACTTGGGGCCTGTGTTGAAGGCTGTTGGGGCAGAGGTGGTGTGGGGACTATGCAGAAGCTTAGAGGAGGTTAGAAAGCACCGGGAGAGCAGAGCACGGGTGCAGCTGAGTACCCACCCACTTGGCCTCCCCAGGTCCCCGGTTGCCATACCAAGCTGAGTTCCTGGTGCGCAGCCATGATGTGGAAGAGGTGCTGCCCTCCACACCTGCCAACCGCTTCCTCACCGCCTTGGGGGGACTCTGGGAGTCAGGGGAGCTCCAGTTGCTCAACATTACTTCTGCCTTGGACCGTGGAGGCCGAGTCCCTCTTCCTATTGAGGGCCGGAAGGAAGGGTAAGGGGGCAACCCAGGAAGTGTTTCCCGGTTGAGTGGCTAGCCACTTCTCTGATTTCCTAAGTGCTGCTGTGACATACCTTCATCATGTTCACCTCTTCATTGCACACGACTGCACATTCCTGTCTGTCTCCTTGTCCTCCCTGGGCCTGAACCCTGGTCTACTTACTGATGCTCCATGAAACCACGTTAAAAGATTTCTAGGGTGCATAAAGAATGGGATGCTCTGGCTTCATCTCAGGTTTTGGGGACTGTGACCTCTCCCATCAGGCCCTGATGTCTCCCATGGGACATTTACCCTGGCCCCCTCCTCCCCAGGTCCTTGCTTACTGCCAGGACACCTCTACCCCTGCTCGACAGAGTGGGGGACACCTACCCCCACTTCTACTATGCTGACAGCGACTCCTTTCTGCTCCAGGGTATACATTAAGGTGGGCTCTGCCACACCCTTCTCCACCTGCCTGAAGATGGTGGCATCACCTGACAGCTATGCCCGTTGTGCCCTGGGACAGGCTCCACTACTGTCCTGCTATGATACCTTGGCACCTCACTTCCGTGTTGACTGGTGCAATGTGTCTCTGGTGAGAAGGAATTCTGGTTTTAGCATCTCGGTTTAGGATACAGTCTTCATCAAGTCTGCTCCAACTATGATTTCTCTAGCTCAGCCTTTTTTCTCTGATACTGTCAGTTTGGGTCTCAGCATCAGTCTGTTGTCTCTGTCATGGACACACACACACACACACACACACACACACACACACACACACACACACACACACACACACACACTCTTCTATCTTCTGCCACAAGAGGGCGACAAAGCCTACATCTGGACTCTCCAGAGCTAAAACTATCAGGAATTCCTGAGCAAGAGCATGTATCAGTGTGACACCTCTGTCTGCTTCCTGCAGAAGTGCCACCAAACAAGCCAACCTGCAGTAAGAAGCTCATTGTGGCTCTTGGTGATATTTCAAGGGACCCTAAAGATTCTAAGTCCGAGCTGGAAACTGCTGGTGTGTCCTGCTCCTGGGAACCAGCAAAAGGAAGCTCCATCAGGGTCATTGACAACCTACTGAAGGCTGTGTGCTGGGCACCATATCCCCAGCATGTCTCATCAGTAGATTTACTGCCAGAATAGGCAAGCTATTGCCGCTTTGGATTCACAGCTGAGAAAACCACATTTGAGGCAAGTTACCTCAGTGAATCTCTAGCCTAAGTCAGAGTTCAGACTCAGGCAGCCCAAACCTGGCACCAGCACCAACCATTGTACATGCCTGCCTCTTCTGGAACTGGCTTCTCCTGGCCTCTCATCCAATGTTTGTTCTGTAGTCACATGGGCTAGACAGGTAGGAAAAGGGTCTGTGGTTATATGGGGTTTATAGGTTGGTGGTTGCAGACCCTGTGGCATATCTCCTGCGGGGCAGTGTCTCTATTTCTATTGAGTTATGCCTGGCTCAGCCCTGAACTCTATTCAGGTAGACAAGTCAGTGCCAGAGCCCCTGGATGAGGTGCCTACTCCAGGTGACGGGATCTTGGAGCACGATCCATTCTTCTGCCCACCCACTGAAGCCACAGGCCGAGACTTCCTAACAGATGCCTTGGTGACCCTGTTGGTGCCTTTGCTGGTGGCTCTGCTGCTCACCCTGCTGCTGGCTTACATCATGTGCTGTCGGCGTGAAGGACGGTGAGTGTGCTGGACAGGGCAGGTGACATATCTAAAGGGTCACTCTGGGACTGGGGAAGCCATACTTCTCGGGGAATGGGATTCTCAACTGTAAGAGAAATGTGGGGCTCCCTTTCTAGGTAGCTGGGGATCCACGCTTGTGTGTCTTGGAACTAGGAAGGGCTTCTGACTATAAGTACATGGAATTCCTACCTGGGAGCCCTTGGGACACCACAGCAAAAAGACAGATTGGTACTGACCCCTCTCCCCAACCTCTATTTCCCCCACAGGCTGAAGAGAGATATGGCCACCTCTGAGTGAGTAAAACAAAGTTGGGGGGCTGGAGAGGGAACCCCCCCTGGATTGTGGAATTGAACCCTTTAGTCTCTATGAGCAGCAAAGACTTCTGAGCCTTGGTCCCAGGTTAGCTGAGGGCTAAGCCCATGTGCTGACCTTGTCCTCTTGTGTTCTGGTCATAGATGAGGCTATTGTAGCATAGGGAAAGGGGGCCTGCCTGTCCCGAGGGAAGAGCCTGAGCGGCAACAAAGGGCTCCCAGTGTGACTTCCCTTCCCCCTCCTCCTCTGCCCTCTTTCTCTTTCCTTCCTCCCCTTCCTCTTTTCTCCCTCCCTCCCTCCCTCCCTCCCTCCCTCCCTCCCTCCCTACTGTGAGCCTGACACCTGGCTTACCTCTGTGGTTCTCCATGAGGAGAGGATGTGGCTGGCCCAGCTGATGGCAACGGGTGTTTGAATCCTACCATATTTTTCCAAGCCCATTTTATTCTGCCTCAGATTCCTCCTACCCTCGACTTCTCCCCCCAAAACTCCCAGCCCCGTACCCCTCAGCTCACGGCCTAATTTTCCAACCCTCAGAACCCCAAAGATTCCAGAAGGCAATTGTGAAATAAGTTGGGTTTTATTCCCACTTCATGGCAAGCCTGGCACCCCGCCTGACCTGCTTTATTAATGGCGGCCGCCTTTAGCCACCCTACGAACTCCTTTGAAACGCTGGCTATTGCTCTTTTTGGAGCTTGATAGTGATTGGCGTGATCCAGACTGGCGCTGCCCAGGATGCTTCTGCCTCTTCTGCCTCTGCTGGCATCTCTTGGCCTTGTTCTTGGACTTGAAGGCCTGCTTCTTGCCCAGGCGGAAAGAGCCGGAGGCACCCTTGCCGGTCACCTGCTTGAGCATACCTTTCTTGACTAGATTCTGGAGCACACGCTTGAAGCGCCAGGTGTTTTGGGTCATATTATACCCTGTGATAGACACAGCTTTCTTCAAGGCAGCAAGGGACACACGGCTATGTAACCCCTTGTCAGCCACAGCCCTCAGAATCACTTTCGACATGGTGGGCTTCCGCTGGGTTTGGGTACCGATGTTGGGCCCAGTCTTACTCTCACTCTGGCTTGGGACCTGTGATGTGCTGGCATCTTGGTCTCCAGCCACTGCAGCATTTGAGGCTGAAGATGGTGACACCAGCGGCATATCACTCTGATTCTCTTCCGGAGATGGCTGTAGAACACTAGGTGCTAGGATCTCCAGGGTGGCGGCTGGAAAAGTCCACCCGGTTCCTCTCGGTAGTGGGTGGGCTGTATTCTGGCTTCTGCTTCCCTCAGAGGGGTCTCTGTAGGGGGGTCTGGGCCACACCTCTGCCAGAGAGAGGACCGAGGATGATCACCCACGATTGGCCTCAGCAGACTTGTGGGGTAGGCTCAGGGGCTGGTGAAGTTATTTCTGCAGTGACCTCAAGGGGGCCATTGTGAGGTAGGCAGAATCCTGTGGGGGTCATAGTAGCCCCAATGTTCCTTCTTAGGAAGGTCTGAGGCAACAGATAGTGGGGACATCTGATATGTCAGAAGCCCTTCAGAGGAAGGCTGTCGCTGGTTGAGCCCGCACAGGGAATGCCCGCTCATATATGTGCATTTCTGAACCACTTCTAGGACATTTGGAACCCTCATGTTTACTTACTTAGTTAGTAGTGCAGCGTATGGAATCCAGGGTTTCACACACACTAGGCAAGTGCCTCACTACCTAACTATATCCCAAGCCCTCAGTTTCAAACCCACCATTTGATTGCCAACAGTCTCTGCCCATTGCATCTTTGTGTTTCTGAGTGGAAAAATGCTAACTCCTAGTGTTTATTATTTTGAGGTGAGATCAACTTTTTTTTTTTTTGAAGGGTGAGTTGAGACAGGGTTTCTCTGTTTAGCTTTGGCTGTCCTGGAACTAGCTCTGTAGACCAGGCTGGCATCAAACTCAGTGATCTACCCGCCTCTACCAAGTTCTGGGGTTAAAGGCGTGTGCCACTGCTGCCTGGCAGAGACAGGGTCAAACTATATAGCCCTGGCTGGCCAGGAATTCACTATATAAACATGCTGGCCTAAACACAGATCTGTCTCTGTCTCCCTAGTTCTGGGATTAAAGGCATGTGCCATCATGTCTGGCTATATTTACTTATTTTTTGAGTAGGGTGCTGGCCTTAATATACAGCTGAAAATAACTTCTGGTACTACTACCTTTTTCCTGAGTGCTAGAAATAGCAGGTGTGCCTCCACACCCAGCTTCCGTGGTGCTGGGGGTTGAACCCAGGACTTCCTGCCTGATAGGCATGCACCTTACCAGCTGAATTCTTCCAATACATTTTAAACACAAGAATTACAATTTTTAACAGAAAATATACTTTCCTTAGTAAAATGCAATTCCTTGGTTTATGTAAATTGATCAGTCTTCCACACAAAACTTTTAAAAATGCTGTATTAAACTAGGTATGGTGGTCCATGCCTGGAATCTCAGCATGGTAGAGCTGGAGGCAGGAGGATTTCCACCTCACCTCCATTGGAGGTCATGCTGGCTTCCATGAAAGCCTGTCTCAAAACCAAAAAGAGAAACATAAAAGGTTTTGGGTTTATTTGTTTTTTTTTTATGTTTTGAGACAGGGCTTTTCCATGTTGCTGTGGCTGTCCTGGAACGCACTCTGTAGAACAGGCTGACCTTGAATCCACAGAGATCTACCTACCTCTGCCTCCTGAGTGCTGGGATTAAAGGCATGTGCCACCGCTGCCCGGCTGGGTTTTATTGTCTTCTAACTTGTTTTTACTTATTGATCTTTCCCATTGATAGCAATACTTTTAACATGTATTTCACAAGGGAGATTTTTATATATATATATATTTTGTGTACGTGTGTACATGGGCTGTGCCAGGTTTGATGAGTTGTGTCACTGGCTCTGTGATTTTTCTCTTGGGACCAGTGTATTCTACCACTTCTAGCTTTCCTGCTTCAGTCTGCAGTTCTGATGTCATTAAGATCTGTGTCCCTTCTTCTGCTTGCAACAGAATATCTTTTGCCCTGTATTCCATCAGCCTTTGCCGGCCTGAGTTTTGTGTTGATTTAATTCTACCACTTGTGGCTATTTTAATGTAGGTCAATGTCTGTCACCTTTCAAATTGGCCACAGAAATGATTTTGCTGCCTGGCTATCACCTGTATCAGATCAGACTGGTCACAAAGTTCTCCGGGCCCCAGTGGCATTGCCCTGTTGTCTGTGTGCCAGGGGCAGATTGTCTGTTAGTGGTGTAGATGTAGGAGAGACCAATGACCAGGAGTGTTGCACATGTGTGTGTGTGAGTGTGTGTTTGTATGCAGCATGGCTGCCTGTCCTTCCGTCTGCCTCAGTACCTACATGAAGACCCCAGGAAGGCTCCACAGGGTTTGATGTGTACTATCTTGCTTTTCTTGGGAGATTTTTTTTCCACCTGTGCATTACCAGAGTGATGAGACTTATGTGGGGTTGGGGATGGGAGGGGCTTGTTGATGAAGGCCTTCCCCGGGATGCAGGATGCAGAATGCACCTGCCTCACTGGCTTCTCTCAGCATCCATACACTTCTAGCTCTCATCCCTACAGGCTCTCCTCATCTAGGATGGAAAACCATGTTTTGGACAATTCAGTTTGTCAATTCCACATTTAGGAGTTTATTTAACTCTCTGCTGGCCTTAGACAGTGACCTCATTTCTTTTCCTGGCCAGCGGGCGCTCAGTCCTACTTCCAAGGGGGAGTGCAGCCGGTTCTCCATGAGGCCCGCCTGTCTTTCAGTGGTCTAAATTCTCAGGCTCTTAGCTGCAGCTGGTGTCCACTGACTGGGATGTGCACTTCTGGTAGGGATCCTTCTCCTACCTTATTAGTAATGGAATGACAAGGGAAGACATTCCTCAACCTGCCTGGAGCTTCAGTTTCCATAAGAAAACTCAATTCTATTTTTTTTTAAAACTGTTTTTAAAGATGGCTTCATTGTACAGCCCAAGCTGGCCTCAAACTTGAGCTTTGCCTCAGCCTCCCATGCCCTGTGCCACCATGCCTAGCAGAAAACTTATTTTATACAAAGAATAGTCTCTGTTCTGACCCGAAGATCAGGAGTTTAAGAAAATGTTACCAGAGGAAGCCCCAATTAAGGCGGGCCTGTGTGAACCAGAAAGTTGGAAACTACTTCCCCTGGAGGTCAAATTCACTGTTGAGCTTGCTTTAGTAACATATAGCTTCCTAAAATAATAGCACAGAGAGGTTAAACAATTTACCAAATGTCACAGAGCAATAAGCAGCAGAAGCCCAGTGATTAAAAAAACAAGGCAAGTCCCGATGCTCCATTCCTGGGCTCACTTGGCTTCACTGTACAGCCCAAGCTGGCCTCAAACTCAGACACGTGGCAGCTTGCTCTGGGACAACAGACAGCAAGGACCTCGGACTGTCACAGAGGATGAAAGCTTGGCCTGAAGCTGGAGCTCAGGAAGGGCCTTCTGATGGGTGTGGCCACTCCCTGCAGCAGCAGGCGTTTCCAAGTTGCTGAGGGTGGGGCTGAAGATGGCTCAAGGAACTCTGGTCCAAAACAGAGACTGGGAAGCATGAGGGGGCTGGGGGCAGCTGTGTCAGGTACCAGGGAGCAGAGATCAGGTTCAAGAAGCCCAGATAATGAGATCCAGAGCTTGGTGGGCCCCAGAAAGGTCAAAAGCTAGGTCAAAAGAGGAGGCAAAGGAATGAGGAAGATGGCCAGAGGAACATAAGGATGGGGGGAAAGGAGAGAGTTTGGCTGCTTGGAGCTGGTACTGAGGGAGGTTGTGAAGAGCTAGAAGGGACTGAGGAGACCACGGGACTATAAAAACATTACACAGCTGGGGATGCGCCCAGCTGGGAGGGTACTTGTATGTGCGAATCTCTGGATTTGACCCTCAGTATTATGTAAACTGAGCATATGGTGCAATCCTTTAATGCTGGCAGTTGGGAGATGGAAGCAGGAGGAGCAGGAGTTCAAGGTCATCCTCAGTCAATATGGAGTCTGAGGCCTGGTCTCCATAAGTTTTAAACACACCAAACCAGAACACTAGACTCTAAAGCCCAGTGTCTTAGTCAGGGTTTCTATTCCTGCACAAACATCATAACCAAGATGCAAGTTGGGGAGGAAAGGGTTTATTCAGCTTACTCTTCCATTGCTGTTCATCAGGAAGTCAGGACTGGAACTCAAGCAGGTCAAGGAGTAGGAGCTGATGCAGAGGCCATGGAGGGATGTTCCTTACTGGCCTGCTTGCTTCTCCTGGCTTGCTCAGCTGGCTTTCTTATAGAACCCAAGACTACCAGCCCACAGATGGTACCACCCACAAGGGCCCTCCCCCCTTGCTCACTAATTGAGAAAATGCCTTACACCTGGATCTCACGGAGGCATTTTTCTCAACTGAAACTCCTTTCTCTGTGATAACTCCAGCCTGTGTCAAGTTGACACAAAACGAGCCAGTACACCCAGCTAATACTAACTTCTGCAAATATAAACCCCATCTGGGTATCTGCTCCTGCCTCGGCATCTTACGAGCGGGCCACTGTTCCAACACCCAGCTATATTTTCTTTACTCTGCATAACAATGGAGCACATGATAGGATATGGGTATTATTATCCCCACTTGACAGTTGGAAGAAATGGAGGCAGAGAGGGGTTAAGCCAAGAACAGACAGCTTTAAATCAAGGCTGTCCATACGCAGAGCCTTGTCTCAATCACTGGGCACAAGCAGGTACCTGTGTTTGAGCGTCCCAGCAACCAGACCTGGTAGGCAGACAGCAGGGTGGCTCTGAGGCAGTACCAGGCTAGCTCCTAGAGGCCAATTCCAAGAGCGGATGATCTTCTGCTTGTGTCTCCAGCATCCAGATGTTTCACCACTGTTCCATCCATGGGAATACAGAAGAGCTTCGGCAGATGGCAGCCAGCCGTGAGGTGCCCCGGCCTCTTTCCACCTTGCCCATGTTCAATGTGCGTACAGGAGAGCGGTTACCTCCCCGAGTAGACAGTGCACAGATGCCCCTCATCCTGGACCAGCACTGAGAGCCAGGTGGGTCTGGCTGGGTAGTGCCACCCTCCAACCAAGAAATAAGGGAGTCTTTATCTCAAGGCTGGGGCCACATGGTAGGATGTCGGAGATCACACCCACCTACATGCCCCCGAGCACTGGTGTTCTACGGTGCTGGAATTGTGCCCCACAACTGCCAAACAGTCAGGGCCAGAGGGTCAGGATAAGGGAGACAGGCGTCTAGAACCCTCGACCCTCCCCTCTATCCTTTATGTCCCCTTTACAGCTCCAGCTGCACCACTCAGAGCTGCTGACCTGTGGATACGTCTACAACTGATTCCAATGCCTGGCCTACTCGGACCTCCAGCTCCACATGGGCAGATGGATGGTGTAGGGAGGTGTGAAGGCGCTTGGAGTCAGCACCCAAGAATAAAAAAATACCTGCTGCTCTGCTCATCGCTTCTAGTGCTTCTGTCTCCGCCTTCGTTTCTCCTTCTTCTGAGGACCCTCAGGGGATACCAACTCGCCCTTCGGACTCTTCCAGTTTTGCTGTTCTCAAATTTACTGGATCTGCTCATGATGTTTGACTGGTTCATTAGCCACACTTTCTAGACCAAGAAACGAAAGCCTATGGAGAGAGAAGGTGACTTGCCCAATGTCACAGAGCAAGCCCTGTCTGCCCATACACTGCCTTCTGTGGAGCTGAGGACTTTGAGAAGTAGAGGATCCAGGTCCTTACCTAGAGATCTGGTTGACACCTGCCACAGTTCCCTGCAGGAGCTACCATTGCATGCTGTGTTTGGGGAGAGGCTGATCTTAGTAAGGAGCTGTTGGGAGATGGCACTGGCTAGCTATCCTAGGGTCCAGAGGTCTGCCATTCTAGAATGTTCCCTGAGCTAAGTGTTGCCAGTGTGGCTTCTTCCCCACAAGCTCTGGGATATTTGACTGGCTATGTAGGGGCCTGGGGTTGTTTGTCCAGGTTTGTTGGTACATTTGGAGCAGGCCAGCTCTGCTTCATCTTCTGCCATCTGCTCTGTGATGGCTCTCACAGGATACCACTTTCTTTTTTTTTTTTTTTTTTTTGGTTTTTTCGAGACAGGGCTTCTCTGTGTAGCCCTGGCTGTCCTGGAACTCACTCTGTAGACCAGGCTGGCCTCGAACTCAGAAATCCGCCTGCCTCTGCCTCCCGAGTGCTGGATTAAAGGCGTGTGCCACCACCGCCCAGCTAGGATACCACTTTCTTGAGGACAGGCTGAGACTAGGCCTGAAAGAGGACTGTCTTAGTCAGGGTTTCTACTCCTGCACAAAACATCATGACCAAGGGAGGAAAGGGTTTATTCAGCTTACATTTCCACATTGCTTTTCATCACCAAAGGAAATCAGGACTGGAACTCACACAGGGTAGGAACCTGGAGGTAGGAGCTGATGCAGAGGCCATGGAGGGATGTTACTTACTGGATTGATTCCCCTGGCTTGCTCAGCTTGCTTTCTTATAGAATCCAGGACTACCAGCCCAGGGATGGCACCACCCACAACCTCTGACCCTTGCTCACTAATTGAGAAAATGCCTTACCACTGGATCTCATGGAGGCATTTCCTCACCTGAAGCTCCTTTCTCTGTGATAACTCCAGCTTGTGTCAAGTTGACACACAAAACCAGCCAGTACAGGAACCCTGATAGAGAGTAATAACAAAGGAGCAAGGACACATGGCCCAACCCATCTCTTCTAAGAGTATGCGTGGGAGTATGTCATCCCACAACATGGCCCCTCTTTAAGGCTTCTTTCCTAGGAGCTTCTGGCTCCTCAGCTCCCCACTTTTCTTTTGACAGGGTCTCCCTACTTAACCTTAGCTGTCCTGGAACTCACTATGTAGATCAGGTTGGCCTCAAACTCCCCTAGATGTTCACAACTTCCTTCACTTGTGGTCTCTGCTCTAAAACATATCCCCAGATTGACCCTCCCTGTCCCCTCTGCTCCCATGCCCTCCAGAGTTCCTTCAAAGCCCTCTTGGCTCTCTGATAGGAGATGCTGTCTGGGCTCATGGGTTATAGGTCTGAGCTGTTGAGGTGGCTCAGCCGTAAAAGGCTAGGCGTACAACCAAAACATCAAGTCTTCTGCCAGCACTAGATTCAGGATTCTGCCCACCCTCTCTCTAGTAGCCCACCTCACCCCTACCCCTTAAGGTCCAGCACAGCTCCTGCACACAGAAGATACCAGGCAAGACTGTTTGGAGGGGATGGCTGAGAGACACTTGCTGTCTGTGTGTCTGCTCAGAGTTCTTTTTTTGTTTTAATTTATTTGTCTTTAGTTTATGTGCACTGGTGCTTTGCCTGCATGTATGTCTGTATGAGGGTATCAGGTCTCTTGGAACTGGAGTTACTGACAGTTGTGAGCTGCCATGTGGGAATCGAACCCTGGTCCTCTGAAAGATCAGTGCTCCTAACTGCTAAACCATCTCTCTAGATCCAAGTTTTCTTTTTTGTTTGTTTGTTTGTTTTTAGTTTTTATGTGTATGGGCGTTTTGTTTGCATGTATGTCCTGTAGAGACCAAAAGAAGTGTCAGATCTCCTGGGACTGGAGTTACAGACAGCTGTGAGCTGCCATAGGGTGCCTGGAATTGAACCCTGGTCTTCTAGAAGAGCAGACTCTTAACTGCTGAGTCATCTTAATAGCTAGTTAAGTGCAGTAATGAGAAAGGGGACATGGTGTGTAGAACAGGAGAGAAATCTGAAATCAACTTTGAACAATCAGTTGAGATAACTTACTACCTTCAGACCAACCTGTTCAGAGCTCTGAAGGAGACTGCACTTCCTTTGTGAGCAAAAGTAAATAAGTCTCTACCACTATCATCTGTACCCCATTCTGCCTATTCTGGTCACCCCAAGCCCATTAGCTGCGTAATTATGGAACTGGGTTGGTAAGCACTGACAGAGGCTGGCAGGGTGGGGCGGGAGGTGGGGTCCTCAGTGACAGGGCTGGAGGGATGGTCTCTGATCAAGTGGTTCTTTGCAGAACAAACATGCCTCTGACTTCTCATTGGCTACTTCCTCCTTCTTGGGAGGCCCTTCAGCTGATGGACAGGCACGGCTCCAGCTTAGTGTCACAGTCCTGGGGCTTAGGCTAGCTTCAGCTGGGTCCCTGCACCCTTAAGGTGGGGGCTGCTGGCTTGCCTCTTGCCTCTGTCTGGTCTCCTGCATGTCCTTCCTGGCCTGGTCAAGGGCAGGAGAATAAGAAGTCAGCTCCTCCCTCCCTCTGCTTCCTGGCCTTGCCTTGGGCTCTTGGCAGCCTCTTATTCGCAGCTTAGTTCCAAAGAGCACACAGGAGCCTGCCTGGCTGCCTTCCTGAAAGGAAGTGGCCCAGACAAGTAGCTGGGAGGATGGCGTGACTACAGAAGACACTGAGCCCTGCCTGTGAATGCCCAGATGACCAGCAGCACACGGAGGACACAGACACACTCAATGCCTACTAGGTAGGAGTCTCTCCTGGAAGAGTAATCAGGACGACTTCCTACAATCCCTGACAAAGAGTAGCAGCTGTCTCCAGCCCCCACCTTCTGTGGCTTCATCCCACACTCACTCCACCCTACTTCTATTCCCGTTGATGGCCCTGTTTATGTGGCCTGATGAGTGGCCTCCACCTTCATTCAAAATACAGACTATGCATGCGCGGCCGGACTCTGCAGCCATTTCCTCACCACCTCCTAGTGTCCAGATTCTGGACCACAGGGGCCGCCTACAGCAGGCCTCAACCACTAAGGCCACACCTCTCCAGACAGGGTTTAAACATGGCTCTGGCAACATCATATCGGCCTCAACAGTTAGTTTGCTCTTAAACGGAGTCATTCCTACTTCAGGGCTGAAGTGAGAATCCATGAGGATAGGCAGGCCAGTACTTCCTAGAAACAGCATTGTCCTGGGTACCACACAGCCTCCCGACTGCGAGAGGTGTGTGGGTCTCTCTGACCTGTCAGATCCAGACCAATGGGCTCTGCTTCCCCCAGTGCCTAAAGGAATTTTTGTTTTTCCCTCTGAATGGAGATCAATGATAAAGTTCACACTCCTCAAATGCAATGGTGCTGCTGGTCACGGATGGACACTAGAAATACGGCTAATTCAAACTGAAATGTTTTGGTTTTAATGGTTATTTGAGATTGTATTAGGTTAAAATAAGATATGAAACTAGTTTCACCTGACTTTTTTTTTTGGACATAGGGTCACGTAACTCAGGCTTTGAACTAGATATGATGCTGAGAGACAACCTTGAGTTTTTGATCCTGTTTCCACCTCTCATGTGGTACAGAGATTAAACCCAGAGCTTCATGTAGGCTAGGAGTCACTGTACCAGCTGAGCGACATCCCAGCTCATCTTTTTTTCCTTTTTAAACATGGATGCTAGAAAATGAAAAATATGGGGCTGGAGAGACAGTTAAGAAAACTGACTGCTCTTCTAGAAAGCCAGGGTTCAATCCCCAGCACCCATGTGTCAGCTCACAACTGTCTGTGTACCTTGAGTTCCAGGGGACCCTGCACCTTCACAAAAACATACCTGCAGGCAAAACACCAATGCACATAAAATAAATAAGAAAATGAAAGATACATGAGTTGCCCACAATCTACTTTTAACATCACGCACACATACACACACACAATGCACACACACATACACACTCACACACACAGGCACACACTCATACACAAAAGCACAGGCACACACATGCACACACTCCATTGTGTGAGCATGAGCATATGCATGTGTGTGTGTGTGTGTGTGTGTGTGTGTGTGTGTGTGTGTGTGTGCAGGTTCCATGGCCTGTATGTGGAGGTTGGAAGAAAACTCAAGCCGGACCCCAAGTACCCTTACTTGCTGCGCCATCTCGGTAGTCCCATACTCTATTGTCATGGTGGTAATGATTTCATGGCTTTTCCAAATCCACTCAGACCAAGAACTCAGTCTTTTGCTCTTGCTGCTCACTGTTGGCTGGTGTTCCACAGCCCTCAAGGTGGAAGCTTGCCCATAGCAGCTGGATATCTCCCAACTTGAGAGCGCAGCCTCTGTGCTCTGAAATGGCTTCAGTCTCTATGGTGCCTCTCACCTCCCTCCTCTCCTATGTCTTCCTTTTTCAGTTGCCTTGCTTTTCATTCCTCCCATAATAAAATTCCCCCCTTTTTGGTTTTTCCAGACAGGGTTTTTCTGTGCATAGCCCTGGCTGTTCTGGAACTCGATTTGTAAACCAGGCTGCCCAGGAACTCACAGAGATCCTCCTGCCTCTGTCTCCCAAGTACTGGGATTAAAGGTGTGCCACCATGCTCCTGCTCCTCCTATCATTTTAGGCAAGGAGAATCACATGTGGTCCAGCACGTTTGGGTACCAACTTGCCTCCCTCCCTGCCTGGCTTTACACATTCTCTGTAAAGAGTTGAGATGTCCATGTGCACAAGGATAAATCACCCTCCCAGAAGACCGTCTTCTTCCCAGGTCCTGCCCCCTCCACGCGAGTGCCCCAGCTCAGTTTGTAGCACACATCCAGGAGGGACACACCCACAGCCTACTGCCAGCTCTGAGAATGCCCACTGTTGTGGGGACTTGGGGACAGTTGTCTCCTTCCATACCAGCCCTTCCTGATTTCCCCAAACGTCTCTGCTCAGCTCTAACCCAACAGCCTGCAGGGATAAACTTTTAAGACTTGTGTGTTCAGAGGCTGTGATCTCCCACCTACACCACAACAAACAGGAAGGGGCCTGTGGACATAGATGCCTCTGGTTATAGGTAAGTGGGCACAGAAAGAGACACATTCTTGCCTACTCAGACCCCCACTGAGACCTCCACACAGAGACACTCACAGCTCCCATTCACTCCCCCACACCATCACCCAGGCCTTCCTGTGGCTTTATGAGTGCCTCCCTCACGGGTGTGTACTCCCTCATCCTCCCTCGTGCCGCTAGAATCCTTTCCCCTCTGGTCACATGCAGCTCTGGCTATGGAAGTCTTGGAGACAGCTAGAAACAGGATTGAAAAGCTGAACAAAGGAGAAAAACACACCATCTTTAGGTTACAGCAAATCCATCCAGAAGATGACCGGGCTCCAGGTCCCTCCCCAAAGGGACTCGGATTCCAAAAGGACAGCAAGAGTAAAAAAATCAAAATGAAGTCTTCTTTCTCTGTAGATTTTCCACTTGGATTTGACTGAAGTATCGGCTCCAGGAGACTAGTCTTCCCCATAAAAATGAAGGTGAATGTCGTACGGCAGAGCCAGGAGTAGGTGCTGTGTTAGCACACAGGGGACAGTGAGGGTCTTGGGAACAGGGCCTGGCATCTGTATTTAAGGCAGCAATGATGTCAGCGGAAAGGAGGGCTTGGGTTCAGAGTGCGATACAATGATCTCTTTGTTGTCCCCTCTCCCTCCTGTTCTGTGCACACATTTAGAACACATACCAGCCCACGCCATGTGACAGCCACGGCGGGCTGCTGCACACAGGGCCTACCACAAGGTGCAGTGCCTGTGTGTATATCCACATGTGTACATGTATGTCATACAGATGCATGTGTAAATTTGCATATGCACAATGAGAGGCTAAGTTACTCCCTCCTCTGTCTGGAGTTCTGCTTCCTTCAGTCCATTTGTAGTTAGTAAAAGTGATTGCAGTAGTAAAAGTTAGGATTGCTATCCTTTATCATGGAGACACATTTTAAGTGCTCGACTACCTGTCACATCAGGAAGCTTCCGTTTGCTCTCCTTCCTGGTTATTTTGTTCTTCCTCTCACCGTCATCCACACCTTTCCACAGCTCTGTACTCACTTCCTCCAGAGAATCTCTATCACCATCTTGTCTCGCTGGTACCTATGTGCCCAGCTCTGCACAGAATTGCCAGGCCTTGGCACTGGAAAGAGCATGGTGGACCATGACCACAGGGGCCTGGAAATAATAATGTCTGGGTAAAGGGCTGACAGTGTGTTGGGACCTCTTAGGGCTGAGGCCAACCTGGGCTTGGTAGGGAAGAGGGGAGGAAAAGTATTTGAACCTGGCCTTGGGGGATGAGGGGTTAAGTCAGTAGAGAGAGGGGACATTGCACCAGGAATACGAAGGGAAATAAAACAAGAAGGGGGGTATGTGTGTAGAAATTGCAGTCACACCTTTTGGCTGGTATGACAGATGAGGGCCATGGAGGAGACAACAAGTGTAAACAAGTGAACAGTGGCCAGGTACAGCTTGTACAGCTCGGATGCTGAGTTCAGAAGGATGGACCCTGTGAGGGTGGGAGGAGGTAGGGTCTAGTCAGGAAGAGTCCCAAGACTGGTGATGCCTGGAAGAAAGGTATCACCCAGTCAATGCATCAATCAATGAGTCTATCAGCACCATGCAATTTTGGATAATTTGTGTCTGAATACATCTTTATTTATATTCCTTAACTTCTTTTCCTCTCTAGATACATTTTCTTTTTACATTGTCCTCATGTAAAGTGATAATAATAAATTATTAAAGGTCATAATTAATAATAGGCCGGGCAGTGGTGGCGCACGCCTTTAATCCCAGCACTTTGGAGGCAGAGGCAGGTGGATTTCTGAGTTCGAGGCCAGCCTGGTCTACGAAGTGAGTTCCAGGACAGCCAGGGCTACACAGAGAAACCCTGTCTCGAAAAACCAAAAAAAAAAAAAATATATATTAATAATAGTCTCAAATACTCAGTGACAGTATGAGCCGCAGTAGGCTGGTCGTCTTTCTGGTAGCACAAGAGAGGGAAGCTACGAATGGCCTTCGCCTTCCTTTCAAATTTTGGACCTGTCTTCCTGAGTGAAAGAGATCATCTGTGTCCTCATGTCTAGTGTCTGGTTCACCCCAGACTTCTGCCTGCTGGAGTCTCAGACCTCCACTATGTCCCCAGTCTCTGAGATGTGGGGGACATCCAGTCACCATCTCCCTAGGGCCTCAGGTTCTCAGATGGGCAGAAGGAGGGAAAGGGGGAAGAAGCAAAAAGTTGTGGAGATCGAGGAAAAGGAAAGAAGGGGCAGGAGGAAGGACGCAGTGAGTCCACGGGTCCCTGGCACCGAGCCAGAGCACGGGCTCTGGGCATGCTGAAGACCAGGAGGGATCCGTGCATGCCTGTGGCGTGGGGTCCTGTCCTTTTTGGCAACACACTGGAACTTCCTTTACCACAGCTAAGAGCCCCAGAAGATTCCCTTGAGGGCTGGGCACCTCCCTCTGGTGAGTGAGAGAGTGACCCCAGAACATTCTTATCCTCCTGGTGACACCCCAGCCTCAGAAGGCCCTTTCTATACCAAATTTCTTTGGGCAAGAGGTGGAGAGAGGCCAGACACCCCTCCATGTTTGACCAGGGAGAAACCTGGTCCTCCATGACTTAGTCCCTGTTCTCTCTGCTTGTCCTTTTGAGAGCCCGTGAGCCTCCCAGGACATGGGCAACACTTCTCCAGCCTCATGTCTGCAGCGTGGAGAAGTGATACAGTCCGGATGGTGGACCTGAGGTATGGGTGATCTGGGAATGAAGTGAGTGAGTGTGCCCGTGATGCTGTGAGCCTGGCATTGAGCTGTGGTGAAGAAGAGGACTTGGGGATGTGCGAAGAGGATTTGGAAAAAGGTAAAAGAGGCAAGACAGAGGTCTAAGGCATAAGAAAGGCAAGAGGAAGGTGGCAGCATCCGGATGAGAAGTGGGGGAGAAAGGACAGGGATAAAAGACAAGCCCCCCCCCCCAGAGCCCTCTCCCTGGATCCCCACCGTCCCAAGTCCCAGGAAGGAAATTCAGAGGCCGCTGCACATGCGTTGGGTCATTTCCACATGCTTTATTCCAGCAATCAAAATAATTAAAAACATCTCAAATTATTATACACATACAAAATAGGTACAGAGTCTCGTTTCCTCCCACCCCAGGGGTAAAACTGCTTTGTGCTTTGGAAAGTGGTGCTCTGAAACCCTGATGCAGGACAGATGGAGAGAGAGGCAGAGGGTAGGAAGCAGCAGCAAGAGGGGAGGGTTTCAGAAGAGAGAGGGATCAGATAGGCCCAGGAACTAGAAGAGTGGAGAGAGGGTAGAGAGTGAGCAGGCTGGAGTCGGCACTCCCTCCTCCCTTGTTAAATAGCACCGTCAGGAAAAAAATTCACACAAGTCCCTATCCATTAAAAAAACAAAACAAAACAAAAGAAAAAAAAACCAAAGAATAAAAAAATACTTTGAACAAAAGGAGCATTTGCTGGTCTAGGGAGCATCTCAGCTTCTATAGCACCAGAAATTCCTTCCCAACCCACCCCTTCACAGAGATGTAGCACCTTTGATACCAAACTGGGCCCACTGCCACCCTGCCCCCATCCCCGCCCCCACACAGTTGCCCCGGTGACACACAAAGACAAGAACGAGGTAGTCTTTCAGCAACACAATTACACAAGGAACAGAACAGTCTCTCCCACCCAGCCTGTACATGCATGTCCGATGTTTCCAGTCTGCTGTGACCCTGCCTGGCTCCAAACCCCTGGAGGAGCAGGTGGCTCCCCCAGCACAGGCCCTCGAAAACAAAATGGGGGATTTGTTGCAGAGGCCATGGAGATGCCAGATGGTTAGGCTCCTTCAACAGTCCAAGAACCCCAATGTCCCGGCAGGATGAGGGTGCTGGGTAGGGAAGTAGGCTGGGGTTGGGGGCTGGTGGGACACTTGAGCGTTGCCTTTTCTTGCTGGGCAGACAATGCATTATTTCCTGTGTCTTTGGGGAGACTTAAATTTGGGGAGCAATGGAGGAGAGGCCCCAAGAGGGGGTGGAGAAAGGAACAGAAAAGGCAGCATTTGGGGTATCATAAGCCCAGTGGGCAGAAAGGGACTTATACCCACATAGGTCTTCAAGCAAGAGGACCAAGCTTCCTTTTTTAAAAAGTTATTTATTTATTCTTTTTTTTTTTTTTTTCTTTTTGGTAAGGTTGAATGCACTTTTGGTTTTTGGTCACGTTCAGTTGGTCAAAGATAAAAACTAAGTTTGAGAGATGAATGCAAAGGAAAAAAATGTTTTCCAAAGTCCATGTGAAATTGTCTCCCATTTTTTGGCCTTTGGGGAAATTGAGTTTGGGTTGTTCGTCTGTTTCCAGGGTTGGGGAAAAGTGGGCTGGGTGGGAGGGAACCAGATTGGGGTAGAGGGGGTTTACACGAAGCAGGCAGGGCCAACGTCTATTCCGAATTCCTGGTCTGGGGCACCAATGTCCAAGGGAGCCACATCGATGATGGGCAGGCGGGAGGTCTTGGTGGTTTTGTATTCGATGATTGTCTTGCCCCAAGTTCCGGTGTGACTCTGGAGTGAATGAAGACAGCGGGAGAAGGTCATGATCAAGGATGGAGTGAGGCTCATTCTGATCTGTCAGAAGGCTAAAGCAGATGCCCAAAGAAGCGGGCTAGACCCAGTCTGGGGGACTCACCGTGCAGCCGTCCACAAGGGTGCTGTAGGTGAAGCGACTGTTGCCTTCGCCTCTGAGCTCGATCTCGTTGGAGCCCTGGAGGAGCAGGGACTTCTTGAGGTTGCCCGTCTGTTGGTCCATGTAGGCTACGCTGTTCTTGCAGTGATAGGTGATGTTCTGGGAGGCTTCCGTGGACATCAGGCGCAGGAAGGTCAGCTGGATAGCAACATCGGCGGGATCGGAGCCCTCGCTTCCGTACTCAAACTGTCAGGGCCAGAGAGAGGGGAGACTGAGAGATTGTGTAGACCTTCTAGTCCCTGGCTTTCCTACCCAGGACTTCTGTATCCTAGATCTGTATCTGCCCTTCCACTAAGCAGATAGTAAAGCCACTCCAGTACTTCCTATGCTTTCTGGGCACAAGGCTAACCCATATCTTGTAGAGTGGCTCTAGGGTTCATTCAGCTCACGTACCTGGAATCCATCGGTCATGCTCTCTCCAAACCAGACATGCTTCTTTTCCTTGGGGTTTGGGCTGATGTACCAGTTCTTCTGAGGCACAGAGGGCTGAGTGGGGAACACACAGGTCTGACCTGTCTCCATGTTGCAGTAGACCTTGATGGCATCCAGGTTGCAGCCTTGGTTAGGGTCGATCCAGTACTCTCCTGAAGTGGGCAGGGCAATGTGGAGTCAGGAGAAGTAGGCAGCAGCACCATATGGAAAGTGGGATGCATAAAAACATGGGAGAAGCAGCATGGTGGGTGGAAGAGGATGGGGGAGGGGAGGCGTCTGGGGTTAGTCCTTACCGCTCTTCCAGTCAGAGTGGCACATCTTGAGGTCACGACATGTGCGGGCGGGGTTCTTGCGGCTGCCTTCCGGGCTGCGGATGTTCTCAATCTGCTGGCTCAGGCTCTTGAGGGTGGTATCCACCTCAAGGTCACGGTCACGGACCACATTGGCATCATCGGCCCGGTAGTAGCGGCCACCATCATGAGCCTTCTCTTGAGGTGGCTGAGGCAGGAAGCTGAAGTCGTAACCACCACTGGGAGGACCAGGAGGGCCAGGGGGTCCAGGAGGGCCAGGGGGACCCTGTGTAGAGAAAGGAGATCAAGATTAATAGGTATTCAAGTCTTCTTGGGGGAAGGTCATGAGGCAGAGAATGTGGGGCTACGTACAGCAGGACCGCTATCACCAGTGCGACCTCGAGGACCAGGGGGACCAATGGGGCCAGGGAGACCGTTGAGTCCATCTTTGCCAGGAGAACCAGCAGAGCCAGGGGGACCCTGGGGACAGAGAGATGGTTAGAAAAAGTGGCAAGAAACCCAAGCCAGCCCCCAACTCTGGCTCAGAAGCATTCCCCTCCCCCCCACTGCTGGCTCTGCCCAATCTCTGCTTCTGTCTCAAAGGGTGTCCTCAACTAGTTCCTATGGCTAAGCTTGCAAGAGGTAGGAATGGGCAGGCCAAAGGCTCTATAAGACCAAGCTTCTTTCTCTCCCCACCCCCTGTCTGGTCTCTGAACTCTTCTCTGGAGAACAGAGATCTACCTGAAAGTAACCAAGACAGGGAGGGACCCAGGAAGAAGTAATGGGAGATGTAACTCACCCGGGGACCTGCAGGACCAGAAGCTCCAGAGGGACCTTGTTCACCAGGAGAACCCTGAAGAACAGAACAAAGCAGTTCAGGGGCGGTGGGGATAACATGTCCCCTCATTCTAGAAATCTAGACCACTCCCCCACAATCCTCCTTTGAGAGCTCTCTCCATCCCCCCTCCCTCTCTCTCTTGCCCTTCACCCTCACTAGGAAGGAATCAGAATGTCTATCTAGAGTAGACACTGAGGCAAGTGTTCCTCTCCCACAATGCAGTCTATATCAGGATATGGTGGAAAGGGCCTGATAGTAGCCGGGGCCTGGGAAGTTGAATATACTCACAGGAGAGCCAGGAGGACCCTGGAGACCAGAGAAGCCACGATGACCCTTTATGCCTCTGTCACCTTGTTCGCCTGTCTCACCCTTGTCACCACGGGGACCTTGGGGTCCCTAAAGAGAGGAGGAGACACACTGTCAGGTGCAAGTTCATGTCGAGTGTCAAGAGGGACACTGTTCACATCTGGGCCAGTGTTCAGAGGGCATGAGGTGGGCATGGGACACTTACAGCAGGACCACGAGCACCAGCAGGGCCAACGGGACCAGCAGGACCAGCAGGACCCTGGAGAAAAAAGTGTGTTAGATCCTGACTTGGGAAAGCCAAGGCTGAGGGCTGCAGGGTGAGTCTTCTCCTTGGCTAGACTCCTCCTAACACACACCTTCTGCTGTGGCCACTTCTCCTGATTCCTAATTAAACCTCCCCAGAGCCAGGCTTCATGTGATAAGCTGGGGCAAGCCCCATGCCGTGGGGAAGATGGAGTCCTGCCTAGATGAAGGCCAATTTATGACTGTTTTTCCAGGGAGGCCAAGTGCCCAGACACATCCCAAGACCCTCTTCTTCCCCAGCCTGAGTGAGGTAATTCATCCATTTCCAGGCCTTTGAGCATGCCTGAAGAAGAGGTCTGATCTGAGCTCAGGTACTTACAGTCTCACCACGATCGCCACTCTTGCCAGCGGGGCCGACAGGGCCGGGAGCACCAGGAGCACCAGGAGCACCAGGGGGGCCAGCGGGGCCAGTCTCACCACGGTCACCCTGGGAACAGAGGGTAGAGGTCATGGGGTCAGCCTCAGATGAAGTGTCCAGTCTGGGGAGGGGCTGGGGCACACCAGAGTCCAGCCTGATGTGTGGCATGGTCTCTTACCTTGGCACCGGGAGCACCATCTCTTCCAGGGGAGCCTTCAGCACCAGGGGATCCCTGTAGCGGGAGAGGGGAGAAATGAGAGCCCACTCCAGGGAAGAGGTCAGGCACAGGACTAGTGGTCCTGCATGACCACTGGCTAGGGGGTGGAGGCTGCTTACCTCACGTCCAGATTCACCAGGGGGACCAGCCAATCCAGGGGGGCCCATGGGGCCAGGGGGACCACGTTCACCACTTGATCCAGAAGGACCTTGTTTGCCTGGTTCACCCTAAAGAACAGAGTATAAGGCCAGAGGTCAGATGTGGTGGCTCAAGCCATGAGACCTTTTTTTGTGTGTTTGTTTAGTTTGGTTTTCAAGACAGGGTTTCTCTGTGTAGCCCTGGTTGTCCTGGCATTCCCTCTGTAGAACAGGTTGGTCTTGAAGTCAGGGATTCACCTGCCTCTGCCTCCTTAGTGCTAGGATTCAAGGTGTTCGCCACCATCGCCACCACCACCTGGGTACCTTGAGAACATCTCTATCACATTTGCTCTCCTTGCCCCCACTGCGGCTACCCTGCCTCTTCTTGTAACCAAGTCCTAGGACAATTCTTGGAGACCTCAAGATGAAAGAACACTCACAGAGGGGCCAGGAAGACCAGGGAAGCCTCTTTCTCCTCTCTGACCGGGAAGACCAACCACACCACGTTGTCCAGCAATACCCTGAGGTCCAGGAGTACCAGGAGAGCCCTGTGGGAGGCAGACGGGTGAGAAGGGCTCACGGTGGCACAGGAAACATACACAACTCTGGAGCGCTCCAGAAATACAGACATCTGAGTTAGCACTTACAGCAGGTCCATCAGCACCAGGAGATCCTTTCTCACCAGCAGGGCCAGGGGGACCTGGGGGACCAACTTCACCAGGACGTCCAGCGGGACCAGTCTCACCACGGGGACCTTTGCCTCCTTCTTTGCCAACAGGACCGGGAGGGCCAGGTGGTCCAGCATTTCCCTAGATGGTCACAAGAGGGACTGTCAGAGTCCAGCTTCCAAAGCATCACAGTGGCATGCCCCAGTCAGGCCTGCTGTCCTGACAGTGCATGTCTCACCCTATCCCCATTCCAGAACCGCAGATACTCACAGAGGGACCAGGGGGACCAACACGACCAGCAGCACCAGGGAAACCAGTAGCACCCTGGTTGGAAAGAATATTGGGTGGTGAGAAGTGGACAGTCACTTGTTACCTGGCCTGATCTCTTCCAGTCTCTGCCTTGGGGAGTCATGACAGAGATGCGGATGGTACTCACAGGGGGACCAGCAGCACCACGAGAACCTTTGGGTCCAGGAGCACCAACGTTACCCTGTAAGAGAGTGTCAAGGTATGAGATCCAGGCTAGCCCCAAGTCCAAGGCTACCAAGAGCTTATGGTACAGAAGATGAGATACTTACAATGGGGCCAGGGGGTCCGGCAGGGCCAGCAGGGCCAGGAGGACCAGCGTCACCTTTAACACCAGTATCACCAGGTTCACCTTTCGCACCAGGTTGGCCATCAGCACCCTAGGCAGGGGGGAGAACGGAGAGTGGAGGAGTGCATGAGGCAGCCTGGGAGCAGGGAGCCTCTAGGTTAGAGGAGGGGCCACAGATAGGGACCCGGAGATGCAGAGACACTTGGAGACAACTAGTGCCTCCCCACCCTTCTCCTCTGACTCAGGGTAACACTTCTGTCCTCATTCAGTCACCCAGGGTCTCATGCCTCATGTCTCAGCTGGGGACAGAAAATGAAGAGGGTCTTGATACTCACAGGGGGGCCGGCGAAGCCAGCAGGACCAGGGGGACCAGCCTCACCACGGTCTCCCTAGAAGAAAAAGAAGAAGAACACTTTGGAGAGATGCCTCAAAATTAGGGAAGGGGAAGAACAAATGGAGTGAAGAGATGGGGTTTGGGGCGGGGACGGAAAGCAGGTAGGAGAGAAGGGCTGAACAGAGATCTTATCAGGGTCTTCTGTACTTACAGGGGCACCACGGGCTCCGGTGGGGCCAGGAGGACCACTGGGACCAGACTCGCCCTATGAGGGAAAGATAGGAACTCTGAACTCTTCTGGGAGATGAACCAATGACACCTTCCCTCCCTCCTGGTCCCTTGAATTTCCTGGGTCACCAGGTTCATATGGCAGGACCTGCCTTCCCTGCAGAGGAAGCTTTGTGTTAAGAATAAGGTGGAGAGGTAGCCACTAACCTTGTCACCAGGGGCACCAGCTGGGCCAGGAGGACCAATGGGACCAGTCAGACCACGGACGCCATCTTTGCCAGGAGAACCATCAGCACCTTTGGGACCAGCGTCACCCTAAAAACAGGGGAAAAAAGTTTGAGACTTCCAGATTGGGCCCATGAGTTGAGCTACAGCGTTCTGCGGATATATCTAAGAAGTCCTGCTCAGGACACAACGTTCTTTCAGGGGTTAAAGGTGCCTATCTGGGGATTCAGGTGGAACCTGGATTAAGAGTCCCCTGAATTCTACAGAGTGATAAATAAAGGAACCTCTATCAGGGAGATGCCCCAACTTTCATCCCCATGGTAACACGTCAGAAGGGCCTGAATCATATTAAATTAAATGGTATTAAATTAACCAGCAAAGCAAGGAGATAAATGAGAACCACCAAGGGCTCATGGGAAGAGAAGGTTGACTTACTCTGTCACCCTTAGGACCTGGAAGACCAGCTGCGCCACGTTCACCAGGCATTCCCTGAAGACCGGGGGCACCCTGGCTACCTGGAGCTCCGGGGGCACCAGTATCACCCTGTTTGGTAAACAAGATTAGTGAGTCCCAGAAAATTCTCAGATCCCTTATGTGTGGGTCCCAGATCACAGGTTATAACCAGAAGGACAACCTCACAGACCCAACCTTGAGACCCCTGGACCCCCACTCTGGTCTGGGTCACAACCATCATGGCCTTTCCATGATGTCCTCACCTTGGCACCATCATTGCCGGGGGCACCATTGTTTCCTCGGGGACCAGCAGGACCTGGGGGACCTTGTACACCACGCTCACCAGGGAAACCTCTCTCGCCCTAGAAAGGAAGGAAAGGGCACATGATGCTCTGACAGGAACAAGCTCTGGATGTTGTAATGGAAGGGGCACCAGAGGGCTCACTTACTCTTGCGCCAGAGGGTCCAGGGGCACCAAGGTCTCCAGGAACACCCTGAGTGCAGAAAGAGGAACGTCAGTGAATCCAACCTCCCCGTGTGAAAGAGTCTCTGCCCTTCTTCCTAGGAGCTGGTCCTTGGAGCCCAGAGGAATACATTGTCAGCTTAGAACTGAAATTCCTCATTACAATGGGAAGGCTTCGAAGCCAGCCTGGTCTACAGAGTGAGTTCCAGGACAGCCAGGGCTACACAGAGAAACCCTGTCTCGAAACACCCCACACCCCAAAATGGGAAGGCTTGAGGTTAAGCCAGAGTTACTCCAAGAGTGTGTATAAAGAAGTCACCTTGCCTAGAAGCCACACAGCCACTGCCAGATCCTATGCAGTGAGTGCCTCACACTCTGGGGTATCTGAAGTCCTTCCCTGGCATTTAATTGCTATCCCTCTAGCTGGTGGTTTCATGATCAGCTACGGGCAGTGGGTGGTCTATTTCTTTGTATTTCTTGCATACTCCCACCTTCTGGCCAGCTGCTACCTCTTACCTGTTCACCAGGCTTGCCTGCTTCACCAGGAGGACCAGCAGGACCAGGAAGACCCTACAAGGTGGGAAGTGGAGGGGAGAAGGAGAAAAGAAGTTAGAATCCTTGACGGTTAACAAAGGAGCGTTCTGCACTCTTCCTTACAAACCTAAGTCATGAAGCCTTACCTGGAATCCAGGGGAGCCAGCGGGACCTTGTTCACCTCTCTCACCAGCAGGACCCTGTCATCGGGAAAAAAAAAAAAAAAAAGGCAGTGGTCATGAAGAGTCCAAGGAGAAGGGAGGCAAGGTCCCACCTTTCCTGCTCCCCAGGGCTTGCAGACAGGGAGACTTACAGCAGGGCCAGGGGCTCCCTGGGCTCCAGCTTCTCCATCTTTGCCAGCAGGACCCTGTGGGGAGAAGGTGACAAATTCAGTGTGGCAGATGGCAGTAGCAGGTAGGGACTGGACCTCTGAGACACAGCAGAGCACACTAGTGACTTCCGATGTTCTCATAGAGGCTGCAGACTCCTGCCATGTGAGGATGGTATGTGTCACAGGCAGGGGCAAAAAGGTGAAAGAGACTGAAAAGAGATACTTACAACAGCGCCAGGGGGTCCAGGGACGCCTCTCTCTCCAGCCTTTCCGGGTTCTCCCTGTGTAGAAAGGGAGGTAAGATTGATGGTTACAGGTCGAGACTCCTTACAGTCAAGAACCTCTCAGAGTGAGTGTTCCCAGGGGGCTTTCTGTTCAAGAAGACTGCATGAGGTTGGCAAGCTCAGGGCCTAGGGAAGGTCGTGCTGGCATCTAATGCTTGGCCTCTCTTCTGCACCCAAAGCAGATGCCCGAGGCTCCTTCCTGGTCGCTCTTTCCCTCTCCTTCCTCTTGACACACCCTCAGTGACCTGAACTGCTAATGGCGGTCATCTCAAGGCTCTCCTCTCCTTTCCAAACTTGGGTGTGACTATCACATAAAAGGCCATCTTATCTGTGTGTTCAGGGAAGCCTGCCTAGCAACAATACTGATTTATCAAGGACACAATGATGATCATGGAGCCAATGGTCTTATTTCACTAATGGATCCAGAAAGGGTCATTGAAGGGCCCAAGATCACACCGCAAGTCAGCTGAGTTAGTATGTCTGTCCCTGGTTCTGCAGTGTTCCTCACTGAATACTCACAGCGGTACCCTTGGGTCCAGGGAATCCCATCACACCAGCCTGGCCACGGGCTCCAGGAGGACCTGCAGGTCCAGGGCGACCATCTTGACCAGCGGGACCCTGAGGATGGGAGGCACAAGAGTTGTGGTAAGGACTAAGGCAGGCACATAGGAGGGTAGGAGTGAGGTGTGAGAGAACAGGCATACTTACAGGGGGGCCGGTTTTGCCATCGGGACCAGGGCTGCCAGGACTGCCAGTGAGACCCTAGGAAGAGGCAGAAGAGCATAATTGAGGAGGAGGGGAATGATGAGAGGAGGAGGGGGATGGGAGGGGGTCTGGAGCACCAGCTGCAGGCTGCTCCAAGTCCCATGCAGGACAGAGGATCTTCTCACCTTGGCACCAGGGAGACCAGCTTCACCAGGGCGACCAGCTTCACCAGGAGAACCTTTGGGACCAGCAGGGCCAGGAGAACCACGTTCACCAGCAGGACCCTAAGTGGAGAGAAGTCACAGACACATCAGGGTCACAGCCTTGGCCTCACTACCATGGGTTAGCATCCTCCTCTTCATGCTGGGAGAAGATCCAGGACTTTGAGGAGGATTCGTGGGGATGCCAAAGAGAGGCCAACCATGAGGAGGAGGGAGACACAGCCATGGGCGCAGGACATGAGTGCAGGTAGATGTAGACAGTACTGTCAGGGAGGTGATGTCAGACAGCTAGGGAGTCAGCTTCTTTGCCAGGAAGAGAGATTACCTTGGGGCCAGCAACACCATCAGCACCAGGGAAACCACGGCTACCAGGTCCACCCTGCAGGGAGAAGAAAAAAGGCCAGTGAGCTCAATCACCACCGCAGCACTGAGCAAGCACTAAGAGCTAAGGAGGAGAGACACAGGGGACACTTACACGCTCGCCAGGAGGTCCGGGCAGGCCACTAGGTCCAGGTTCACCACGGGCTCCTCGTTTTCCTTCTTCTCCAGCAGGGCCAGGGGGACCTTGAACTCCAGCAGGGCCCTGGAGTGGGCAGAGAGGAAGTGGCCTTGATGAGGGGGCACAAGCCCAGGAGCCTATGATGCTGGCCTCTTAGCAACAGGGCTTCTGGGTATGAGGCGTGGGCTCCTTTCCTCCCTGGAGCCCCCTGTGAGACTTCCAGATTCTGGGGGCTAAGGGGGAAAAGGGGTGATGTGTGACTTACGGGTTCTCCTTTGGCACCAGTGTCTCCTTTGTTGCCAGGAGCACCAGGTTCACCCTGTGGAGGGAGAGAAAGAATTGAAGTTGCTCTGTTGGCTCACAAGTGTATGATTCTCCAGAAGGGGGCGCACTGGAGCTAGTGCCTCTGAGCTGGGCAGAAGGGAGAGTTTTCTACTTACGCTGTTACCCTTGGGACCTGGAGCACCGCTGGGGCCCTGGGGTCCAGAGGGGCCTCGGGCACCAGGGAAGCCAGGAGCACCAGCAATACCAGGAGCACCCTGCAGGAGTCAGGACAGACGTTTTAGTCCAAGGGTGGATGGCATGGGCAGGTGGGTATGAGAAGAGGAGGGCTGCTAGAGACTTACATTGGCACCTTTAGCACCAGGTTGTCCATCAGCACCAGGGTTTCCCTGTCACATAGAGAAAGGTGAGTAAGTGACAGCCTAGAACTGTGAAGCTGGCAAGTAGCATGGGGATCAGCAGCAGGGAGGACACTCACAGCAGGGCCAGCAGCACCAGCAGGGCCAGGGGGTCCGGGCTCACCACGCACACCCTGGGGACCTTCAGAGCCTCGGGCTCCTTGGGGACCAGCTTCACCCTGGATTGGAGGAAAGGACAAATCAGAATGGGGCACCCAGCATTACTTCTGGATGTCAGGGGTTGGAGGGCGGGGGAACAAGGATGAGGACTTTGAGAACCAGGGAGGAGACACCAGGATAAGGGTGTTTTGGAATGTGCTTCACTCTTGCCACACTGGGCTTCTCTGATCTGGGGTGACACCTAGCCCTTGGCCTAGGTCAATCATGTTCAAAGAAAGAATGAGTCTCACCTTAGCACCAACTGCACCAGGGAAGCCAGGAGGCCCAGCGGGGCCGGTGGGACCCTGTGAGAGAAATGGAAGTTTAGCTACAAGGTGGAGGCTAAGAGTTTCTAAGTTTCAACAGCTGATGTCAGCCCCAAGAGCTGACCCTGAGGCTTCACCCCACTTCCAAACTCAAAGTCAAGGCCATACTTACAGGGGGCCCAGCTGCACCAACAGCACCATCGTTACCACGAGCACCCTGCAAGAGAGAGAGGAAGCCCAATTATGTCCCCTGAGCACTGGCCAGTTCCCATAGTCCCTGGGGAACTCCAACCAGAGCCCAGGGGTATCCAAGGGGCCAGGAGTACTTACAGCAGTGCCAGGGGGTCCAGGGCGACCTCTCTCACCAGGCAGACCTCGGGGACCCTAATAACAAAACCAAGGGAGGTTGGGTGAGATGGAGACACCCTCTTCCACAGCCTCTATCCACCCTTCACCTACCCCCCCCTTGGAGCGCCCCCTATCGCTCAAGTTGGCATACTCACCATCTGGCCAGGAGCTCCATTTTCACCAGGACTGCCAGGCTCTCCCTAGGAACAGAGAACAGAGGGAAGTATTCACAGCAGGACTGTTGGGTGCGGGTAGTTCAGGACCTCCCAACAGTATCTTACCTTAGGACCAGCAGGACCAGTATCTCCTTTGGCACCATCCAAACCACTGAAACCCTTAACGACAAAAAAGAGATGAAGTAAGACCCTGTGGGGGGAGTATACCACTTTGACACCCACACATACTTGACAATAACTTTTGAAAGATCTCCAGCTATCTCCCTGTCTCTGAGCTACACTAGACTCCAACTCACCTATCGCCCCAGCCAGTCTCTTTATTGGGACTTCTTCCCTTACAACAGGAAGTTCTTTCAGATGTCTAACCTATGACCTTTGAGACATCTGTAGCTACCATCTAACAGGATTCACAACAGGAACTCTTAGGGAAGAGGATGGAATGGTGACTTGGGACTTTGGGAGCTTCAGTGACTCCAAAGAGACTTACTCTGTGTCCCTTCATTCCAGGAAGGCCAGCTGTTCCAGGCAATCCACGAGCACCCTGTAGAGAAAGGCACATGAGCACTTGGAAAGGTGTCAGAAGGAAGGGCTCTGTGAATATCGATCCTAAACACATCCCCGGGGCAGTAAGCCCTGGGCCCACTCTCACATCTTGCTCACCTGAGGCCCAGGAGGTCCACGCTCACCAGGACGGCCAGGCTTGCCAGCTTCCCCCTGCAGAGAGAGAAAAGGCCATTATGGCAATGCTCCCCTATCCCCATACTGGGAAAGGGTGGAAGGGCTCAGGGTTTATTGGGGGCCATTGAAGGGTGGATTTGGTTTAGGGGACCAAATCTAACTTCTAACCTAAAACTCAGTTTAGATCTACAGTGGTGTATTTTCCACACCTGCTCACCCAGAGCTCTTAAACCTGGATTACTTCAACAGATGGAGATGGGGGTGAGGATGCAAGTGGCGATGGGAGCTGCCTCACTAGAACATTCTATCCAGTGGGAAGGTCACTGACAAGAGCCATCTTGAGTCCTCTTCCCCTGGTTATTGGTGGTGAGACCCTGCTGGGAGGATTTCAGGACCCGCATAGAGAAGGCAACAGGATTTGATAGTGTCTTCCCCTGGGGGTACTTACATCATCTCCGTTCTTGCCAGGAGGGCCAGGAGGACCTCGGGGACCCATTGGACCCTAGAGGAGGCAGGAGAAGCAGTTAGAACTCCAAGATGAGAGACAACAAGGAGGAAGACTGGAATGAGGTGACATGCCGCCCCTCATTCAGTATGGGCAACTTTTCATAGGAGAATTTGTGGAGAGAGAGGTGTGTTGGCATGGAGAACTAACTTACTGAAGCGCCAGGCTCGCCAGGTTCACCAGGGGGGCCTTGGAAACCTTGAGGACCCTGAAGAACATGAGAGAAGGGTAGGCTCAGAAAGACAGGTTCCTTCCAGGCTGTCTCCCTCTTACAAGGGATGTAGACATCTGCCCTCATCCCCATCTTTCCTCCCAACAGCCCAATGCCCAAAGTCATACATGAAGACCCTTAGATACGTACAGGTGCACCAGGGGGGCCAGGGAGACCACGAGGACCAGAAGGACCCTACAGAAGGAAAAAGAGGAGCTTGTGATATCTGTGAATAAAAGCAGTGTGGCAGAGATCTGTATCTACTGCATCCTGTGGGTATCACAGTTGTCTGTCCTTCTCTAGATCTCACGTCCCAAAGGTGGCCTTTACCTCTGGAGCTATCTGTACCACCCCCTTGCAGGACATCATTGGCCTCTCTCATCTGGATCCCTCTCCTCTAGGTGGTCACTGCTCCCCCCTAGTGGCTCACCATGGGGCCAGGCACGGAGACTCCAGCTGATTTCTCATCATAGCCATAGGACATCTGGGAAGCAAAGTTCTAGAAAAACAAGAGAAAGTGTGTGAGAAATTGGACTTGGGATGGTAAATTGAAAGCTAGGCATCATTGGAAGTAATGGGACAAATCGATGTAGGCTTCTGGAAGTAATTAACTAAGAGAGACAGCAATACAGTCTGTAAGATATTCCTGTAACAGACATCTCGACTGAACCTAATCTAACCAGACAATCCCAAACTGCAGAACAATCTATAAAATAACGCCCTCTGCCCAACAGCCAGACTCTTCAAAACCTTGCTGAGTCAAGGATGACAAAGACTCTCAGAGACAGTCTATAGCTGTGGGAACCAGAGGGTAAGATAATGGAATGCAATTGGTGGTCTTGGACAGGAAAGGGGGAAATGATAGAAAGGACATTTTGGGAGGCATTGGTGAAGTCTGAAAGTGGGATTGTGTATCAGGCAATAGTGCTACATCAACATTAAATTTGGTGCTGTTGTCCCATAGGAGGGTGTACTTGCTCTTAGGAAATGCACTTAAGTGCTTCAGAGCATAAGGCACGGGCAGGTTCTTGGCAACTTATGTCTCAAATGGTCCAGGACACACGGAGACAGAGAGAACTGGGTGCCCAGAAATGGCAAAGCAGTTGTGTTGAAGGGTGAATAGAAGTTAGGTGTATCATTGCAACTTTTCTGTAAGTTTATGATTACTTAAAAATATAAAGTTATGACTGACAAAACCAAAGCAAAGAAAAACAAACAAACAAAACGGGGAGTCACACTGGTCTGGGATCTCCAAGATCTACTTACTCCTCCAAGGCCAGGGGGTCCAGGGGGTCCAGGGGGTCCAGGAGGACCAGGAAGTCCAGGCTGTCCTGGGATGCCATCTTGTCCAGGGGGGCCAACGGGTCCCTGCACCAAGAGACGGAGGGGGCTGCTATGAGCACATATCGGAGCCATGCCCCCTCCAGTTTCCCATCTCACTTAGAATACGATGCTTACCCTTGGGCCTTGGGGACCAGGGTCTCCTTTGGGTCCCTGTGGGGTTGGGGGTGAAGAAACAAGAGGCCAGTTAGAGAACCAACAAAAGTTGGAGATTATTGGAGGGCAGTGGGAGTCGTGGACGGGTGGGTGAAAATAGAGAGCAGACTATTACCTCGACTCCTACGACTTCTGGTGATACTGGGGAGAAAAATGTGCAGTTAGAAGTAAATTTGCTAAGTACCTGGGATTTCAAGACACAGGCAAAGGCAGGACTCCGACCTCCCTTAACCCTAGGACCAGAACCGTACCATATTCCTCTGGGCAGAAAACACAGCACTCGCCCTCCTGTTTTTGGGGGTTGGGACAGTCCACGTCTTTGCATATCACGTCATCACAAACAGCCGTGCCATTGTTGCAGATACAGATCAAGCATTCTTCGGGTTTCCACGTCTCTCCATTAGGGACCCTTAGGCCATTGTGTATGCAGCTGACTTTAGGGACTGCGCAAATGGGAAGAGTGTACACAGAATGTGAGCGGCTCTGAGATCTTACCTCAGGCACCAGGGATCCCAGCCTTACTCACCCTTTCCCCAGTCTAAGAGGCGCACGTAGATGTTCCACTTCCTGCATCTTTCCCCCCATCCCCTATTTTCTTCCCTCAAATCCTTAAATGCAGAACAGCTCCATATCGGCGTTCAGTGACAGCACCGGGGCGCCTGGTCAGGACTATAACTTCCCAGTTCTCAGGAATTTAAACAAAGATTTAACTGGGGTTGCTTCCAAACTCAACTTTAGCCCACGCGCACGGGAACCAAATGAAATAAAAAGCCTCCTGAAGGAGAGTAGGAGGGCTCCTACACAGTAGGTGGGGGCTCGTGGGACGTGATTTGCGCGTAGACAGGAGGCGGGGGTAGGAGGAGAGAAGGGGAATTCCAGCCCTGGTTCCACCCCTTTTCCCTGGGCAGGTGGGACAGAATGGGCGGGGCTACAATGTGGAGGGGCTGATTTCCGTGGAGCCCTGTCCAGAGTAGTAAAATGTATCCCTAAAGTTAGATACATCCTAATTCCCAGCTCCCAGGAATCTTAAAAACTTGCTAACTAGACAAGCCGGGTCCTTCAAAGCCAGTAGTGCTTTGGAATCCTCCTTAGCCAAAGAACGCAAGTCCACAAATAGTAATGATTAGTTAACCACGCCCACCGCTCTAGTACGGGATCAAGGCAACCACTAGGTGGCGGGCAACACTAAGCAATGCACGGGGCGGAACCAATTTTACTCGGCCAGGGTCACTTCTTTCAAAGACCAGAGCTACCCCATCCATTTCTGCTTTTATTTTCCTAGTCTAGAGATGAGGGTCCACGCCCGGCAATAACCCGGGTTTTCCCTCTTCAGCCCGCGCGCTGTAAAGTGCTGTACCAGGACTAGTAGTGCTCAAGGTTGACCAGCAGGAGGCTCAGTGACCACGCCCAGTCAAGTCCTAGCCAAACTTTCTCATCCAGCAACCCGCCCTCTCCGAGCGTCCCCTCCCCCTCAGAGCCCACCCCGGAGGCCCCAGCAACACTGTCTAGCCTGCAGAGAGGGCAAACAATCTTTCCTTATGAATCATCCCGCAGCCTTTTTTGATAGCTTTTATATCTTGAGCTCCGAATCTCTATTCCAGAGACCTTATTTCATCTTCAACCTACTCTGCCCCAACCCGTGCCCAGATTCCTACTTTTCCTGTTGTGCTACAGATGGGTGCTTGAAATTTTCTGCTGTGCCATCTCATCCAGGACTCCACTTCTGAGAACTGCTCGCCCTCATCTGCTCACCAGGGTGACCTCTCCCCGGTTGCTCTCCATCACCTTCCCATTCCTAACTCTAGAGCACCCCCGTGCTTCCATTTAAGTCTTAATTGCTAGGACCCCTACACAGAACCCGATAGCAAGAAGCCTTAAACTCCCCAGAGTTTGGAACTTACTGTCTTCTTGGCCATGCGTCAGGAGGGCAGTGGCCCCTAAGAGGAGCAGGAGCCGGAGGTCCACAAAGCTGAACATGTCTAGACCCTAGACATGTAGACTCTTTGCGGCTGGGGTTGGGGGTTAGCTTCGGCTCATGCGTGGCCTCACTCCGCGTGCCTCCTGCTCCGTCCCGAGGAGAAACTCCCGTCTGCTCAGACTACTGGCCTGGGCCCCTTTTATACTATCCCGATGGAGAGCTGGGAGGAACCCTGCCTCTCGGAGAGGGGGAGCCAGCAGCCCGGCCCCCAGCCAATCAGAACTGCCTGGCCCGGCCCCCAATTTGGAACGAAGAGGGGGGAGGAGGGAAAGGAAGGGAAAGGAGTCCACCCAGCCCCCCTTGCAACTCTGTCGCCCTTGCCCCCCAGATCTACATGGGCCAGAGGTGCTGTCATTGGAGTGTGACTGGGCCCTCAGTTTACTGATTGTGGGTATGGAATGCCCCTTGCACTTTCTTTCTAGGACCTCAAATCAGAAGGATGTGGAACTGGGAATCTGAGTTGGGAAACATTACAAAGGGGTCAGTGTCAGGCACAAGTGGGAAAAGGTCCTTCTGGCCATGCCTTGTAACCTTTCTGGCATCCTTGGGAAGAACTAAGGAATAAGTTAGACATGCATCCCTCCAAATCCAAAGAACCAAGAAGCTAAGCAGATGTGCCTGCTGGAGGGAGGCGATCACCTCATGGTTCCGGCCCAGGTATGGAGGGTAGGGATATTTGTGAACAAGTTAGACATCTCTTCACAGATACTAAGAGTCAGATACATGGTTGGTTGAAAGGAGGGGGTGGCTATCTGTTCTGCCATGCCTATGGTTCCAAGACAGACCCACCTTCCTCCAGCCCCAGGTGTAACTGAGGGAGACAGCTCTGAGGCTGAGGCTTGGGGAGAAGTTTTGACATCCTTGTCCTTCCAGAAAAAAGCTTATGCATTAAGAGATGGGCAGCGATGTGGGCAGGGGATTTCTGGATCCTTAAAGCTGTGGCCTGGGGCTTGTATACTCTTCTCCTGACCTCCTCTATCCCAGGGCTGGGATGTGAGGAGGCCTGTGACCAGGGATGTCTTAGAAAAGGGTCTTGTGTCAGCTGTGGCTACAGCCAGAAATTGGTTAGAGGCCCTCCTATGTAGCAGTATCAATCAAGAAGGAACAGGTAGAAGGCGCTTGGCCATAGCGGGGTGTTCTCAAAGCTACAGAGAACCCTCTTTTCTAACTGTACTTGGATGTGGTCTGGGGACACCTAGGTGAACTCAGTGTGTGGCAGAAACTTGTGTTTGGTAGCTGAGGGACTTTATTTGGTGGCTACTCCCCATGTCCTCCCGTCTTTGCTGAAAATCTTGGCCATTGCTGCCTACCTCTGCAATCAGGAAAGGGTCATTTGTAGTCCCCCAAGAACAGCAGCTTATATTTAAAGATGTCTCTAAAAGACAGTGTCCTTTCTTTCCCCCGTGTTCCCCCCATCCTGAAAAGGTGCTCTGCTTGACCCCCAATCTTCTTAGGAACTTCATCTTGTCACACTGTGTGGGTGGCACGGGACGGCATAGGGGTCTCCTTGCAGGGCCCATAGACATCCTGTATCACTTCCCCCACTGGCTTCTTTAGAGCTGTAAACGTGGAAGCAGGGAGTCCCGCCTCCTCCAAACCATCCAAGATTCCATTGCTCCCCCCCTTCACGCCCTGCCTGAGCTAGTTTTGTGCAACGAAGGCAAAGGAAAAAAAAAAAAAAAGACCAAGGGAATAGAAGGGGAGGGAGCCACGTCGCTGGCCGTGGGCAGCTAGGCTGAGTGGTGAGGGTGGGGTGGTGGAGGGAGACTGCTGGGGCTATAATTAAAGGGAAAATATAGAGTTTCCAGAGAAGCAGAGCTGGAGACAGCAATGGAAGGACAGGACTTCATCAATTATCCCAACCATGTGGCAGTAACTTGTGGCCCAGGATCTGCCCCCACCTAGTGCCAGTGCCTGTAGGGCAAGGCTGGGGGCTTAGATGCTGAGATGGTAGTTCCGGAACTCACCAAAGTCCTGCCTTCCACTGTGGTCAGTTCCAAAGGATGCCCCACTCCCCAACAGTGGACAAGGATGGTGTACTTCAGAGGGAACAGATGCTTGAGGTAGTTGTCTGGGGTAGGATGCCACGAAGCACGAAATGGTGTGATCTGCCCGCCCTTTGTTAGGTTTTGTAACAGAAAAGCACTTATCCAAAGCTCCCTTTCCCTGCTCCTGATCTAGCATCCCTAAGGCTCTCCTGGAAGGAGAGACAAGAGCCTAACAGGTGTGGACTGGTAACTGCCACATCAAGGGCCTGGGGTTCTGATGGAGACTTGGAGACCACCGGGGAGGGGGGGTGCTTGGTGTGTATGTGTTATGTGACAGCCATCACCCCTTGTCCGATTCAAGGCTTTTGCCCTAGGAGTTGTAAGCAATGGGTTCCAAGCTGCCTTTACACGTGGCATGGAGCTGAAGCTCAGGACCTCCTCTGCCACTTCTCAACTTGAAACGATTGGCAGGTACCCAGCTCAGAGATGTGTCTTTAATTTCTGCAGCATGACAGGGAGAGGAAGAATGTGCTTGGGGTCTCCTCCCAGCCTGGCGGGGCCTCCCTGGCTGGACGAGGGCTGAAGACTGGGGGAGGGGGAGTTGGAGCTGGGAAGGGAGGAGATGCCACGCCACCTCATCTTTAGGAAACTCTGAAGCTCTGGCTTCTTGTGGAATGTGGGGCTTTGTCCGGCACTTGGAGCGTAGGGGGAGCAAAAGCCAGAATCTCCACCCCCACCCCCAAGAATGGTAAAGTCATCAGCAGTTGGGGGAAAAAAATTCCTCAAGAAGAAAAACAGAAAGAGGAAAGTGCTGAGCTCTGAGTTCTGTCTCTCTCCAAATTTTCCCAAATGTTTCCCCTTTCTTCTTTTTCTTTTGCATGATCCGATCTGGGTTCCCCCAGCTTCCCTACAATCCTACTCCCTTCCTTCTGTGCATTTCCTTCCTCTCACCATCCCTTCTTTCCTGGCCGTTTAAGGGGAAAGCCAACAAGTTCAGGTCTGCTTATGTTGTGTGTGATGCCTCTTAGTTTTCCAGTCAGAAGTGTATAAGAAGTCCTTGGCCAGGTAGTGGTGGTTCACACCTTTAATCCTAAGCACTCAAGAGGCAGAGGCAGGCAGATCTCTAAGTTCGAGCTAGCCTGGTCTATAAAGTGAGTTCCAGGACAGAGCTACACAGGGAAACTCCATCTCAGGAAAAAGAAAAAAGAAAAAAGAAAGAAAGAAGAGAAAAGGAAATCCTTAAAATCCTTGGCTTCTATATTCTAGATTTTAGAGAAGAAACAATAGGAGGGGACCCCAGGAACATGGAGACTGAAGTTGTGTGTGTGGATGGAGTTGTCCCCAGAAAAAGCATGGGGGTGGGGGAGCTGAGGGCTAAAGCTGAAGGCTAGAGCCGAGCCTCAAGCACCCTCAGGGTGAAGGATTTGGTAGAAGAGAACCACACACAGGAGATGGGGCAAGACTGGCCTAATGAAAGAGAAGGGAAGTAAGAGAGCGATGACGAGAGTGATTGGAAATAGGAGGAGGTGGGTGCTCCAAAGAGCCCAGTAAAACATGGTGGGCAAAGAAAGCCTTCAGCCACAAAGTGAATGGGGATACAGGTATGTCAACAGGACGGAGGGGAGGTCCCCCAGGAAAACTCCTGCTCTCCTTTACTCTTCTTTAGGAGCCATCAGACCCCCCCCCCCCCCCCCGCTCTCTGACTTCTGAGATACCTGGGGACATCTGACAGCATCTTCATTTACTGCCTACAGGACTCATTCCGCCCTTTCTTCCTCCACCTGCCCTCCGCTCCTCTGCTTCAAACTCTCCTTTCCATGCATTTTCACGGTGTCCTCTCTTTCCCTCCCCTCCACCCATGCAGCCTTTTCTCCTTTGTCTTCTCTTCTAACATCCCTGCTTGGCATCTCAGCTCCCAGGTCCCTGGTTCTTCAGAATGGCAATCTTTCTCGGTGAGACGAGGATGCCCAGTTGCCTTCGGGAGGATCTTGTATCACCAGATTCCAGTTCACAGTACAAGGATATAGATGCAGAGAATCCAATGAAGCTTGATTTTCAAGTTTTAGAGTGTCTATGTAGAGCTGGGTAAGGAGATGGTGTGTGAGTCGGGGATCCTATCCACATATTGTCCCCAACTCCAGGTAAGCTGCAGCCACAGATGCCTTCAATCTTATACTTCTGTACCTGCCTCCAACGATCCCTCCTTAGGGGTCTGGAGTTTTTCAGGTGAGGGGCTATCTTAGGGGTAAGAGAAGAACTTGGTCTATTCCCTTGGGCAGAGGACCGGGCTGGACAGAATCTGGCTTGCAGCAGAATCTAGTATAAAGGAGGTTGTAATGGTCCCATCTCATTCCCCACAGCTCCCCTCTTTCTCTGCTGAAGACTCAGGGTTCACTTTCTGAAGTAGTCACCCCACAGTGCTTAAACATCAAGAGTTTGTCATCTTAGAATTAAGTGGCCCGGCAGTGGTGGCGCACGCCTTTAATCCCAGCACTTGGGAGGCAGAGGCAGGTGGATTTCTGAGTTCGAGGCCAGCCTGGTCTACAGAGTGAGTTCCAGGACAGCCAGGGCTACACAGAGAAACCCTGTCTCGAAAAAACAAAAAAACAAAACAAAAAAACAGAATTAAGTGAGCTGCAGAGACCCTGTGGCTGCTGCCCTCATGTGCCTTATATCTGGTAATGAGACAGACATAAATCTCATAACCAAAGATTGCAACAGACCAAGTTGTGAATGAGGGTCTGCCCTATTCTTGGGACTCTGGGCAGGTAGATGACTGAGTGGAGATGGCTTAGGTAAGGAGCAGATTCAAGTGGGGAGTTGAGTTCATAAATGTGGCAATATATGGAGGGTTGTGGTGCAGGCAGGTTCCAGTTACTCAGGTTGTCTCAAAAAGGCTTGGTGGGTGGTGTTGACTGCCTTTAACCCCAGCACTTGGGAGGCAGAGGCAGGTGGATCTCTGAGTTCGAGACCAGCCTGCTTGCTCTACAGAGTGAGTTCAGGGATAGCCAAGGGTATATACATCAAAAGCCTATCTTTGGGGGGGGAGGGGGCTAGGTTAGTAGGCTAGTGCTGAGCATGGCAAGTAGATCAGGCAGGCAAGTGCATTCAGTCCCCTATAGAGGGTCTGAAGCTGGAGGGATCACAGTTAAGTCTGTATCTGTGAAAAGTCACCACAGTCCCTGGATGGAGTGGGTTCCAAGTAGGCACAGTAGAGGAGTGGCTGAGAGGTGGCCCAAGGAGGCATGTACCAGGTTGGTGAGAACAGGAACAAACCAGAGGAAGATGGCTTCCTGAGCCTGGTGGAGGAGCACAGACAGGTGTTAGGTTCTGAGTGGCTGTGGGGTTGAGCGATGAGGGGTGGGAATGACTGGCTCCTGGGCCTGTCTGGGAGACAACAGTTGGGCAAGAAGCTCCTGAGTTGTCTATGGCAGACACTCTAGTTGAGTCTATTCAATGCACAATTCTGCAGGCCTCTGGGGATCAGCCCTGTGCTGAGAGAGATCAACAGCTTGTACCCCTAGGGAAGGGGAAGCGGGGGAAGTCCATGAAGTGTAAACAAAAGTGCATCTGGCCAAAGCCCACACTGGCTGTGGACTATCAATTGATTCATGCTCGCAACTTTAACCCCTTGATCTGTAATATGTGGTAAGCAATGATGCCACCTTACTGACTGGTCTTGCACAGTAAAGGTAAGCCTCCAGGAGACCCAGGGATTAAGAACAATACCCTTTGGGTGGGGGTGGGGAAGGCTAGCTTCATGGAGGAGGAACTTTAGAGCCAGCCTAGGAGTGCAGGCAATGGTGTTGAACGCAGGGCTCAATTTGGAGAGGGAGGTACAGCCAATTCAGAAAGGGAGGGGGTGGGGTATGAATGATGACAAGCCGACAAGGGGTTGGACCGAGGAGCCATACAAGACAAGGCTAGACGAGTCAGCTGGAGCTGATGTCTAGAGATCCGGACCTCTGGATTCTTCGTCCTATCATCTCAGAGAGAGTTGGTGACCACTTCTGAGCAGGGCCTGGCTGTGACTTTTGACAGAGACTTGTCCAAAGCACTTTGACCTCTGTGACATTAAAAAGACTCAAATATAAAGCTGGCGCCCTTGAACCGGGGAGGGGCGTTTTGAGAGACGTGAGTGGGACTGTGGGTCTGGGATTAACCGGAAGACACGGCAGGAGAGTAAACAGGAGTAAAGGAGCTGACACTCCCCCACCACTCCCCGGCAAAGTTACTGTCCAGCCTCTGCTGAGCTCCAGGGTTTTTAGGGTCTGGAGGTTGAAGTATCCAAATAACAGAGACATACTGTTGGAAGAAAATTACGTGTTCACGCCCCCACCCCCACCTCCTTAGTGGCACAGAGTAGGCAAGGTCCAGAGTAGGCAAGTGACTCTCTGTAGCCACATAGCTGGGACCCAGAGCTCTCTCTGTGAGATACAGTCTTTGTTGTCTTTTTCAGACCTTGCAGCGTTCACTCTGTCCATCTACAGAAGCAGCAGAGGTGGGAGAGGCGGGCATGAGAGACAAGACCACCATATCATTCCAGCCCGAATCTGGGAGCCCCCGGACAGTCCCAGACAACAGCTCCAGGCTCTCAGCTGGGCCCTGTGGCCAGAGGGGGGAAGGGAGCGTGGTGGGCAGGGAGGAACTGCCACCTGGAAGGGCTTGATGGGAACCAGCTGGCTGGGGTGGGGCCTTGGGAGTGTGGGTTGCAGGGAGGCGGGGCAAGACGGGCAGGAGGCCACAGTAGGCGGGCAACTGACAGCGCTGGGCTGGGAGTGGCTGCTGGAGGCCCCCACCTTCCCGAAGGCTGGAGTCCAGATGCCTCCGCAGCCGGCCAGGCTCTTCCAACCCGCTGACCTCATTCCCAGCTCCCTCCCGTGCAGCCCCCCTCAATTGACTGCCACGTAGACTAGAGCCTCAGCAGCAGTCTCTGTCGGGGTGGCTGGGAGAGGACCCAGTCACCCTTAGCCCAGAAATCTGCTCAGACAGACAGAGCTAGGGAAGGTAGTTGTGACCGCTCTGTGCCTTAGTTTCCCCTCCCCAAACATGAGTTCCAGTGAATGGAGAGGAGGGAGGTGTGAAGCAGGTTAGAGCTGCCAAACAAGAGTCAAGGTGTGAGGATCGCTAGAGGTCATCCCAGCCATCCCCCAGTCTCAGGTCTGGAGAGTATAGCTCTCAAGAAGAGGCAGAGGCTGAGCGTGTGTGTGTGTGTGTGTGTGTGTGTGTGTGTGTGTGTGTGTGTGTGTGAGAGAGAGAGAGAGAGAGAGAGAGAGAGAGAGAGATTGTGTGTGTTCCCTCCTTTGTCAAACTATTCAAATGAAAGGAAGTTCCCAGAAGGTTTGAAATCCTTTGTGAAATCTAGACACCCTCCTGCTGCTTTAGGTTGCAATTTGCCAGTTTGTAGCAGAGATTTAGTGAAATGCATGTAGTGTCCTCTCCTTAGGCACCTTAGAGACCTCACCCTGAGTCCCTGGACAGAGCTTTCTACCTCTGATCTCTGTTTCTCCCTTGCCTCCCTGTCCCAGAGTGGGTGTCCAGTTGACCCTGACTAACCAGGAAGCCGTCCCCATCCCCACTGGCCCACAGAGTTCCAGGCTTGTGAGTCATCTAGGAATGTCCTGCAGCTCCCAATCCCTAAGCCAAGGACCCTCTTTTCCCTCTTGTTCTCTGGAAGCAGAGAGGAAGTCTTGCTTAAAGCTAATCACAAGTGAGCTAGAGGGCTTGGCTTCTCCCAGAGACAGTCCCTGCCTAATGGCAGGCTTCAGGACTCCTGCATCCCAGGTGGAGGAACTGAAGAGGGGCAGGTATGGAGGGCAGGAACTTGGATGGACTCAGGCCACTTTAGGGCTGTCCTTCACCTAACTCAGAGTCTGCCCAAGCTTCTTTCAGAAAAGCGCTCTGTATTTGAGGCTGAGACTGGAAGGAAGGCTGCTGAGGATGACAGTGTCTGTCCTAGCTGGGGTGGGGAGGCCATGAACCTGGACCCTTCTAACAGAATCCCTGAGCCTTGTGAGACCACCTCCCACCCCAGCAGGAGTGAATCCTGCCCTCTTCTTGCAGACCGGAAGACATTTATTTGGTGCAGTTCAGTGGCAAAGGGGCCTGGCTTTAGGGGAGTTCCTGATCCCAGGGCCTTCAAGGGACTCAGAACGTACTCCCCTCTCCTTCCCAATCATAGCCCAGTTGACTCTCTGGCTGTCAGCCTAGTGCTAGACTAACTACCTGGTAACCCTAGAGAGGTTCATTTCTCTGTGCCTCAGTTTCCTTATCTGAGAAATACGAATACGAGGCTGAACAGAAAAGTTCCTCCTCTCAAGTTGGACTGTGATTAGAGGATCAGACAACGGGCAGGCATAGTGGCATATGCCTTTAATCCACTTGAGAAGCAGAGGCAGATGGACCTCTGTGAGTTCAAGGCCAGCCTGGTGTACATAGTGAGTGCCAAGACAGCCTGCTCCATGGTGAGGCCCTATCTCAAACAAACAAAATAAGAAAAGAGACAGACAAAAAACAAAAGAGAATCAGACATGCACTGAATCATTCTCTCTCCCTCTCCCTTTCTCTCTCTCTCTCTCCTTCCTCCACTCCCCCCCCCCCCTTACCAGGCAGGTCCTTACCATTTCTGTTTCTACCTCTGACAGCACTCCCATCTTCTTTTCTAACACCTTCTCCCCCTTTATCATCCATCTCCTCCTGGGTTACTGGCAGATCATTGGCAAGGGCAAGGAAAGACAGGGGTGGGTGTGGGAGATGGAGTGGGGGTCCCGTCTCAACTCCAGTGTCACCTCTGTCCAGGATCACTCCCCAACTTCAAGAGCCTTCAGGCTCCTCTGAGGTTTGTGAGGACAACCCAGAGAGACAAGGTGCTTTTCCCTATGTACTGGGGACCTTCAAAGCATCACTCCTTACTTTTCTTCCCTGTATACCATTAGCCGAAAAACCTGTCCCCTTTGCATCACAGGGCTTCATCTTAAGTGTGACCATTGGAGCAGCTTGCCTTGGCTGCCGCCTGAAGCTGCACCCTTCTAGGAACTTCTGCCTCAGGGAGCCAGTCAGCTCTCAGAAGGGATGTTCCAGGGGATGAGCTATCTGCTGGCTCAGAAAGGCGTGGGAATTGGGCGGCCAGCACAACTAAAAACAAACATCTGTACCAGGCTGTGCTGCAAGCACTTCGTGCGTTTATATTCCCGTTTGTACTCACACAAGGTCCCGAGGGAGGGTGTGCTTACTGTCTGCAATTTCAGAGAAAAGAAAGGCACAGAGAGGCTAAGCCAGCAGCCCCATGTCACAAAGCCAAGAGTCAGAATTCAAACTCCAACAGTGTGGCTCCAGAACCCTCAGGCTTAACTGCTTCTTTCTTTCTTTCTTTCTTTCTTTCTTTCTTTCTTTCTTTCTTTCTTTCTTTCTTTCTTTTTTAGTTTTTCGAGACAGGGCTTCTCTATGTAGCCCTGGCTGTCCTGGAACTCACTCTGTAGACCAGGCTGGCCTCGAACTCAGAAATCCACCTGCCTCTGCCTCCCAAGTGCTGGGATTAAAGGCGTGCGCCACCACTGCCCGGCTGCTTAACTGCTACTCTTGGCAGGTTCCCCAGACCTAGGACAGACAGCGAAGGACACCATTGTACCTAGTTGGAAGAGGCTGCTATGTATGCAGACAGGCTCTCTCCATGTGTGCTCACCTAGGGAGATTGCAACGTAGAATGGTTAGAAATGGACAGACCATGGCTGCAGCCACTAGAAGAGTACCCAGTCTGTCACCCTCTCATCACAGAGGATGGTTGTAAAAAAACACACATCCTCATGGCATCTTGGTGAATCCTGGCTGCCCTGATATACCTTAATGTAGCCTTCATACCTCTGTTTGACACAGAAAGAGTGAGGAAGGCCTAGTGGGACCTTTACCCATGGCCCCTTTTCTAGAGCCGAGGGCTGACTAAAGTGGGACACGGTCATGGTTATTTTGGCCTCCTGTGTTCCTTGCTTGTACATCCAGACAGTTCCTGCGGCAGATCGTGTGCATCTGAGGAGACTGATAGCTTGCAGCTGGGGTGCAAGCAACCTTTTCTTCCTTCTCACTGAAGACTCCCCAGGAAGGTCTTAGGCTTGCCTTATACATGACGGGAGTCCCCTTGCTGGAGTCAACCCAGCCAGGTAGTGACAGATGCTCTTCTCTCTTTGCCATCAGCCTAGATACTCTGGCTGCCTACTCCACATGGGCACCTAAGCTAAGGATTCTTGAGTGTTTTCTGGTGCCAGGCATTGTTAGGTCAGTGAAGGGTCCTAGCAATCCTATGGTGTGGGTTGTATTCCTACTTTTATAGAAGAGACAGTCTCAGAGGAATAATGTGTTCAAGATCACACAGCTAGGGAGCTGTGCAGCTGAGGCCTGAGCATAACACTATTATGTAATAGTGTTATTATAATATAATATATAAATATACATTGTAATTAAATAACATAAATATAACCTATAATATATAATAGCATGCTATTATATCTCATTCTCTGATACTGATGGAGTATTTATGCTGCAGAGTCCGCAATTGCTGACTGCTTTTTTTGTGTTCTGTGTTAGGCACACGCAGGTTAGGGAAGCAAAGAGTACTCCTCTCTTTCCCCGTCTGTCTTCTCCTGTCTAGTAGGCTTCACAGTGGATGCGCTAGTCTTGCTCTTACCCTCCTCGCCCAGCAAGTCTCCCTCATAAGAGCTAGGACACGTGAGTCTCTGAATCCCAAACATTTGACACCTAGGGAGGGAAAATGCCGAAGTGGTGCCTGGGTGGGAAACATGGAGACCAGGAAATGCAATGTGATGAGTTTCTAGAGATGAGGGCTGGGGTGGGGGAGCAGAGGAATGTCTCTCTGTTTCTGGCTCCATTATGATCTTATGCTGTCATCTGTTCTGTATCCTCCTGGGATGGTGTCTGTGGAAGCCAGAAGAGGGTATCCGATTCTCCAGAGCCTGGAAGTACAGGCGTTTGTGAGCTGCTTGCTCTGGGGGCCTGGAAGCAAAGCTCATGTCTTCTGCAAGAACTGCAACTCTTCTTAACTGCTGCTGAGTCCGTCTCTCCAGCTTCTGCGCAGTTCGTCTTGACTGTCCATTTGATGGATCTGGAGATTCCCCGGAGGTTAGTAGTAGAGCTTATTTCTGGGCATGTCTGTGAGGGTATTTCCAGAGAGAATTATCCGGGAGAGAGGGAGATGTCTCCTGAAAGTAGACATAACCATCCCATAGGCTGGGGACATGGATGAAGAAAAAGGAGATGGTCAGGAGGAAGCCCAATATGGCAGGCATTCCCTCTCTGCTGCCTACCTGCTGTCTCCTCACACCCACCTCCTGCCCTCACAGTGTTCCCTGTCACCCCAGACCTGCAGTGATGGGGCAGTTGATTATGGACGGAAACCATGAGTCCAAACAAACTTCCTTCCTTCAAACTGTCTCGGGTATTTGTAGTCTAACATTTCCATCTTAGACAGTCTCTTTGTATTTGCTGTTCTGTTTATGTCTACCTGTCTTGTTTCCTGGGTACCCTCATCACTTACCAGCTTCTCTGTGCCCTGTGGGAATAGCAGAAGTTGGGAGTTCAGCCACCCACAATCAGAATGGACGTCCGTGCCTGAGTGGGTCCCATTCCTTGTGGGGAGGGGCAGAGGGTCTAGGTCAGCCCCAGGAAATAGCAGGGCCCTTGTCTGTGAGCCCTACTGTCTGATGGTTAATACATATGTCATACTTTGTTCTTATTTGTTCCCCTTCTCCATGGCCCCTCCCTCCTCTGACTGATCCCCTTCCTTCTCTGGGGTGAGCTCTCTTCTCACACCCATGAGCCACCTTCCCAAAGACCCTCTTTAGTCATGCCCCCATTTTCCCAGATAGGGTCCTACTTCCCTGGGACAGATGGGGATACAGACAGTCAGTATAGAGTACTGGAAGCCATTTTCAGGCATGGTAAAATGACCCTGCCACTTGAACTGTATACTGCAGACCTTGCAGTGATATCTGTGCCGTAAAAATTAATTAATTAATGTCTTAGTTAGGGTTTTACTGCTGTGAACAGACGCCATGACCAAGGCAACTTTTTTTGTTTGTTTGTTTTTTGTTTTTTGTTTTTCAAGACAGGGTTTCTCTGTATAGCCCTGACTGTCCTGGAACTCACTCTGTAGACCAGGCTGGCCTCGAACTCAGAAATCCACCTGTCTCTGCCTCCCAAGTGCTGGGATTAAAGGCATGCACCACCATTGCCCAGCCCAAGGCAACTCTCATAAGGACAACATTTAATTGGGGCTGGCTTACAGGTTCAGAGATTCAGTCCATTATCATCAAGACAGGAATAGGGCAGCATCCAGGCAGGCATGGTGCAGGAGGAGCTGAGAGTTCTACATCTTCATCTGAAGGCTGCTAGCAGAATACTGGCTTCCGGGCAGCTAGGATGAGGGTCTTATAGCCCATACCCACAGTGAGACACCCATTCCAACAAGGCCACACCTACTCCAATAGGGCCACACCTTCTGATAGTGCCACCCCCTAGGGCCAGCATATACAAACCATCACAATTAATTAATCAATCAATTAATTAATTAATTAAAAAACATTTGAAGCCCACATGGTTAAATATACCTGTAATCCTGGGACTCAAAAGAGAGATGCAGGAGGATCTTGAGTTCAAGGTTACATTGGGCTACATAGTAAGGAAAAGATAAATACATCAATGGGAGAGTTTCAGTGTAGTCCCCAAGAGACTTGGAGGAAGGTCATTTCTATTAGGAGATTATACAAAATAGCTTCTTGCTGGCTACAAGGTCCTGGCAGAGTCAAAACGCCTGGGGACATCAGGTGGTGGCCCCTGTTACCAGAGCTGTCTACCATGACTTGGGTTCTGACAGACCCTGCATAGCTGATCACTATTACTGTCCTAGATGTCTCTTGGATACCCTGATACATGTCTGTTAGTGTTCCTCCCAGGTAGCATGTCATTCAGTCAATACAAGCTTCTAGCTGTATGTGGCCAGAAACCAGGGTAACAGGAAAACTCCTCCATTGATGACCCCACTTCATGATGTAAACAGCAAACTTAATGTATATAGACTTTTTCTAAATATGGAGGCACTGGGTGAAGGGGTCACGATGTTCTCAAAGTCTACAAGTGGTCCACAAGTATCAGATATCTCCAAGGAAGAAATGAATGATAATATAAACACTCATAAACCTGTGTAGGGAGCGGTTAGAGTATTCGCCATTACAAGATGGCGCTGACTTCCGCTGTCGCTCTAAGGAAACTTGTGGATAGCGCGGGGTGGCTCGCCCGAAGCGCTTGCGCATTAAGGGTGTACATGACTAATCACCGCCCACTCCCGGGGGCGCCAATCAGTGGAGGACACGCTACCTCAGGGCTATATAAGCAGCGCCATTCTGGGGCCCCGGGTTCTTCCTCCATCAACGGCTGAATAAAGCTGAACTGCAGACGAAGCCTATGTGTCGTGTGTCTTCTTGCTGGCGAGAGGTGCGTGGGACAAACCTGAAAGGCAATATTCATGAAGATTTTACAGCAATCCCATTATGTTTTCAATAACTGTCATATCCTTTGGCGGTGCGCAGGCATTAATATGGATTGCTCTATCTTGGCAGTTTGTCTCAGGCAATCTATTTTCACGTAACTTATGGGATTTGAGTGATGCCTTTTGTGTGGCAGAACATTCTCTATCTAAAGAATGAGCCAGTGACTCAGAAGTGGTTCATGAAGGCTTGGGGCAGGGGACAGTTATTCAAGATCTGGGGCTGAAAGAGAGTACTAGTAAACTCTGATCAAGAATCCAGCTTCCTGGCAGAAGGTGGTGGCACAGGCCTTTGAGCCTAGCACCAAGGAAACAGAGGCAGGAGGATCTCCATGAGTTCCAGGACAGCCAGGGCTACATAGATAAACCCTATCTCAAAACAAACAAACAAACAAAAACAAAGCAAAACAAAAAATCCAGTTCCTCACAAAGCCAATTGCTAAGAACTGGGACACATTGAATGGTTTCACACAGGCAGTAGCGGCAGAGAAAGGGTGACTGCGATGCTAAACAGCTGGGAGCAGGGCTGGCTGGAAGGGTGAGCCATGCCATCTGAGTCCCCAGGGTGCTGGATGTTATGAAACTTTGTCAAGTAGCGGCAGAGAGCCCCTGAGTTTCTCAGATTCTCACATGGTTTTCAAACACAACATAACGGTCTTGCTGGTGAGTCATCGGAGTGCTCTCATGCTCCCTACCCCCTCTCTCTCAGAACAAAAGCAAAATAAACTTTCCAGGACAAAATTAATGGATTTTTTTCACCACCCTCACCCCAGAGGCAGGAAGAAAAACAAATCCTGGAGGCTGGACTGAAAATCGCATCCTTTCAGTCCAACGGATACTAAGTAACTCCACAAAACTTGAGAGCATCTGTGTTCATTATCACACACACCAGAGAGCCGCAAGCCAACTTTTGGCAATCCTTTATCAGGTGGCAGCATTGGATGTAAATGGAATAAGTTAATTTGAATAACTGTCGCTATTGTTTATTTTCTTTTATTTTTTTGCCTGAGACGGGGTTTCTCTGTGTAGCCCTGGCTAACCTGGAACTCGCTGTTGTAGACCAGGCTGGCCTTTAGAATTCAGAGATCTACCTGCCTCTGCCTCCCAGTACTGAGATTAAAGGCATGCACCCCTACCACTTGGCAACTCTGGCTGTCTCATACACTTATTAAAACTTGTAAATTTGGGTGGAGGAGATGGCTCAATGAGTGAAGTGCCCATCGTGCAAACAGGCTGAGTTCACATCCCCAGAACCCCAAGTAGAAGCTGAGCTGAGCTGCAAGTGCCTGTAAACCCAGGTTGGCCTGGAAGAGAGGAGGGAAAGGGCGTAGACAAGTGAATCTCTGAAGCTCATTGGCCAGCCAGCCTAGGCTAATTGATGACACACTCTGTCTCAAAAAACAAAAACAAACAAACAAAAAAACAAAACAACAAACAAACAAGCAAACAAACCAGAAATAGGAACCAAGTGTGGTATCGCACACTTTTGATCCCTGCACTGGGAGATAGCCTGGCAGATCTCTGTAAATTCAAGGCTGAGAGTTCCGGGCTAGCTAGGACTATACAGTAAGACCTTAACTCAAAAACAAAACAAAACAAAACATAATCAGGGTGTGACAGTGACACAACTCAGTAGGTAAGGGTGTTTGTGGCTAAAGTTCAATCCCCAGCACCTACAGTAGTAGGGGACAGCCAACTCCCAACTCCTATAATTTGTCCTTTTGTCTCAACACGCATGGGCACACACACACCTACAAAATAAATATTATAAATGTTTTTTAAAAATAAAATAAAGGTGGAGACCTCAGGCCCCCTAGTGACAGGACCTCACATGGAGGCTAACTGTAAACCTTTGTTCCTGTCAGGTTAGGTGTGGACTGTCACAGGTATGAATTATCCTTTGCCCAGGATGCTGTTTAGGTCTTAGAGCTGGTCTCTAGCAACCTACTCAGGACTTGAAGCTTTTATTGTTGTTGCATTCCTTGCAGTGTGTGGTTGGAAGGACTGTTTTGGAGGGGAGGGGTTCGAGACAGTGCTTCTCTGTGAGCCGTGGCTGACCTGGAACTCACTTTGTAGACCAGGCTGGCCTGGAACTCAGAGATCCTCCTGCCTCTGCCTCCTGAGTTCTGGGATTAAATGCCTCATTGCCTGCAACATCTTTTAAGAAATATCAAATACGAGTCTTTTTTTTTTTTTTTTATCAAATACTATCAAACTTGTGTTTAGGAAAATTTTATCTCATCCTTGTAGGACTTTATGCAAATGTTTTAATTCTTCCCACCCAGTAAAATCTTTGCTTGACAAAGGCTCACTGCTCTAATCTTGGAATGTGATGGCCTGGAGCAGTGACCTTCACTTCAGTTCTTTTCAGACTAACCAACTGAATAAGACTGTGAAGTTGGACCCCAGCAACAGGGGTGGGGGGAGATAGGCCCATCACCTGAGTTAGCATAAAAGTCAAATGCACTTTCTGTCTATTTCCCAGCATACCCTCTTGATCAAAAGTAAAGTGTGCCTCATCCAGACCCTTCAGTTGGAATGGGTGGTCTCTTTCTCTGTGACCCTGAACTTATTTCTAACAAACCCAGAATTTGGGAGGCAGAGGTCTAGCCTGGTCTACATAGTGAGCCCTAGGCCATCCAGGGCACAAAAAAAGACCCTGTCTCAAATAAAAACCAACCAATCAACCAACCAACCAACCAACCAACCAACCAACCAACCAACCAACCAACCAAAACAAACCAAAACACATACTACCTCCCATACACACACACACACACACACACACACACACACACACACACACAGACAGACAGACAGACAGACAGACAAATCTTATTATGTAGCCCAGGTTGGCTTGTCACTCACAATCCTTCCTTTGCCTAAATTCTGGGATGGCAGGCATGTGTCATCATGCCTGAATGAACAAATAGCTGCATCTCATCTTTCTTTTAAACATCTCCTGTGGGACCATGCTTAAAGTTGGTTAGAGTCAGTGGTGGGCAGAGTCCAGACACACTTGGCATACGTGAGGTTCAAATGAGAGGATGGTGTCTCAAAATGCTTGGTTCATCACTGTGCTTCAGGAACAAAGGGACTCTTTGTTCGGTGAGTATTTTTGAATCATGATATGAGTTGATAGCCGCTTTGGGTGTCACAGCCCAGGGAGGACCAGCGGCATCTGCCATCAGGTCACTCCCCCAGGATGAAAGAGACCACACATAAAAGCCAGTGTGTATCTATTTCCCGATTCCTCTTCCGTGTCTGTTAGTGTAAGCTAGTGGCTAGGGTCTCCTAAGAGCCCCTGTCCCCTTCACTTCTTCTCCTCATGAAATTAGTATTCTCAATTTTAGCAGGACAGATGACAACCTAGAATTATAAAAACTACGTTTCCCTTCCTCCCTTTCAGCTGGATGTGGTCACTGTGACTAGGTGGCCAATGGGATGTCATCTATAAAGTGTGGCTTTCGGGGTCTTAGAGGAAGGGGGCCTGGCATTCCTCTCCAGCTCCCTCCCACTACTGCTTAGCACCATTTAGTGGTCAGCCATCGTGGAGCCTGTAGATGAAAACAGAACCTGCGGGTAGCCAAAACATGAGATGAAAGGAGTCTGGGTCTCTGAGCAAATTAGTCAAGGAAAAAGAGTATTTTCCCAGTCTTGGGCTACTTGTCTTCCAGATTATCATATAAGAGAGAAACTACTTGTCTTTTTATTGTTATCTTTTTATTGTTTATTGAAATGTAGTCTTGAAATATAGCTCAGGCTGCCTTGAAACTCACTGTGTAGCTCAGGCTAACCTGGAACCTGTGATCCTCCTGCTTTAGTCTTCTGAGTACTACGCTTACACGCATGTGCCATCATATCTAACTTTTATTATTGCTGTTTTTATTTTTTCTCTTTGTTTTATTTCATTTTTTTACATTTCTATATTTTGTGTGTGTGAGTGTGTGTGTGTGTCTATCCATGTGGGGGCATGAAGTGGAGGTCAGACAATAACCCCGTGGGTTCCTGTTAGTGAACTTGGGTGGTCTGCGTTGGCAACATGTATCTGATCCATCCTGATGGCCTGACACTATTATGTTTTGACCTCAGTAATGAAAGGTACAATCTAAATCCTCCCCAATAGGAGTTAAAGGAAACAGTGGAAATTGTAGCTGTGAGCCAGTCCTGTCCCTGGAAGAGTGAGGAAATAAACCCATGACTTCATGTTTTCATAAGGCTATTCAAGATTACCATGTCCACAGTCTTGAGTGGCCTAAGCAGATAGCAGCAACATGGTCACCAGCTGAACTGCCCAGACATCACCAATCTACTACAGATTTACTGTTGAGTTTATGCTAGCAGAACAATTTTCTTTATTGTTTGCATCAGGGGGTTGAACCCAGGGCCTCACACATGTTCTGCTAAGCATAGTTCTAATTGAGCTACAACCCTAAGCACAGCAGAATGTCCTAAACCCAAACTGTAACGTTACCATTCTGTTATGGGGGCTCACATCTCCCTCACCATTTGCAGAGTTCTGTTTCAGACCAGGAGACTGGAATCAATGACATATTATTAAGACTATTTAAAAACCACATCCAAACATTACATCAGAACTTAAAGAATTCTTTCCAGAGTCAAATTCAAGCAAAGAACAGATTGCTACACTGCCTGCCACTCTCTCTAAAGCTACAGTAGACAGCTTAGGCCTCAGGTCTTTAGAAACCCTGGCATCTATGACCTCAGAAGCTTAAGAGGTGAAGGTGGATGGTCCTCAGACATGGATGTGGTCCAAATCCAAAGCCATCTGATGGAGCCACTAATATTTGCTGCCATTTCTAATGACCTATAATTGTGGTTTGGGGTTTTCTAATTCAGTACAAGTAGGAGTAAGAAAAGAGCAACAGACAGGATTTGAAAATCCTTCTGCTTCCTTGTAACTGCTGTGTCCTCTTGTTAATTTGGGGTAATTATCCCTCATACTGCTTTTACCACGTTGCATATTATTATTATTATTATTGAAATAAAAGCTTCTAAAGTCTTCTAAAACTTGGTGGTTGGTGTGTGAGTTTAATGCTGGCTAGGGAATGTGAAAAACGGAGTGGTAGCTCACCCCTTTAAACCCAAGCACTTGGGAGGCAGAGACAAGCGGATCTCTCTTGAGTTCCAGGTCAGTTGGAGCTAAAGAGAGGAATGGGGGATAGAGTGGGGGTGGGGAGGAAGCAAGAAGAGAATGAAAGCCTGAGAAGCAAGATGTGGCAGTGCACACTTATAATCCTGGCGCTTGGGAGGGGGAGGTGAAAGGATCGGGAGATCAAGGCCAGCCTCCGGCACCTCAGGAGTTCATGGCTGTCTCAGCTACAAGCAAACTCTTCTAAAAGAAGGTGTGAGAAAAAGCTTCCCAGCTAACTTCCCGGACTGCATTCCACAGTGATAAGGAAATCCTAAGGAATCCTAGTGGCTCTCCCAGCCTGCCTAGCTCACTGTATACAGCCACAGTGTCAGCTGGGCGCACATTCACCCTGGCTTCAGCTAGTCACTAGCAGCTAGTGGGAGGGGCTTACTCAAGATGGAGAGGAGGTACAAGGCAGACCTGTTTGACTTGAGGATCCCAGTCCAGTGCTTCTTTCTAAAGCCGGCCACCTTCTGACTAAGGTGTTCATGGCTCTCTTCTCCAGGCTCTGTCCTCCACAAGTTAACAATTGCTCTGTGGAAGCATCCTCACGATCTTCACAGTCAAAACCTTTCTGACTACTGGGGTCCTTAGCTCCGCTCTAGAGGTGAGGACACTGAGGTCCAGAGAGGTTAAGCAACCTGCTCTTTACCCAGCTGCTGTTCAGAGGCAACACGGGCTCCATCCTGAAGGCTTTGACTCCCACCACAGCTGATCATAGTTCTATGATCAAAAAAACTTCATCACAGGCACTCATCCAAGCTATGGCCTCCTTATTCTGCTCCTCAGGCTCTAGAATGCCAGACGTTATTACCACCCTCTTCACTCCTCTCCCAGCACCCCCCTCCCCGCCCCCCTCCCTGCGCTCTCCCCCTCCACAGCCTGGTGGTCTTCCCAAGGTGAGGTGCCTGGTCTCTACTCTTTGAGCTTCTGGCCCCTTGCTTAGTGGTCCTGTCCTCCAACGGGACCCAACCCCCAGCTATCCCTCAGGTCCTGCTGCTGGAGGCAGTGCGGGTGCCACGTCCTGCAGCGCATTGGTGGCCTGCCAATGCAGCTGGCCCTCCCTCCCTGGTGGCGCAAGGCCTGGGTGTGTCCTGCCCAGCGTGGACCCTACTCCAGAGCAGCATTGCAGAGACAGTCCCTTCTCCTGTCTCCTCCTGCCGCTTCCAATGCCACCTCAATGCTCCGCCTCCCCCAACTCTCAGGATGTTTCAGAGACTTGTCCACCTCGAACCAGGTTTTCCCACAAGTGGTCTCACTGCGCTGCTGGCTGGCTGATACTGGGGAACAGGGATGGGAGGGTGGGAGGGATGGGGGGGTCGGGGGGTGGTGGTGGGGAGGGGGGAGGGTTTGGGGATTTTTTTTAGTAGGAGTAAAGGAGGAGGGGGAATGATGATGCAAATGCATTTTAATTAAATATATAATTAACTATTTATAAATATTTTTGAATTTAAATATTAAATTTAAATTACAAATACATACTAATAAATATATAATAAATGGAAAATAATAACCACGGAGGGGTGCAGATGGTGCTGGGAGCCCTGGAGAGGCTCCTGCATCCTGTTTCTGTGTCTTCTAGCATCTTGCCTAGTGGGTATTGAATGCTCAGAGAATACTGGAGAACTACTTAGGCTCTGGGCTCAGATCTCCATTTCAAATCCCATTTTCTCTGCCACGTAATCTTGGGCAAGTTTCTTCTCTGTACTACCCTCATTTATTCTGTCTGTAAAATGGGGAGAATGATCCTTTGGTTTTATGGAAATGTAAGGGCCTTCACATCCAGTCCAATGCCAGGTGCGTAGCTTCCTGTGTCCTCCTGGGAATGGACCCTTCTTCCCTGCCTGGCCCCAGTCAGCATCCCGAGCCCAACTCCCTCTCATCCCCCTTTCCTCTCCCAGGGACTCAAGTGCTCCTCTACTTCTGATTCAGGCAAAGGAGTTCTTAGATCTAAGGGGAGACTTGGGAGGTAGAGGCAGGAGAATCAGGAATTCAAAGTCATCTTTGGCTACACGGTTAGTTTGATGACCAGGCTGAGTCTCATGAGACTTTGTCTCAAAAAGACAAAAACAACAACAACAAAACCAACCAACCCCCCAAAAATAAAAACAAACAAACAACAAACAAATAAGGAGACTGGGAGATGGCTCTGTGCCTTTTCCATGGACATAAAAGGCCTTGGGCAGAGTAGAGAGCAGAAAAAGGTAGAATGCCCAAAAGTTGCTGGCCAGCCTGTCTGGCCAATCAATGTGACACAGTTTCAGTAAGAGATTCTGTTTCTGTCTCAAAAAAAAAAAAAGATAGAGGGTGATTATCCAATGTAATTTTTGTGCACACTCCAGTGAGCTCACGCACACACACACACACACACACACACACACACACACACACACACACCCATCCACCCCTGCTCCCACATGTACACACACCCCCACACTCACATGTGGACACACACAAAGCACGAACACACAGTTCAAGGGAAGGATTCTGTCTTCCACTGCATCTCCCACACTAGCCCAGATGCTCTGTCTACAACCCATCTCAGAAATACCCCAATCAAAAAGCCGTGTAATGAATTCTGGGCTCGCAGGGAGGAACCCTGTTCTCTAGTCACCTGGCAGTGTCACCAAAGAGCCTTGAGACCACGGACCTCCCTGTGGGGGTGATCCCACCCAGCCTCCCTCCTGGGGCCATCCTTCAGTTCAGCTGCACAGACTGGTGGCCCTATGCTTTGTAATCCTAGACAAGGTAAGGAAATTTGAGGCCTGGCCATTATAGGGATGGGAGAGAAGAGTGGACCAGGCCTAGGTATCTCTGCTCAGGCTCCGCCAAGGGTGTAGTCGTTGGGCTGTGGACCAGACAATGAGCTATTCCAGGGTAGAACTGACTAGATATAATCTTATAGCTAAACTTTGAGCAGACACTTGGGGTTCTGCTTGCTGTGACCTGCCACCTGCTCTCTCCCTGTCTCCCACAGCACCTTCAAAAACCTCCCCTCAGGGAGGGAGGAGCAGGAGCCCACACTGGTTCCTGGTGCCCAGAGGCCCTGCCAGGTCTGGCTGTGGCTATAATTCCCTTCCCTCTCACCCTCTGAACTCCAGCCCAGTGGAATTAGGCATTTCCTTATATTAGTCATGATTCCTTCAGCCACAAGCGCCAACAGCCCAGCTCAAAGTGGCTTAAGCAGAAAATTAAAGATTATTTGGCTTATTTGGCCAGAAAGGCCAGTGCGCCAGGCTCTGAGGGCTGGGAGGCTATCGTGAAGTGCTTTCTCCCTCTGTTGGATTCGCTTCTCTCCACAGCGATAGCTTTTGTCCGCCCAGTTTGGCTTCATGACGGAGGTCCTCGGACAGCCTCCTTAGCCTATTTTCTGAGAGCTTAGCAATCCCAGGAGAAAAACAAAACCTCTTTCACAATCGTTTCAGAAAGAAAAAAAAAAAATCCCAAAGATTGACCCACATTGAGCTGACTTAAGTCATATGTCCCTCCCTTGACCAGTGACCTCAGCCAAGCAGATGAAGAGCACTGGCTGATCTAGGCAGATGCCCATGCTAGCAGCATGTGGACAGAGAGTGGTGGGTTCCCCCAGATACAATCTGGATAGCTTTTGTGGAGTCAAAAAGAATGAACGCTAAGGTGTCTAAACCACCCTACCCCTTGGCTGCCAGAATATGTACCCGGACTCTCCCCATCCACATCTCGTTACACGTTCTCTTGTTACCATCTTACCTTCCTTCCCATTTTGACATACTTTCACATTAGTAAAAACGTTCCCCTCATAGGGCCCAAAACTTTCCTCTTCAGCAGCAATCACTTGCAATGTGAATGACCGCCGTGGCGTCTCAGTACCCTCCTACCTTAGTGTGCAGAGTTTAGACTGATGTTCTCCCAAGTCGCCACAAAGCAGCGGGGAAAATCTAGCTACAGTGTTATAATTTATGTACATTTTGCCATTTGTCCTAATAAGGTCCTTTGTAGCAAACCTAGTTGGTGGCTTCCCTCTTGTTCCTTGGCTTTTCCTTGGCATACGTGAACATTCTCATTAAGGTTGTATTGCTGTGATAAACACTGTGATCAAAACAACTTTGGCAGGAAAGGGTGTATGTATTTCACCCTGCGCTTCAGGGTAACCGTCTGTGGTTGAGAGGTGTCAAAGCAGGCGCGCTCAAGCAGGAGCAAAGTCAGGAACCATGAAGGGCAGCTGCTTCCAGGCTTTCCTTAGGGAGCCCAGGCCCACCTGTCTAGGAATGGTACTAGCCATTGTGCCCTGGGCCCTCCCACATCAACCAATAATCAAGAAAATGTTCCCACAGTCGTGCTCAGAGGCCAGAGTGATGGAGGTGATTACCCATTTGAGATTCCTTCTTCCCAGGTGTGTCAGTTTGCAAGATGTCAGACCATGATTCGGCACAGTGTCTTTTAATGCGAGTTTGTCTAAAATGTCCCACGAATAGACTCTAGTTATGAACGTGGGGCAAGACCCTCACAGAGGTGACACCGTGTTCTTCTCACTAACTTCTGACCTGTTACAGTCTCTGCTGACTGAGTTTGACTGAGGGAGTGTGTCAGGTCTCTACTTTCCCCATTGTAATTAAGTGCATGTTTTGTGGGCAAGGACTTTGAGTCATATCGGCTCATTCTTTATCTACCTGTACCCATTAGTTTAGCATTCATTGACTGAAATGCTCTTTATTAGGATGATTGGGCTACCTTAACAATTCACTATAAAGCCTGGTGGTGGTGGCGGCGGCTGCGGCGGTGGTGGTAGCAGTGGCATATGCCAATCCCAGCACTCAGGAGGCAGAGGCAGGCAGATCTCTGTGAGTTTGAGGCCAGCCTGGGGTCTTCAGGGCGAGTTCCAGGACAGCCAAGACTACACAGAGAAATCTCGTCTCAAAAAACTACGCAAACAAAAACAATGCATTAAGACTTAGGAGGGGCTTGTCAGCAACAGACATTTCCTTCTCATAGATATGGAGACTAAAAGTTCAATATTAGGGCATCAGTGAGGCCAGGCTCAGCCTCAGAAGGCCTTCTTCCCTCGCCTGCTCCAGCTTCTCATTGCATCCTCTGTAGGATGAGAGCTAGAGGGAAGTAAAGCTGCTTGTTTCATGGAGGCCAGGAAGCAGTTGGTGAAGCAGGAAAAGGCCACGGATGGAGAGTCTTCCCTTCAAAGATGCAACAGAACTCAGTGGTTAAGAGCACATGCTACTCTTACAGTACCCACATGTACATGTGTGAATGCCCGAGTGTAAGCCTGGGTACCACAGTACCCACATGTACATGTGTGAATGCCCGAGTGTAAGCCTGGATACCACGTGATGCTCTTACAGTACCCACATGTACATGTGTGAATGCCCGAGTGTGAGCCTGGGTACCACGTGCACTCCTGCTACCTGCAGAGGCTGGAAGAGGCTGTTGGACTCCCTAGAAATGGAGATACAGGCAGTGATGAGCCATGTGGGTTCTGGGAATTAAACTCAGGTCTTCTGCAAGAGCAGCAAGTGCTTTTAACCATGGGGCCATTCCTCCAGCCCCACTAAGTTCATTATTTATTCAGATGCCTAAGAGATCCAGACACAGCTGCCGAGAACCTTTTCACATTGGCTTCTGTGTCATATTAATATGTTTCTTCCGACTGAAATGGACTTGTTAAAGTCCTAACTGTACTCAATAAACTATTCTTCAATAAACATGAGGATTGTCTTAGTATCTGATTGCTCTGAAGAGACACCACGACCAAGGTAACTCTTATAAAGGAAAACATTTAATTGGGGCTGGCTTCCTGTTTCAGATGTTCAGTCCATTATCGTCATGGTGGGAAGCACGGCAGTGTCTAGGCAGACATAGTGCTGGAAGATCGAGAGTTCTACATCTTGATCCCAAAGCAGCCAGGAGGAGACTCTTTCCTCACTGGGTGAAGCTTCAGCATAGGACCTCAAAGCCATCTCCCACAGTGATGCACTTTCTCCAACCAGGCCACACCTCCTAATAGTGCCACTTCCCAGGGGCACTATTCAAACTACCACAGAGGTTAGGGTTAAATGAAGCCCTAAGACTGACGACTTTATGAGAGGAAGAGACACCAGGCAGGGCACACTCAGAGGATGAAGAATGGGCAGATACCGGAGAAGACATGGGGGAGAGAGTGCAGATAGATCAGCTTTATCAGCACCTTGACCCTGGACTTCTGGCCTCTAGAACAGTGTGGGGGAAAAATGTCTGCCATTTCAGCTGCCTGGATTGTGATGCTTCATTACAGGAGCCCAGGCCAACTGAGGTAGACTCATTATTCTTTGAGGCGTTCCCTACTCTCTGGAACAAAATATTATGAGTTTATTAGGTACATTCTTTGCCTCCTGTCCCAAAGCCAATCAGTTACCCAGAGTACCGATTCTTTTTTGGTTGGAAAATGATGCCTGGAAGCTAAGACATGAGAATAAGTTGGGCTGGGTATCTCAGTGGTAGAGTGCTTGCCTAGAATGTCCCAGGTCCTGGGTTCTATCCCAGGCTCTATTCCCAGGACAAAACAAAAACAAACAAGCAAACAAAAAAAGAAGCGGTACTTCTCTTAACGCTCTTGGTGGGCAGAACTAGGCGATGCCCGCACCTATCCCTAGCCAGTATTATATGCTTTTCGTTGTTTGTGTGCTTTGAAAAGTGTGGCTTCACACAGACCCTACCAGTTCCCATACCAGTTCATTCTGGGTTTCTCCTGTTTCCAACAGTGGGAGACCTTACCATATCTGCTTATACAATGTGTGACCACTCTTCACCTCTGCTGCCACCACGTCCCCTATGGATATCTACTTTTCTCTTCCAGGGCTCTCACGCCCTATACCCTGTCACCCTGACACAGAAGATTCCACTTAAGCCCACTTCTGGATGTGACCTTCCATGCCACGCTGTCTCTGCAGGGGCACCCTTTCCCATGCCACTGATAAACTGCCTAGGTCATGACTGCACATAACATCTGCTCTCCCAAAAGCTGACCCTTCCCCCAAGACAGGTGCCCCTAATCACTGTATCGTGTTTTGGGCATCTTGTGTGGATACTGTGGCTCACCATCAGCACAGCCGCAGTGCCTACCCTGCTCTTACCATAGTGCCAAAATGCCCAGGTATGAAGACAGGTAGGAGAAAGAAAAAACTAAAATAAAGGAAGAGAGAGGAAGAAAAGAGAAGATGACGGTTCTTATTTCAGTTTTTAAATTTTTATTTACCTGGCGGTGGCATGGTTAATACATGCCACAACACACATATGGAGGTCAGGTGACATCTTGCATGAATTGGTTCTTTTCCACCTTCTGGATCCCAGATAAGGAATTCAAGTTGTCAGGCATGGTCACGTGTGCTTTTACCCATGGTATCTTGCTGGATTTCCCATCCACTGCTCGTTTGTTCCCCATGAACTTGCTAAGTAGAACAGGCTGGCCTGGAACTCAAAAAGGTCCTCCTGCCTCTGCCTGCCAAGTGTTGGAACTAAAGGTGTGCGCAACCATGCTGGAGGCCATCTTTGACTTCCAGGTTCCGTGGCCTTTCACATGCTAAGCAAGAACTCTATGTACTAAACTCTCCGAATACTCGAGCTGTTTCCAGGCCCTTGCAATGCCCCAATGGCTACATGATAATTTGGGTGAGGCCAGTGTTCAGTGTATTTCTTGCTCTGGGGTGTAATTGATCCATTGTCTGAGCTGTGTAGGGTTTTATGATCGCCCTTTCTCTTTCTTCTGGAGTAATAGGTACCTGGCCTTGAGGTTGCTTGCTTAGCTTCCTGTAATCACCGCTCTGTCAGCACCTGTGGTTCAAAGACCGTCTCTAGATGATCAGACACACCAGGGATTCTTGTCAGAGCCTCCTCCAGAAACAGTCTCTTCTGAAGACTTGGAACCTACTGGTCCTGAGTTGGGGCTGCCTCTACTCTCAACGGGAAACACCTCCTCTTCTCTTTCCATTACCTACCCTTCTCCCACTCCTGGAGTTCATGTCAGCTCCTCTAGGTGTGGGTCCCTTGTTACCTGAAGCCTATATCTTCCTCGTTTTCTTTCTTGACCTAAGAAACTGAAATTGATATAATTTCTGAAAAAAAAATTAAATAGCTGAATGTCCTTGACCTTCTCTTACACTTGATTGGTCATTTTACTGAGTACAGAATTCTAGAAAACAAGAAAATTTCCTTCAGAATATATATACATACATATATATATATGCATATGGCTGTGTATATATTTTTATATATACACATACATACACACATACATATATAGGGTGGTCTCATCTATGTAGTGCTGGCTGTCCTGGCACTCACTATGTGGACCAGGCTATCCTCAAACTCACAGTAGTCCATCTGCCTCTGCCTTCCAAGTGCTGGAATGAAAGGTGTACCACCGCGCCCAGCATCCTTCAGAAGTTTTGAAGTCCTAATTCAGGTCCTAGCGTGCTTCTCTGTTGCTGTGATTAATCCTGGGAATGAAAGCAATTCAGGGAGGAAAGGGCTTATTTCAGCTTACAACGCCCAGGTCATACATAATCCAGTGCTGAGCAGTATAAGGACTGCTTATAACCTCAGTATAACTCAGTATAACCTACAGTTTGCTCAGCTAGCTAGCTTCCTTCTCCTCCTGATCCTTCCTCTTCTCTTGCTCCTCCTCCTTCCTCTTCCTCTTCTTCTCTTTCTCCTCCCCCTCTTCCTCCTCCTCATCTTCTCACTTGTTTTAGTTTTTTGAGACAAGATTTCTCTGTGTAGCCCTGGCTGTCCTAGAACTCATTCTGTAGCCAGGCTGGCCTCCAACTCACAGAAGTCTACCTGCCTCTGCCTCTGGAGTGCTGGGCTTAAAGGCATGGACTGACCCCACCTGTATGTATCAGCTAGCTTTCTTATATAACCCAGGACCACTTCCCCACCTAGACCACCCCTGGGACGGTGGTCCTGGGTTGTATAAGACTTGTCGCTAAGTAAGCCACCTGAGTGTGGTGGCACAAGCCTTCAAACCCAGCTCTCGGGAGGCAGAGGTAGGTGGATCTCCAGCCAGTTGAGGTTACATAGTGAGATCCTATCTAAAAATAAAACAAAGCAAACCCTTCCTTTTCGGTGCTGGGGATCACACTCAGGGTGCTGGACACATGGGGCAAAAGTTCAGCTGCGGACTTACATCCCAGCCCTGTTTCTGTTTCTTTTTAAAAGCAGGTCTCACCATGTAGCTCAGGCTGTCTTAAAACTTGGAACCCTCCTTCGGCCTTTCGAGTGCTGGAGCTGCAAGCAAATGCTGCCACACCTGACTTCTTTTTGGCCTTTTACATTTCCTTGGAAATTTTACCATCAGCTTGTCAGTTCCCACCAAAAGGAAAAAAAATCATCTTGGAGGTTTGTTTGTGTTTTTACAAGATTACTGAATTCACCCACTTTAACAAGTGTGTAATTCAATGGGTTTTGTTACATTCACAGAGCTGAGCAACCGTCACCACAGCAGATTAGAACATTTAACATGATCCAGAGAAAACCCCAGGCCCATTAGCCTTCCGTGCCCTTTCTTCCCCATTCAGCCTAAAACCCAAGGCAGCCACTAATTCTATTTAACCGTCACAGATAAGCTTATTTTGAACATTTTATTTAAATGGGATTGTCAGTCAGCTAGATGGCTCAGCAGGTAAAGATACTTGCACTGTGCTTGATATCTGAGTTCAAACCCCAGGACCTACTTGGTAGTAGTAGGAGAAACAACTTCAAGTTGTCTTCTGACCTCCACATAGGCACACACACAACCCTCCCCCAATAGATAAGAAATTGTAACTTACTTACTATTTATTTATTTATTCACAAACAGGGTCTCTCTGTGTAGTAGCCCTGGCTGTCCTGGAACTTGCTCTGTAGACCAGGCTGGCCTCCAACTCAGAGATCCTTCTGCTTCTGTCTCCTGAATGCTGGGATTAAAGGTGAGCACCACCTCACCTGACATTGCTGGCTTATTAGAGCTATCCTTGGCTGCGTGTACCCACGGCTTTCAGATTGGACATACCATTGTAGCATGTTTGTGGAGTTCATTTGTGTGTATTTATGTTTCATAAAATCTAATAGTATTCCATTTTTATGATGAATGATATTTTTGTCTGGATACACAACCCTTCTCTATTCACTAGATGTTTCTACATTTTGACTTTTATGAATAATGACGCTGTGAACATTTGTGTACAGTTTTGTTTGTTTGTTTGTTTGATTTTATTTTTTATTTTACTGGAAGAGTCCCTTGTGGTCCAGGCTGGCCTTGAACTTCTGATCCTCCTGTCTCCACCTCCTGAGGGCTGTTTTTACAGGCACATGTATATATTTTAGTGCAGACATAAAAGTATTATTGGGCCATTGTTGGCCTGATGTTTTGGGTGTTATTTTCTAAAAAGATTTTACATTATAGATTTCACCAGCCATGAGTTTTTTTTTTTTTTTTTTTTTTTTTAATTTTTTCCTTGAATCAACAAATCAGTTGGGTGAAAGAACTGACTGCTTTACAGTGTGGATATTACTGATTAATGAACATAGTTCATCCGTGTAACTTGTTTTCTTTTAGACAGGTCTCATTGGGGAGCTCTGGCCAGACTAGAACTTGCTATGTGAAGCAGTCTGGTCTTGAACTCTCAACTCTTCATCTGACTCTGCTTTCTGAGTGCTGAGATTAAAGCCATGAGCAGGGGCTGGAGAGATGGCTCAGTGGTTAAGAGCACTGTTGATCTTACAGAGTGTGATGGTTTGTATATGCTTGGCCCAGGGAGTGGCACTATTAGAAGGTGTGGCCTTGCTGGAGTAGGTGTGTCACTGTGGGTATGGGCTTTAAGACCCTCATCCTAGCTGCCTGGAAGCCAGTATTTGGCTAGCAGTCTTCAGATGAAGATGTGGAACTCTCAGATCCTCCTGATGGACTAAACCTCTGAATCTGTAAGTCAACCCCAATTAAATGTTGACGTTTATAAGACTTGCCTTGGTCATGGTGTCTGTTCACAGCAGTAAAACCCTAACTAAGACACAGGGAATCCAGGTTCAATTCCCAGCACTTAAATGGTAACTCACAATCATTTCTAACTCAATTTCCAGGAAATTCAATGTTGGCTTCTGAGAACACTGGGCACACTACAGGTGTGCAGACATACATATAGGCAAAACATTCACATAAAAGGAAGCCAGATGGCAGGATGTCAGGTAGTGGCAGCTCATGCCTGTCTTTAATCCCAGCACATCAGAGGCAGAGGCAGACAGATCTCTGTGAGTTAGAGACCAGCCTGGTCTACAGAGCCAGTTCCAGGACAGCTTGGGCTACAAATAGAAGCCCTGTTCCGGGATTGGGGATGGAGATAGAGGAAGACAAAAAGGACAGGCTTGGTGGCTTGATTTCAGCACTTTAATCCTAGCATGCCTTTAATACCAGAAGGTAGAGGCAGGCAGATCTCTGAGTTCAAGGCCAGCCCGGTGTACAAATAAAGTTCAAGGATAGGATTGCCAGGGGCTACACAGAGAAACTGTCCCAAAAAGAAAAGAAAAACAAACAAACAAGCAAACAAACAAAAAGGAAAGAAATATTTAAGGAAACAAAACAAAACAAGAGAAGGAAGGCCGTAAGTCACCATGTCCTGCTTGACTTCAAAAAAGAAAAAGACTTTAAGCAGGCAGTGGTGGCTCCCGCCTTTCATTCCAGCACTTAGGAGGCAGAGACAGGTTCAACTGTATGAGCTTGAGGCTACCCTGGTCTACAGATTGAAAACCAAACCACCACCACCACCACCACCAACAACAACAACAGCCCAGCTACAAGATACTACATACTGCAGTTCCATTATTTTATTTTATTTTTTAAATTACTGATCTACGGTGGCCTCTGCCTTTAATCCCAGTGCTTGGGAGCCTCATATAGATCCCTGCCCCTGCCCCTGCCCCTGGTGCTGGAATTAAAAGCATGTTCCCATTGAGGAATCCTGTCTTTAAGAAAGAAAGAAAGAAAGAAAGAAAGAAAGAAAGAAAGAAAGAAAGAAAGAAAGAAGAAAGGAAAGAAAAAAGGGAAAAAATGTCTATTTTTCTTAAATTTGTGTATTAGTCAGGGTTCTCTAGAGTCACAGAACTTATATGTAGTCTCTATATAGTAAGGGAATTTGTTAATGACTTACGGTCGGTAGTCAAACTCCCCAACAATGGTCAGCAGTAGCTGTGAATGAAAACCCGAGGATCTAGCAGTCGCTTAGTCTCACAAGGCTCGCAGGTGAAGAAGATTGAATCTTCCTCCTTCCAGTGTCCTTATGTAGATCTCCAGCAGCAGGTGTGGCCCAGATTAGAGGTGTGTGCACCACCACAGCTGAAATTTGTGTCTTCCAGACTCAAGATCTAGATCACAGGTGAGCCTTCTAATTCTGGATTGTAATTCACTCCAGATATAGTCAAGTTGACAATCAAAAATAGCCACTACAATCCACCCCTTGTCAACTTGACACAAATAAGATCTCATATCCACATGAAACAATAACAAGATCATAAATACGCTTAACATGATATAACTATTCCTTGTACAATCGCAAACACATTTATAAACTTACAATGGGGGCAATGTCCCTTGGGAACATTCCTTTAGTATCTCAACTGAAATACCAACTGATGTTAAAGAAATTGGAAGACATATATGTTCTTACCAAAATAAAACAGAAGCATTCATATTACTTTATACTCCTCTTTTCTGCAGCTGGTTACGTGGTCTTAGCTGGTATTTATAACTACCTTCCTCTACTACCCATTCTGTATTTCCTCCACCCTCTGCAAGCACCTCAGCAGGTCTTGGCTCTTTTCCTGGAGGGGTGATCCATACCTTCATTCCTGATGGGTCTGCATCCTTTGTCATCCTGCTTGAATTAGGCTGTTGTAGTTTCCCATTGACTTTAATCATAGGACATGGTAGTTCTAAGAGACGCCCTAAGGGATCTCCTGCACTCCAGACATAATCCTTCTTACCTCCATTGTGGAGAGGCAATCCAATTTCCCCATGGTAATCTGGATCTATCACCTCTCCTAACACTGTTATTCCTTTCTTAGCCTGTTGGTTTAAGGGCATTAGAAGCCCAAAATGACCAGGGGAAGTCTGACCTTCCAGTTCAATGAAATGTTTGTTGTAGCTCCTGGTAGGAGCACTCCCCCCCCCTGGAACCAAACCTTCTAGACCAGCAGAACCTAGAGTTGTGGGGACAGGAAGCAAAAATTTTCCTAGAGGGTCACAAGGAGTGATAGTGAGTGGAACTATTCCCTTTTCTGCCCCTTGATTCCTGGACCCATGGATCCTGGCTATGGGAGAAACTGTACCAAATATTGGATGCTGATTCAAAGCATATACTGCCTCCTGAAGAACTCTGCCCCAACCTTCCATGCTGCTGCCACCTAATTTGTGCTGTAACTGTGTCTTCAAAAGGCCATTCCGTCTTTCTATCAGACCACCTGCTTCAGGATGATGGGGAACATGGTAAGACCAGTGAATTAAATGATTGTGGGCCCACTGTCGCACTTCTCTGGCTGTGAAATGAGTTCCTTGGTCAGAAGCAATATTGTGTGGAATACCATGACGATGAATAAGGCATTCTGTAAGTCCATGGATGGTGGTTTTGGCAGAAGCATTACATGCAGGAAAGGCAAATCCATAACCAGAATAAGTATCTACCCCAGGACGAACAAAACGTTGTCCTTTCCATGGAGGAAGTGGTCCAATGTAGTCAACCTGCCACTAGGTTGCTGGCTGGTCACCTCGAGGAATGGTGCCATATCTGGGGCTCAGTGTTGGTCCCTGCTGTTGGCAGATCAGGCATTCAGGAGCAGCTGTAGCCAGGTCAGCCTTGGTGAGTGGAAGCCCATGTTGTTGAGCCCAAGGTGGTGGTACGAACACCTCTGATCTGGGCCACACCTGCTGCTGGAGATCTACATAACGACATTGGAAGGAGGAAGATTCAATCTTCTTTGTCTGCGAGCTTTGTGGGACTAAGCGACTGCTAGATCTTTGGATTTTCATTCACAGCTACTGCTGACCATTGTTGGGGAGTTTGACTACAGACTGTAAGTCATTAACAAATTCCCTTACTATATAGAGACTACATATAAATTCTGTGACTCTAGAGAACCCTGACTAATACAGAAGTTGGTACCAGCGTAGTGGGGTATTCCTGTGACAACCTGACCATGTTTTGGGGAGGACTGTGGAAGGACTTTGGAACTTTGGGTTAGAAGATCCATTCGGTGTTAAGAGCTCTGTGGGATGTTGTGTAGGAGCTTGGAAGATAATGTTGAGAACAGTGCAGAAGATGGAGGCCTGGCATGTGAAATTTCAGAGGGAAGATTAAAGACTCTTATCAGGGCCATTGCTATTTTGATTGTAAAGATTCTGTGGTTTTGGTTAGCTGGGGCTGAAGAAATCAGCTGTGATTAACAAGATACCAAAACTACTAAAGCAAAACCATTGTATTGCTGGGACTATTGATGCTGGTTAGCTGGAGCTAAGAAATTGGTGGTGATTAAGAAGAGACCAGCATCATTGATGTGACATCTTCTGGGAAGTGTTTTCTGAATGCACAAAGAGGCTGTGTTCCAGAGATAGCCAAGGTTGTACCTTGTGCTGTGGCAGGACTTGGTAATGTGTAAGAGTCACCAGGGTGGTACTGGTTTTGAAGGCATGAAGGAGTCGTGAAGAGCAGCTGAGGCTCGGGCACTGTGAGAGGCCTCGGAAGGCCATTGGTGAAGGTGCAGCCTCAGTTTCAATTCCAGGCCTGAAGGGGTCATGCAAAGGAGGTGAGGCTTGGCTCCATGAAGAGAAGCTGTTTGTAAAGCCTAGTTGCAGCGGAAGGCAGCAGTGTTTTGGAGATGCCAGTACCATGAGATGACCACCAAGAACAGCAGCAGCAGTGGAGTACAGGCATCTGGAGCCATGTGACAGATAGGCAGAGTATAGGCAGAGCTGGAGAAGTGACTCAAGCCCTTGGATGAACCCACAAGATCGTGAGTAGATCCCAGACATTGGACAGTAGGAATTTGATTTCGCTTTTGATTATGACTTTGCCCTGATATATATCACCTCCTGAAGAAAGAAGGTATTTTAGTGGAGCCCACAATTAAGAGACTTTGAATTTTTAAAGACTTTGAATTTTAAGAGATTGGATGTTTAAAAGAGACTGAAATGTTAATATGTAAGAATTTGTAAAGACTGTGGGACTTGTAAAGTTATTTAGATCTTGGGGATGAATAAGGAAGTAAGGGTGGAGGCTTATTGGTGATGTGTTTGTGTGTCAAGTTGACAAGGGGTCAATTGTACTGGCTGGTTTTGTGTGTCAACTTGACACAAGCTGAAGTTATCACAGAGAAAGGAGTTTCAGTTGAGAAAATGCCTCCATCAGATCCAGCTGTAAGGCATTTTCTCACTTAGTGATCAAGGGGGGAGGGCCCCTTGTGAGTGGTACCATCTGTGGGCTGTAGTCTTGGGGTCTATAAGAAAGCAGGCTGAGCAAAGCAGGAGAAGCAAGCCAGTAAGCAGCATTCCTCCATGGCCTCTGCATCAGCTCCTGATCCCTGACCGCTTGAGTTCCGGTCCTGACTTCCTTTGGTGATGAACAGCAGCATGGAAGTGTAAGCCGAATAAACCCTTTCCTCCCCAACTTGTTTCTTGGTCATGATGTTTATGCAGGAATAGAAACCCTGACTAAGACAATTTGTTTGAAGCAGGGCAGTGGTGGCACACGCCTTTAATCCCAGCACTTGGGAGGCAGAGGCAGGCAGATTTCTGAGTTCGAGGCCAGCCTGGTCTACAGAGTGAGTTCCAGGACAGCCAGGGCTACACAGAGAAACTCTGTCTCGAAAAACCAAAAAAAAAAAAAAAAAAAAAAAAAGACAATTTGTTTGTTTGCTTGCTTGCTTTCAAGACAGGGTTTCTCCGTGTGTGTAGCCTTGGCTGTCCAGGAACTCATTCTGTGGATCAGGTCGGTCTTGACTCATCGAGATCCACCTGTCTCTGTCTTCTAAGTGCTGGGATTAAAGGTGTGGGCTACCACCTCCCGTCTTAATTTTTTTTTAAGATTTATTATTTTTAATGTGTATGAGTTTTGCCTGAAATATGTATGGGTATCATATGTATACCCAGAGCCCTTAGAGTTCAGAAGAGACCATCAGATCCCTTGGAACTGGAGTTACAGATGGTTGTAAGCTACCATGTAGGTGCTAGGAGTTGAACCTGGGCTCTCTGCTAGAGCAAGAGGTCCCCTAACCACTGAACATCTTCTCTGGCCCCAAACTTCCACCTTATGATGGCAACTGCCAGTTTATAGAAACATGGCTAGGTTTTGTGCATTGACCTTGTTTCTAGTAACACTGCTGAATATATCAATCCAAGGGATACATCTGTACTTAAGAAAAATACAGTCCTGCCTATAGAATCATGACATCAGCAGCCTTATGTCTCCCACACCCCTTTCCATGCCAGTGAGACCTTCTTTTTTTTGTTTTTCGAGACAGGGTTTCTCTGTGTAGCCCTGGCTATTCTGGAACGTATTCTGTAGACCAGGCTGGCCTCGAACTCAGAAATCCACCTGCCTCTGCCTCCCAAGTGCTGGGATTAAAGGCATGCTCCACCACTGCCTGACCAGTGAGACCTTCTTAATATCAGTGAACAGAGACGATGATGGTGGCTGTCCTCAGTGTGCTCCAGTCTCGGGGAATGCCTTTCAATACTGTGTACCACTAAGCATAACGTTTGCTATGACTTTTCTTCATTACCGGCCTAGGAGACGTCCTCTGATGCCTGCTAATGACTTCAATCACAGAGAGATGTTGAACTTTTATCAAGTGTCTTTTAGATATCGAAGTATGACTTTATGCTTTTATGCCTTTCATGTGGTCGGTTACATAATTGGCTTTCAAAGCTGAAGCCAACCTCACATTCCTGGACTGGGTTCAAATTGGTCCTGATACATGATCATTTTTCTGTTATAGCCCTACATTTATTTTGCTGTTATTTTGTTTGGGATTTTGCGTCTAGGCCTTGACAGAAATTGCTCTGCCATTGTCCTTTCTCATAATGTCCTATTTTAGTTCTAATATCAAGGTTATGCTGCCCTCATCCAAAAAGTTAGGAAATGTTCTCACTCTGACTATTCTGTTCTATTTGGGTAAACTCATGCTATTTAATGTTTGGAAGAATTCAGCAGTCATGCCATCTGGACTTGACATTTTTCTTGTGGGAATATTTTCAAATTAAGGACATACTTTCTCTAATAAAGTACTATATATTGGTTTCTGTAAGATTTAGTAGGCTATGTTTGTTTGTTTTTTATTAAGTTTAGCCATTTCACCAAACATTTCTTACTTAGTGCCTGGGTGGGCTGGCTCATATACCCTTAATCCTAGCACTTGGGAGGCAGGGGTGGGTATTCCAGTTCCAGGTCAGCCTGGTCTACACAGCAATTCCAGGTAAGCCAAAGCTACATAGAGAGATGCTGCCAAAAAACCCCCAAACAAGCAGAAACTTTCTAATTTACTGACATAAAGCCAGCACTATGTTTTAAATGTCTGTAGCGATGAGTTCCTTTGCATTTCTGCTGCTTGTAGCTGATGTCCTCTTTCTTGCCGAATTATTTTTATAATTTCCTCCTTCTTATTTATTAACTTTATTTCCACCACGATTTATTCATTTCTAATATATGCAATTTCAGCCCAAAATTTCCACCAAGTACCATTTTATGTTTCACAATTTTTGACATCTGTCAGTGTGAGTTGTTGAAAATGTTCCTGATTTCTAGCAGGATTTCTTTCTGAGTGGGGGGAGGGGTGATGTAGCTATGTTTTGCTTGGCCAGACATGGTAGCACATGCTCTTAATCCCAGCACTCAGAGGCAGAGAACGGGCGGGCCTCTGTGAGTTTGAGGACAACTTGGTCCACGTAGTAAGTTCTGAGCTAGCCAGGGATATATAATGATATATGTCTCAAAAGAAAGGAAAAAAAAAAGGAAAAGAAATATTTTGCTTAATTAATGTTAAAAATAGAGATCATCTTGATGTTTCAAGTCTTGACCTCCTTTTCTGGCCCTTGGGGAACCGTGCTCTATAATTTCTATCCCTTGATACTTCCTGAGGCTTGCTTTCTGGTTCAGAAAAGAACTTCATGCACATACATGTATACACATACATGTGTGCACACACATGTGTGCACATACATACACACAGGTATAAAATGTCAGATTGGCTTACAGCCTTTATATGCTCATTAATTTTTGCCTGCTCATTCCACTAGCTACTTGTGGTAATGAAATATCCCTTACAGTCTAAGAGACTGGAGCCTCACAGTCCAATTAATAATACAATTTAAGATCACTTAAAATCACCTGATATCCTACTGTGTACCTGGCCTGTTTGTTTAGCCTGTCCTTAAGAGAACAATCAATGCACCAATCAACTCTATTTGCCTTGTGTTTCCCATGGAATCGGCTTTTACAACCTAAGTTAAGGAGTCCTCTTAATTTTAAATTATGTAATCTCCCATGCTCCTAACTCAGCAACACGTCTGTTATGCTAATTGTTGGAAAATAGCAAACAGGTTGAAAGCAACCTTATACAAGTAATACCCTCCATAATTATTGGACCAACGTGCAAACACTGCTAGATAACAGTGTGTTTGCAACCCTTAGTGCTGTGGATCAGTTGGGATTGGCTGGAAGAAATAACTTAATTCTTTGTAAAATGCTAGTAAAGATTTCCATAAAGAATCCCTCATCCCTTCTCCACAGGATGTTTTCTGTGCTGTTCAGTAAATATAGGCAAAACCCTTTGTCAGGGATGGATAGCAGCAAGCAGGCATAGAGACACACACAAACAAGTAATCGGGATAAAATGTGCACAACAGACAGACTACAGACCAGCTAGAATCCAAAACTCCAGAGAGACAGAAGACACGGGGAGACAAGTGGAGAATTCAAACTCCCTTGCCCTTGGTCAAATGAATCAAAGGGAAGTGCTGGGTTTTTCTTCCTTCACGGGACACCAACACATTTCTGTGCCTCTGAGGTCATTACTGCATTTAACTGATGCAATTACTGAGAGGCTATATTCAAATTTCTAATCCGCAATGGGGGTTTGTGCAAGCCTACAGGGATTTCTATCTTTAATTCAAGTTTTCATTTTATGTATTTTAAGGCATTGTCACATTCTTACAGACAGAAAAACTGAAGAGGATTGTATTATTGCATTTGCCTCTGCTAAATCAGAAAGGTCACAATTTATTACTAACCCAGCTTCTTAACTTACAGCCTATTACAGAATATGGGCAAAGTGGCAAAATTTTACATAATATCTGTTGGATGTAGTGGTTTCCACCTGTAATCCTGGCATTTAGGAGGCAGCTCATGAGATTTACAGGCTCAAGATCAGCCCGGGCCACACAGCTAGAGCAAATCAAAACCAAACAAACAATGTTCTCCATGGTCATCCATCTTTATATCTTTCATGATCTTACATCTTTTGATTAGCTTTTTTTTGTTGTTTTGTTTTTCGAGATAGGGTTTCTCTGTGTAGCCCTGGCTGTCCTGGAACTCACTCTGTAGACCAGGCTGGCCTCAAACTCAGAAATCCACCTGCCTCTGCCTCCCAAGTGCTGGGATTAAAGGCGTGCACCACCACTGCCCGGCAATTAGTATTTACATAACATAGCTACATCTGCCTTCATTTCCAATACTTCTTTGTACTTATATTTACCATGTTGTTCTCATGGTTGTAAAGCACCCCGCCCCACAGGGTTCTGGAAATCTTCGTTTCAAACTCATGTAAGTTGAAATCTGTTACTTTATTATTTGTTTTTAACTGTATCATTTAAGTTTCTTTTTTTCTGAATCTTTCACCTTCTTTTGTGATACAGAATCTCATTCTGTAGCTCACACTGGCCCCCAAAGTCACTGCACCCCCCCCCCCCCCCAGTCTCCTGAATGTTGGGACTGCATGCATGCACAGTGGTTGCTTCAGTGCATTCTGTCACACTGAGTTTCACTCTTCCCTGTGTTATTTCCTTTTCTCTGCTTGCCTTGTGGTCAATTTCCTTTTTCTTTTTGGTTTTTGGAGACCGGATTTCTCTGTATAGCCCTGGTTGTACTTGAACTCACTCTGCTTACCAGGTCGGCCTCAAACTCAGAGATCCACTTGCCTCTGCTTCCTGAGTGCCAGGATTAAAGGTATGCTCTGACAAGACTCTCAGATTTTGTGTGTGACACAGGGTTTCTCTGTGTAGTGCCGACTGTACTGGAACTCGCTCTGTAAACCAGGCTGACATTGAACTCAGGCATCTGCCTGCCTTTGCCTCCCAAATGCTGAGAATAAAAGCATTTGCCATTACCCCTGGCCTTTTAATCTTTCTTAATGTAGAAACTCAGATTGTTTATTTTAAACCTTAAAAAATTAACATAATTTCTCTAAACATTGCAGAAAAGTCCATCTGTATGTTCACTTACCTGGATGTCAGCAAGACCAGCTATGGCTAGGGAGGAAGGGGGGGAGAAGGAGAGGGAGAGGGAGAGAGAAGAAAGAGGGAGAGAAATGGAGTGAGGGAAGGAAGAGAGAGAGAGAGAGAGAGAGAGAGAGAGAGAGAGGAGAGGGAAAGCAGGAAGTCTGGCTTCTCCCACAGCGGGTGTGGGGACTTCAACATTTGAAGCTTAGAGATCATTTCTGCCTTATTTTACTGTTATTCAGGCTGTTACACGTTGGCTATGAGGTATTCTAATGTGCTTTCTATTGCTGTGATAAAGATCATGGCTGAAATTTATTTAGGGTTTTGGAAGGGGGTTTATTTTATCCTATAGTTCACTGTCCATCACTGAGGGAAGTCTGGGCAGAAACTCAAGACAGGCACCTGAGGCAGGAACTGAAGAAGAGGCCATGGAGGAACAGCATGGCCCGCTGGCTTGCTCAGCTTGTCCCGCTGGCTTGCTCAGCTTGTTTTGTTTTAAATACAACCTAGGGCCACCCACTTAGGAATGGCATTACCCACGATGCATGGGCCCTCCCACATCCATCTTTAATCAAGAAAAGGCCTCCACAGACTTTCCTACAAGCCAATCCAACAGAGAGAGTTTATGATTAAGACTCCTTCTTCCCAGATGATCCTAATTTGTATCAAGTTGACAGAAACCTAGCTAGCACATTGATGTCCCCACCCTGTAAAAGTATTCTTAAAGTAGATATTTTTTCTCTATCCCCAGCTAGCTTCCAAATAAATAAGCCTGGGATTATAAGATGTATTTAATTAGTTTACAACACGATAACTGGACAGTCCTGGTCGATTCTAATCCTCTAAACTAATCTGGCTAAAATCCCCCAGAATACTTGCACCAGGTGTGTTTTTCCATCATGCCCCTCTGGACCCCTTCCTCATGGTGAAATCCTCTCTTCCTCCTCTTCTCTCTCTCTCTCCCCCTCCCCTGGCTGTCAGAAGTTTCACCCCATTTTCTCTTCTGCTCAGCCATTGGTTGGTCAGCTTTGATTGACAAGTCAGAGAATAAATGGGGAACAACGTTTACACAAACTTGAAATAGGAGATACTTGGAAAAAGCATTGCAGCGCCATGTGTGGCTGCAAGGAGTTATGGGGCAGAGAAGCCAGCATTTGAATAATACAAGGATAATCTTTATGCGGCGCATGAAACATTATGCCTAGACCGCCCTACAAAGGCTCGTGTGCTAAAGACGTGGCCTCTGTCTGAGAAGTGACTAGATCCTGAAGTTGCTAACTTTGTCAATGAGTCAATCCATCGGTGATTTCATATTGAATGGGTTGATAGGATACTGGGTGGGGCTTGGCTAAAGTGTGCTTCCACCAGGGACAACATTTCTGTCCCCAGACCCTTCCAGTCACTCTCATTGTTTGTTGTTTCTTAGCTCCATAAAGAAAGGAACTTTGTGGCATGATGCCCTGTATGCCATGATGCCGTCTCTTTACAAGCCCCAGACAGAGGCTAAAGCTTACCATGTACTTTGTAAATGTAAATGTCACTTTTATCTCCTCAGATGATGAGAGCTGTACCTAAGACTGCTTGGACTGAGCCCAGGGCATTTCTATCTAACTATCCCTAGGCCTAGGTTAGGACGCTTCTAGCCACGTACAATCTAATCTTCTGCAAGCCCAGACCTTGAAGGCTTCAGCTTCCAGCTTCCATCTGCCTAGAATGTTCTAGCCTCCAACTAAACTGCTGAATACGCTCACCCTTTCTTGCTCTTTCTGAACTCAGGCTGGCTAGCTCAACTCAGCTGTTCTGGCTAAAACTCCTCTCCAAGCTGACTGATTCAAATTCACTTCTCTTGGCTTCTGATTGAATTGCTTGCTTGGAAAGACTAAACTCCATGAACTGAACGGCTCCAAACTGCACTGAACTGAACCAAACTGAACTGAGCACAACTGAATTCAACTGCACTGCACTGAACTCTGAACTGAACTCAACTAACTCCACTACATTGCCTGAACTCAACTCAGCTGCCCTCCACTCCTGACTTGCTCTGTACTGCTCTTAAGTAGCCTCTTTTTTTCTGACTGTTCTTATGAGAGTTGGGTGTATCCTATTCCAGATTCATCCTGTCAGATCTTTCTCTGATTCATCACTGTGTCTGCCCCACAGTTAGCATCACTTTCAGACGTGGCTGCTTCCTTCTACAAATTAAATTTAACTTCATTGTTTAAAATTAAAGGTGTACACTAAGGGGGTGTCTATATTCTAACTAGAGGGATTAATGGTGTGTGTCCTGTCTGCATTTCAGCCAGATCACACAGACCTAGAAGGTCTTTGGATGTGATCCCTTGCTGGAGCAGCCATGTTGCTAGATTAAAATTCCTCTATAGTACTTTATTTTCATTCCTTTGTACCATCACAGTTTCATCTGGGATCACTTCATTCACATTTATTTGAAAACATACTTAAAAAAGAAAAAAGGAAAGAAAGAAAAAGAAAAGAAAATCCTGGCAGAGGTGGTGCACACCTTTAATCCCAGCACTCGGGAGGCAGAGGCAGGTGCATTTTTGAGTTTGAAGCCAGACTGATCTACAGAGCGAGTTCCAGGACAGCCAGCACTATACAAAGAAACTCTGTCTTGAAAAAAATCAAAACCAAACCAAACAAAAAAGACAAAAACGAAGCCAGGTCTTTCTGCATAGCCCTGGCTGTCCTGGAACTCACTCTGTAGAACAGGATGGCCTCAAATTCTGCCTGCCTCTGTCTCCTGAGTGTTGGTATTAAAAGCAAATGCCACCCCACCCCCACCCCATCCCCACCCCCCACATCCTGCTAGGATATAATTTTGATGTACCTCTGCTGGTGATGAATAAAGTCTCAGTTTTGACTGGTCTTTAAATATCTGTTTCCTTCATTTAGTTGATTTATTGATTTTATTTAATTTTATGTGTGTGTGTTTGCCTGCATTTATGTATGTGTGCTACATGCGTGCTAGTGCTTCAGAAAGTCAGAAGAAGGCATTAGATCCCCTGGACCTGAAGTTCTGGATGCTTGTGAGTCACCATGTGGGTGCTGGGATCTGAACTCGGACCTCTGCCAGAGCAACAGGTTCTCTTAGCCTCTGAGCCAACTCTTCAGCCTGGTTTTATTTTATTTTTACATTTTTACTTATGATTGTGTGTGTGTGTGTATGCATCTTGGATGTTCAAACATGCAATAGTGTGTGAACCCAGCGTTTGACCTTCACCCATGTGAAGATCAAAGATATCTTTGGGGAGTCGGCTCTCTCTTTGCACCCTGGGCTCCTGAGACCAAGCTTAGGTCATCAGGCTTATGAGGCAAGTGCTTTCAGGTCACGAATCCTCTTACCCGATGTCTTAATGAGGGTTTACTGCTGTGAACAGACACCGTGACCAAGGCAACTCTTATAAGGACAACGTTTAACTGGGACTGGCTTACAGGTTCAGAGATTCAGTCCATTATCACCATAGTGGGAACATGGCAGCATCCGGGCAGATGTGGAGGAGCTGAGAGTTCTCCATCTTCATCTGAAGGCTGCTAGCAGAATACTGGCTTCCAGGCTGCTAGGGTGAGGGTCTTAAAGCCCACACCCACAGTGACACACCTACTCCAACAGGGCCACAATTTCTAATAGTGCCACTCCCAGGGCCGAGCATATACAAACCATCACACCTGCCCTATCTTTTTTCCATTTTAAAGTTAAACATATGTATATTTAAGTTATAAAATATCTACTACAGCTGGATGTAGTGGTACATGATCAGAATCTTTGTACTTGAAAAGTGCAGAGTGGAGGATTAGGAATTCAAGGTGAGTCTCAGTTACACATTGACTGCGAGGTGAGCCTGAGCTACAGAGACCTCTATCACAAGC
>CM052710.1:25507203-25546111 GCA_028551405.1 Uromys caudimaculatus
TGTGTGTGTGTGTGTGTGTGTGTGTGTGTGTGTGTGTGTGTGTGTGTGTGTGCTGAAGCCATTTCAAAGCAATATTACAGATGCCATGGTGTTTCTTGCTGCATACTTCAACATGGTAACGTCTTCCCACCTCATCCCCATTCCATAATCATACTCAACAATGCTAGCAATCATCCTGAATTTAGCTACCCAATCTACTGTCTAATTTATGAATTTGTCTCAAAAGTGTTTTCCCCCAAAGATACTGCCAAGAATTGCTCACCATATTTGATCCTAATGTCTCATACTTCATCTCTCTAAGCTTTGTGTGAACTGAGTTTATATTTTAGAGCAGTTTTAAGTTCATAGTGAATCTTAGCAGAAGGCCCAGAGACTTCCTTCCTACCTCCTGCTTCTGCGGCCCACAATCTACTCCACGCTCCAAAGCCATGTCAGGCGCTCTGTGTGGTGAGCCTACTGTAGCTTAGCATCTGCACCTAAAGTGCATACCTCTTTCTAGGCTTACCCTTGAAGCTCTGAATTTCCCAGGCTCTCACAAATATATATGACATCTATCCACCATTGCAGCACCATACGGAAACACTTTGACTTTCCCTAATCTCTGTCAGGCTGGTAAAGTGCTTCCAAACCAGAGTTGTATCCCCAAAACCCGTGTAAGAAAAAACCTGGCCATGATGGTGTGCTTGTAATCCTAGCAAGGGGAAGTGGAGGCAGCAGGATCCCTGAGGCTCACTGGTCCGCCAGCCCTACTTTGCAAAGTCCAAGCCAGTAAGAGACTGTCTCAAAAAGGGGGGAGGGGCTGGAGAGCTGGCTCAGTGGTTAAGAGCACTTGCTGCTCTCGCAGAGGACTCAGCACTGGCATGGAGGCTCATAACCATCTGTAACTCTGGTTCTAGGGAATCAGACACTCACTTTGTGTCTCCAGTGACATCAGGCACACATGGTATACACACACACACATAGAAGACACATACACACTGCACATATGTACATGCAGGCAAACACTCATACACATAAAATAAAAAATAATTTTTTAAAAAGGTGCTGGTTGCCTAGAAATGACACTGGGGCTGTTCTCTGCCCACCTGTACACACACAAAAAGAAGAAGAAAGCCGGGCAGTGGTGGCGCACGCCTTTAATCCTAGCACTCGGGAGGCAGAGGCAGGCGGATTTCTGAGTTCGATTACAGCCTGGTCTACAGAGTGAGTTCCAGGACAGCCAGGGCTACACAGAGAAACTCTGTCTCGGGGGAAAAAAAAAAAAAAAGAAAAAGAAAAAGAAAAAGAAAAATTGTCTTTTCTGCTGTGCATGTCTCCCTCCCCCTGCCCCTGGCAACAATGAATGCTTTTAGTTTTTATAGTTTTGCCTTCTCCAGAATGTCATATAATTGGAAACACGCAGTCCACAGCCTCTTCAGACTGGCTTCTTTCACGCAGGCTTTCTGCACTGAAGTTTGCCGCATGACTTTTCCTAGCCTGCTAATTCATTTCTCCTTAGCCCCGAGTATCATTTCCGTTGTCTTGGCCTCCCAAAGCATATTTACCCATCCACGGAAGGACATCTTGGTTGCATCCGAGTTTTGGCACGAACAGAGCTGTTGTAAACATTCATGTGTAGATTCTCATGTAGAATGGACTTTTTGACTCGTTTGGGTAAACACCACCCAGAGCGGTATGGTAAGACTATGCTTAGTTTTATAAGCAACCGCCAGCTGTAGCATCTTGCATTCCCACCGACAGTGAGTGAGAAACCTCGTCCCATACCCTTGCCAACATTCGCTGCTAGAAGTGTTTTGGATTTTAGCCATTCTATTAAGTGTGTGGTGGTGTCTCATCGCTGTTTGAATTTGTAATTATCTGTGGATACATGACACTGAACATCTTTTTGTATGCTTATTTGGCAGATGTGTATCTTCATTGGTGAGGCATCTAGAACTTTTTGCCCATTTTCAAGTTGGATTGTTTTCTTATTGTTGAGTTCTAAGAGTTGTTTATATATTTTGGATAAAACCCCTTAATCACAAAGTGTTTTCTCCAGTAGCCTGTCTTCCTATTCTTTCTTTCTTGGGGTGGGGTGGGGGGTGGAGTGGGGATTATGTATGAATGTATGTGCAGTGTGCATCCATGTGCAGGTTCAAATGTTATGTAGGTACACGTGTGCGCTTGTAGGTAGAGGCCAGAGGTTGACATTGGTGTCTTCCTTGATCCTTTTCCCACTTTATTTATTGAAGCAAGATCTCTCCATGAGTCCAGAGCTCAATGATTTTAGTCTAGCTGCCAGTTTGCCCCTGGGAATCCCATTTCCACTTCCTGTATGCTAGGACTCCAGGCAGGCTGTCATGCCTATTCAGTTTTCTTCATGTGGGTAAAGACTGTATTGATGTTGTCTGTTCTGGATCTTTTAGCTCTCCACATATGCTTTAGACTCCGTTTCTCAGTATCTGTGATATACAGTGCTGAAATTGTTACTGTTTTAAATCTATAGATAAAGAACTGATATTCTTCATGGGGCTAGGAATAGAGCTTAGATGGTAGACTGCTTGCCTAGCATGCATGGAGGCCTAGGTTCGATTCCCAGCACTGAATAAGTCCAGAATGATGTTGAACATCTGTAACTCTAGCACTTGGGGGACAGAGGCAGCAGGATGAAGAGTTCAAGACCAGCCAGAGGGTGGTGGCGCTCCACCTTTAATCAGAGCACTCAGGAGGCAGAGGCAGGCGGTTATCTGTGAGTTTGACGCTAGCCTGGTTTACCTAGAGAGTTCCAGGACGATAAGGGCTACTTAGAGAGTCCTGTTTAAACAATCAATCAATCAATCAATCAATCAATCAATCAATCAATAAAAGGAAAAGAAAAGAACAGTGTTATCTGTAAGGTTTTTATGATCCGATCAAGTTGAAAACATGAGTCATTTCTTGTGAGATTTTGTTTTTCATTTTTTGGTCACATGCCTTTCTAGATTTATTTATTTATTCATTCATTTATTTACTTATTATTGAGATATGATCTCTCTATGTAACCCTGGCTGTCCTGGAGCTTACTATGTAGACCAGGCTGGCGTCAAATTCACAGAGATCCTCCTCCCTCTCCTGATTGCTGGGATTAAAATACACCACCACACCCAGCCTCCGTATCCACTGAGATGGTTGTGAGATTTCTTTCTCCTTGGGTCTGTTGATGTGCTTAATCACATTAACTGATTTTCAAGTGTCAAGATCGACTCAGGTGCTCAAGGTGACCCATGCTTGGCAGCCCATGCAGTCATTTTTCATGCTGTTGGATCTGATTTGCCCTCATGAAGGAGATTCGCTGAACTGACATCAGGCCAGGACAATGCACTCAACAGACATCCCTTGAAAATATAAGGATGTTCGCAGAATGTTTGCCTTCATACTCCAACAAGTATTTTCTTGACCAGACGTCAGATGAAGGAACTATCTGAAGACAGAGTTCTTGGAGGACCAGGAGCTACTTAACACTCTTTACAAATAGAAGTTTGTTCCAGGATGCCGGCAGCATGCAGCTTGCCTGAAGGTCTTAGAATTGCTGCAGAACTCTGTAAAAACAGAGTGTATCTTTAAAAGTATGTCCCCAGGAGATTTTGAAATTGGTTACACAGTAACAGATATATTCATTTCATTTTGGTTATTATTCTAACACAAACACCTAACTGCCTTTGTTGGGTAAGTCAGTAACTCAGACTTAGCTCCAGGCTCAATGCGCCTCAGCAGTTGAGTCTTCTGTTCTGCTAAATCTCATTTCAGGTGTCTGTCGTATTTGCAGCTCCAGTCTCTCACATCTGACATTGAGCACGTTTAAAACGTATGTTCATGAGAGATATTAATTTACCGTTTTCTTTCTTTATGATATTGGTTGGTTTGATTTGGCTTCTAAGAAAGCGTTTTGTTACATAGCCCTAGGCTAATCTTGAATTTACTGCCTAGCCCAGGCTACCTTAGGACTCATCATTCTATTATTCCCCCTATTGCTGGAACGAAACACCTGACAAAAGCAACTTGAGAAGAAAGCGTTGATTTTTGCTTCCCAGTTCAAGAGGACAGTCTATCATGGCAGCAAGGCAGGCAGGAGTTGCCTGGTCGCTCTGCCCAGCACTTGAGAACGGGAGAGTAATGAATGCTCGTGCTCAGCCTGCTTTCCTCTTAAAACAAAACAAAGCAAAACAAAAATTTTTTTAAAAATTATTTTATCTTTTTGGCTTGGCCTCAAATTTGCAACAACCAAGGATAACCTTGAACGTCTGATCCTCCTGTCTTCACCTCCTGCAGTGCCAGGGTGGTGGGCACAAATCATCAATATGGGCTTACTGGGGAATGGGGTTAAAATCAGGCTCGTGCGCACTCTACCAACTGAGCTGCCTCCTCGCCCAGCCCCACACATTAGGTGTGCATCAGGTGCATAGTAGGGATTTTAATGTCTTCTTGGAGAATGGACATGGACCCTTTTGTCATTGTGTGTTGGTTTTGCTATCCTTGACAACTTTCCCTGCTCTGAATTCTCATCTCTCTGAAGTTAATTATGGTTCATCTTTCTCTATTTATCATTAGTGATTATGCAGCCTTATATTTAAAGCAAGTTTTCTTCTAAACAACAAAGAGTTGGTTTTTTTAAGACTTACTTTATTTTTAAGTTATATGTCTTTCATGGTTTTTAATTCACTCTAACTTTTTTGCTTGTTTTTGTTGTTTTTAGTGACAGGGTTTCTCTGTGTAGTCTTGGCTATCCAGGAACTTTCTCTGTAGACCAGACTGGCCTCGAACTCACGGTGCTCCTCATGCCTCTGCCTACTGAGTGCTGAGACTGAAGGTGTTCAGCTTACCTTTTTTTTTTTTTTTTTTTTTTGGAGTGTGTGTGTGTAAGAAAGGCTGCTTAAGTTTATGTGTATCACATGTATGTAGGAACCTAGGGGAGCTGGAAGAGAGCCTCAGAAACCCTTACATGGAGTTACAGGAAGTTGCAAACTGCCAAATGGATGCTGGGAACCAAACCCAAACCCTTTGCAAGAGTAGCAAGTGCTCTTATCCATTGAGCCATCTCTGCAGCCCCATGGGTACTGGTAGTCTTATTCTAAACAAACTATTCTCTGTTCGATCAGTTAGGAAAGAGAAAAGTAAAAAACTAAAAATTCATCTTCACTTTTTCTTCTGGTTTTATGTGTACGGGCATGTGAATGTATGTGTTCGTGTGGGTGCGTGCACACATACGTGTGATGTGGAAACCCGAGGTTGGTGATGTTGGTACCTTCTGCCATCCCTTCCCGCCTTAGTGTTTGAAACAGTGTCTCTCACTGAATCTGGCACTCACAGATTTGGCTAACCTGACTCCCCAGTGAGTTCCCAGGATCCACTTGTCCCCCCAGCTCATCCCAGGGCCCGTCTCTCCTTCCACCCAGCATTCCTGGCTGATGACATCATAGGTGCCAGGATCCTAGTTCAGGTCCTTGAGTTTGCAGTGCAGTGCTTTGCCCATCGAGCCAGCACCTACTCTCTTCTTTAATGTTCTTCCTTCCCTCTCTCTTTCTTTTCTTTTTTCTTTTCTTTACTTTCTATAAGTCAGTTTTTGACCTAGGGTTTTTTTTTTTTTTTTTGAAACAGGGTTTCTCTGTGTAGCCCTGGCTGTCCTGGAACTCACTCTGTAGACCAGGCTGGCCTTGAACTCAGAAATCCACCTGCCTCTGCTTCCCAAGTGCTGGGATTAAAGGTGTGTGCCACCACTGCCGGGCTGACCTAGATTATTTTCCTTCTTACTAAAGAACTTTTTGTCTTTACCATTTAAAACAAAATAAAACATACAGATCGGTTAGAAGCCTACTCCCCAGATTATCCACTTTTCTATTTCTTTAAAAAATAGTAATGTCACAAGGTACAGATTTTTAAGTTTCTCTCTCTCTCTCTCTCTCTCTCTCTCTCTCTCTCTCTAACACTTTATTTTTAATTTTTAATTTTTTTTTTTTTTTAAGACAGGGTTTCTCTGTCCTGGAACTCAATCTGTAGACCAGGCTAGCCTCAAACTTAGAGATCCACCTGCTTCTGCCTCCCAAGTGCTGGGATTAAAGGTGTGTGCCACCACTGCTGAGCTAACACATTATATCTTTAAGTACTGCGTTGTGTTCTCTTCTTGGTCCATGCTGGTGTGTGTGTGTGTGTGTGTGTGTGCGCGTGTGCGTGTGCGTGTGCGTGTGTCTGTGTCTGTGTCTGTGTCTGTGTAGATCTGCTTGGCTCTTCCTAGAGAGTGCTGGGATTAAATGTGTGTGCCTGCACTCCCAGCTAGTTCTATGCTTTTTAGGATTGCCTGATTTAACCGCTGTCTTTATTTTGCATAGATAGGGTGCTCCCCACCTAATTTTCTTTCAACATTTTCTCTCTATTGGATTCTCAGTAGTGTGAATAGCTTCTGCCTCCTTGTAGACTATGGTCTCTGCTTTTTTCATTTTTCCAGCTAGTGTTCTCTGAGCTTCCTGGATCTGTGTTTTGGTGTCTGGCATTAATTTGGGGAAAATCTCTGTCATGATTGCTTCCAATTCCTCCATTCCTTTCTTTTCCTTCTGGTGCTCTCATTACGTGTAAGTTGCACAGCCGTCCCCTGGTTCTTGGATATCTGCTTTGTCTGTTGTTTTTCTTTCTTCTCTTGGCTTTTCTGGTTTCTAAATTTATTTCCACATACCCTCAAACTGAGAGATTCTCTCCTTAGTGGTGCTGTCCTAGCTCTGAGCCCAGCAAATGCATTGGTCGTTTTTGTTACACTGTTTTGTTTCCTTTGAGACAGTTTCTCTGTGTAGCCCTGGCTGTCCTAGAACTCTCTTTGTATAGCAGACTGGCCTTGAACTCAGAGACCTGCCTGTGATCTGAGCTTCCCGAGTCTGACAAGGTTTGTTTGTTTATTTGTTTGTTGGTTTTTATCCCCAGCACCGCTTTGGTTTATGTTGTGTTGATAATTTAAAAAAATAGCTACTACATTTCTATCTTGGTGTTTGTATGTTTGCTCTTGTGTATGTGTGTGTGGATGCCACAGTGTGTGTCAGAGGATTAAGTTATGGGGGTTGGTTCTCTTCTTCCACCATGTGATTTCTGGGTATCAAAGTTTTGGCAGCACCTTTATCAGCTGAGCCATCTCACTGACTTGGTGTCCTGTCCCCCACACCCAAGCCTGAAGGGTGTCACACTGTAACCCAGGACAGTCTAGAATTCATTAGCACAGGCTGTCCTTAAACTCACCATACTCCTCCTGCCTCAACTTCACAAGTGCTGCTGGTATCACAGGCATGAGCCACCACTTCTGGCTCTGCTTTGTTTATTAGAAAATCCGTCTTTCCATTATCTTTCTGCCTACACTGTCCATCCATTGTCTGTCCGTTCGTCCGTCCATCCATCCATCCATCCATCCATCCATCCATCCATCCATCCATCCATCCATCTATCTGGTTTTTCAAGACAGGGTTTCTCTGCATAGTCCTAGATGTCCTGGAACTCCTCTGTAGACCAGGCTTGCCTTGAACTCAGAGACCTGTCTACCTCTGCCTCCTCTGCTGGGACTAAAGGTGTTTGCCACCGCCACCCAGCTGTCCACCTATTCTTTATCTTTTTTCTTTCTTTCTTTCTTTCTTTCTTTCTTTCTTTCTTTCTTTCTTTCTTTCTTTCTTTCTTTCTTTCTTTCTTTCTTTCTTTCTTGACAGTATGGCTCACACTAGTCTCAAACACATGATCCTTTTGCCTCTGTGTCTCAAGTGCTGGGATTAACCTGTGTGGTAGTTTGAATAAGAATGGCCCCACAGGCTCATATGTTTGAATACTTGGTCCCCAGTGGGTGGAACTGTTAGGGAAGGATTACAGAGTTGTGGCCTGGGGAGGAGGTGTTTCACTAGATGGGCTTTGAGGTTTCAAGACTTACCATAGTCCCAAGACCACCACCAATCCTGCCTCCTACTTGTGGATCAAGATGTGAGCTCTCTCAGCTGTTCCTGCCGCTGTGCCTTTGCTCTGTTGTCATGGACTCTAACCCTCTGAAACTGTAGCCCAATTAAACACTTTCTTTTACAAGGTGCCTTGGTCCTGGTGTTTCATCACAGCGATAGAAAAGTAACTAAAAGAGTCAGATTTAGAAGCATATGCCTGTAATCCTAGTACTTGAGAGGTAGAGGCAGGAGAATCAGGAGTTCAAGGCTAGCCTGGGCTACAAGAGATCCTGTCTTAAAACACAACAAAGGCAGGTGAGGTGGCTCATTGAATAAAAATGCTTGCAAAACCAGTCTAGAACCTGAGCCTGGAACCTACGCTAGAAGACCAGAAGCAACTCACAAAAGTTCTCCTCTGATCTCTATGTGTACACCAGCATTCATTCACATACACAATTTAAAAAAATAAACAAAACAAAACAAGCCAGGTGCAGGTTCACAGTGTGCCACCACAACCAGCTCCTTCCATCTTCTTTCCTTTTATAGGCATGGGACTATGTTTTGTATTACTGGGGCTAGAACCCAGGACCTCTTGTGTTTTAGGCAAATGCTCTGCTGATGAGCTATCTCCCAGTTCTGTCCTTCTCTTCTTGCATGCCTTCTGCTTTTTCCTTCAGAGTTTTTAGCTGGTTAATTGTTGCATTGTGATTCTTTTAAATTCATCGTTTTGTTTGTTTGTTTGTTTGTTTGTTTTTGTTGTTGGGTATTTTTTTTCCAGTCTGGTCTGATTATTCTCCAGCTATTCTAGTTTTATACAGCTCAGCTGCAGCTGTTTAGTTCTGATACTTGCTTTGAGTTTTGTGTGTCTTAGTTTTCAGTATGCCTTGTCATTTTTAAAAAAAAATTGAATGTCATGCATGATATACTGGGTAAAAGAACTCAGAGTAAATGGTCCTTTGGTAATATAAAAAAAAAGTGGCATGGGTAACATTCTATAGTTCTTTAATTAGGTCTCAATAATTTTTTTAAAAAATTTATTGATTTATTACTTCTTGTTAAAAAATTATTATTATTATTACTTAGTCTTTTTTTTACAGTCCAGTCATTATCCCTGTCATGGTCTGTCCTCCGACTGTTCCTCATCCCAACCCCCCCATCTCCAAGAGGATACCCCTTACCCCCTTTCTCCCCTCCAGACTTTCCCACTCCCTGGGGCCTCAAGTCTCTCAAGGGTTAGGTGCATCTTCTCTCACTGAGGCCAGACGAGGTAGTCCTCTACTGTATATGTGTTGGGGGCCTCATGTCAGCTGGTGTATGCTGCCTGGTTGGTGGCTCAGTGTCTGAGAGATCTCGGGGATCCAGGTTAGTTGAGATTGCTGGTCTTCCTATGGGGTCACCCTGTGACTGGACCAGCCCACTGCTTGGATATACCTTATCTGTTTAGGCTCCAGTATGCATGACTCAGCCCCAACATAGCCCTTGGATCCAACATTCTGTCCAAAGTGCATACCCCACCCAAAAGTGCCCTCACCTTACCAGGCTCTTGCCTCCCACATTAAGCTCCCTGGGTACCTTATAAGCTCCTCCCCGTCTGCTGGACTCCACTATGTGTCCACTGGCCCAGTCAGCAGCCCTCTTCACCTCTCATGAGCTGACTGCTCTTGCTGGGCCTAAGTACAGTGCCCTTACTTTGTTTGGACTCTCATGACCCACAGGAGGCCATCCTTCTGCCTGGGTGCTTTCTTATGCACCAGCTCCACCCCATTGGAGATGTCCTTCTTACTTCATTCCCTGCCCCCCACCCCTACCCCAACAATATGTGGACTGCTGTATATTCCTAGTGCCTGGGTGACTTTGCTTGGCTTCTGGAAGGAATTGGTTTTGGAAGGAAGAGGAAGGAAGGGGAGGGGAGGTAAAGACAGGGGGAGAAAGGAAACAGGAAAAGAGGAAGAGAAGATGGTGGGGGATAAAGAGAGGAGGAGGAGCATAAAGAGCTGTCTGGCCATTTCTTGTGGAGTACTGGGCATTGTGTGTGTATGTGTGTGGGGGGGGAGCAGGTAGGGGCTTCTAGTGACTCTGGCTGCTGGTGTCTTCTTTCAGAGAGAAGCTAATTGCCTCTGGAAGCCAGCAAGAAAGCCACCTGGGTTCATACAACTTGTCTTGCTCTGGTTTGGGCTATGGCTCACTCCAGAAACCCAGTGGTAAACCAGAATAAATTAGGTTGAGCCTTGAGCAGAAGTGAAGGGCTCTGACTAAGGGAAGTGACCGTGAATCTGAGCAGTGGTGGTCCATGCCTGTAATCCCAGCACTTGAGAGACAGAGGCAGCAGGATCTCTGAATTCAAGACCAGCCTGGTCTACAGAGCAAGTTCCAGGACAGCCAGGGCTACACAGAGAAACCTTGTCTTAAAAAAAAAAAAAAAAAAAAAAAAAGAGGAGAATTGGGGAATCAGGAGGGAGGATGAGAGACAGAACACCGGTGTTGCAGGAATCAAGTATGGGAGGGTTATAAGGTAGGACGGAGGAAGAGACTTCAGTACCTGGTAGGATGATGGTTCATCAAAATGGAGAGGCTTAGGGAGACAAGGGTGTATGTAGACCAGGGTGTGGCAAATATTAGGAGCAAGAGGTGGAGCTTTGAGTCTGGCGGAGAGAGGGTTTTGAGCCGAGGACACTAAATAGCCACTGGTGAAGGAAAATGCTCAGGTGGGTCTAGTGACAAAATTCCGGACCGGAGACTGCTGCTCGACAACTCACACCCCAGGCTAGAAACACGGCCTCTGCCTGGGGGCCCAATAATGAGATGATCCAAGAAAGCAAGCATGCACGGGGGTGGGGTGGTGGTGGTGGTGCAGGGCTGGTCAAGGGAGAGGACTTTCTGTGGAAAAGGACTGTAAAAAGGAAGTACGGGGAGGAACAGGGGCCAGTTCCTCTTTTAGTGGAAGAGGCCTCAGAGATCTCATCCCTTCAGCCAGGGACTCTGACAACAGTTACGAGCATGGGATCCAAGCTTGTTCCTTGCAGACAGCGAGGCCCCAGCCTGGAGAGATAGAATGGGGCAGTGGGGAGGGTCTTCCCCTTCCCGGGGACCAGAGGTGAGGAGCCATACGGCACCCGCCCCCAATTTCCACCCCACAGTGAGAGTGAGGCAGCCGAGGTCCCTCTTGCCTGAGCCTTCTGCCCCTGGGGTCCTGGCATCGAATGGGGTGGGAACAGCGCTGGAGTACCTCTCCCTCCCTCCATTCACCACAGGGGTAGATAGGGGGCCCGCAGCTTCAGACTGGATTTGGTTCTCATTTTACTTTTGGCTCTACTGGTGGAAAAATCGAGGCGCTCCCTCCGTGCATCTGAGGCAGAGGAGAGAGAGCATAGCGTGGTTTGGAGTCAGTCCTGGCTCGGGAAGCCGGGAGCGGGCGGGGCCTGACTGCTCAGAGACTGCCCCCCTCCCCGTGAAGCCCCCGCCCTGCACCCTCTGCTTCTTCGACGTGGCTCTTTGGCCCCGGATTGAGCCTAGCCAGGAATTCTGAGGGGAAGGGCCAGTCAGGGCGGAGGAAGGCATCAGGGTCAGCCTGTGCCAGAGCACCCCTCCCTCTCTATATTCAATTGGGACGATCTCTCAAAGGAAACTTGAAGTCTACCAGGAGTCCTCAGAGAAACTGTACCAGGGGGAAATCAGGGGTAGACAATGAAAAGGTTTTCTCCTTATTGTAGGAATCCTGCCTAACCATGAGGCTGCTGTGTGTCACATTCACAGCCATCCCAAGATTAGCATTAAACAACCCATTTTATGGATGGGGTAAGCGAGGTTCGAGAAGTCAACTATGCCTGATCAACCGTTGTAAAGCCTCCCTCTGGAGGAACAAGAATTTGAATCCAGACACCCGGACTGTTTCCCAAAACGGATGCTCGGGACCCTTCCCCCTACTAACAAGGCTCTGGCTGAGCCGTCAGGGAGGGCACCTCCAAGGAGTTCAGCAGACAGACTCTTCGTAGCACGGCCACTCCTTTCTGTGTCTGTGCTGTCCTCAGCCCCTTATTTGGTAGTGAGGTGTCTCAGAGGTCTCTTCCATATGCCCTCCTGGGGGGGGGGGAGCAGCACCCCTCCCACACACGCTCCATTTTCCCAGTGGCCTGCCCCAGCCCCCTCCCCAGCCTGCTGCAGAGAGGAGCCCAACCGCTTTCCCTGGAATCTGCTGCCTCGGCTTTCTGACGAGGCACCATCTGGACTGCATTATGGGTTGAGGAGAAAACTGAGAGCAGGAACACGGAGCTGGCCCCCAGCTCCTGTCTGCGGGAAGGGCTCTGCGCTCTTCAAGGGCTGTCCAGTCTTAGCCCTCACCTTCCTATCTCTCTAGAGAGTGGACACAAAATGTGCCCAGAAAAAGGTGGCCCGGAAGGCAGGGCCAGACCTTTGCAGAGCTGTTTGAAACTGTTCCTCTTACCAACTCTTCCTATTGCAGAGAAGACTAAGGACCAGAGAGGGGTAGTAACTTTCCCAGGTCACACAGGGAGCCAGAAGAACCAGGACCAGGCATACAAGTTGCCAAAGCAAGGACCTAAAGAGCTGAAGGTTTCCCCTGCGGAAGGATCCTTAGTTCATTCTCAAGAGCTGAAGTGACCCAGGAAAGGTCAAGAGAACGGGCAGGGACCAGCCTTCATTCTCTTAGGTCTGGATATCCTTGCTTTCTGCCCAGGTGCCACACTCCCCTGGTGCCCCATCCCTGAGGTTGGCTAAATTTTGGGGTGGGGACCCGCTGGTCCTTCCCAAAGCTCTCCCCCTGCCTAGCCCCAGCTCCAGACGTGGCAGGGTGAGAGCATTGAGTGGTTTCTCTGCTCCCTCCCAAGTGCTGTGCTGGCGGCTCCCGAAATAAAAATCGAATGTGAGCTTGGCAGAGGCAGAGGGTGGGAGAAGCCGCCGCAGCAGCGTGCTGGACCTTCATTCTTTCCGTTGTAACTTCACCTCCTAACCTCTGGCATTTTAATTATGTCTCCTACCCGCTGGCTGTGCCTGGGCCCGCTTGTGAGCTCACCCTTTCCTCTAGCAGGGGAGGGAGAGGGCAGCTGCTGTGGTCTTGAACCCCAGCTTCCAGCCTGTTCCCTGGAAGCTGACTGGCCTCCTGCTCCCCGCTGCCTTTGTATCCCCAGGAAGGGTCTTGGGAGGGGAACTGACTCCCAGGCATTCAGCCTGGCATCTCTCTGGTCCTTTGTATGACTCATTCCAGCTTACACCATTTAATGGAGGCCACTGTCTAAGGAGAGGTGTGACAGGTTTATTACCATTTCATAGTCAGCTCAGCCTCAATTGGTCTATGCAGGGCAGAACTGAGTCCAGGAAGAGGGGCTGGGGATAGCCCAGACTTGATATTTCCTCACATCTACACAGGAGCGCTGAGCATATAACTCAGTGGTGGGTAGAGTGGTAGGTAGCCTCGCAGATGTAAAGCCTGGTCTTTGCCCTCAGCATTGCATGATGAGCAGGATCAGAACACAAGGTCATCCTTTGCTACATGAGGGTAGCCTGGGCTACATGAGACCTAGTCTCAAGAGAAAAAAAACCCATCAGTTTGTGGTCAATCAGGATTTGCCGACGGAGGCAGTGACTGGAGGATCATGAGTTCAGGGCCAGCCTGGGTCACACATTTAGCCTAGTGTGATGATGTACACCTTTAATCCCAGCACTGGAAAGGCAGAGGCAGGCGGATCTTGTGAATTTGAGGCTGGCTTGGTCTACACAGTGAGTTCCACGACAGCCAGAACTTCATAGTGAGATCCTGTTTCAAACAACAACCACCAAACAGACCAATAACTTAGGGCCAGGGAGATGGGTCAGTGGGTAAAAGCACTTGCCAACAAGCCTAACTACCCGAGATGGATCCATGTTGGAAGGAGAAAACTGATTCATACACACACACACACACACACACACACACACACACACGCACACGCACACGCACACGCACACGCACACGCACACGCACACACGCACATGCACACGCACACACGCAGGCGCATAAAATTTAATTAAAACATTAAAAACCAAACAAAGGGGTGGAGAGATGGCTCAGTGGTTAAGAGCTCTTCCAGAGGATTTGGGTTCAGTTCCTAGCACTAACAGCAGCACACAATTGCCTGTAACTCCAGTTCCAGGTGATCTGACACCATCTTCTGCCTCCGTGAGCACAACACACTTACATACCTGTGGGCAAAACACTCACACACACAAAATACAATAAATCTTTTAAAAAGTCAAACAATTAAAAACATAGGGGTTAGGAAGTAAAGTACCTTAAAGGTTTTTGTTTTAAATGAGAACACTGAATTTAAATTTAAAACAAATTATGTGTGTGAGTGGTTTTTTTGTTTTGTTTTTATGAGCTTTTTTTTTTTTTTTTGATTTTTTTGTTTTGTTTTGTTTTTGGCTTTTTTTTTTTTGGTTGTTGGTTTTTGGCTTTATTTGCTTGTTTGTTTTGTCTGCATATAGTATATGCACCACATGTGTGCCTGGTTCTCACAGGCTTCAGAAGACGGCATAGGCTCTGGTACTGGAGTTATGGATGATTATGAGCCACCATGTGGGTGCTGGGAATTGAACCCTGGTTCTCTCTAAGGGGAATGAGTGCTTTTAACCAGTGAGCCATTTCTCCAGACCCCTATGAGTTTTTAAGGTAAAATAATCCTCAAAGGTCTCCACTGCAGATTATGGCAAACTCTGAAAGTAACATCCTTGTCCCTGGCATGGTCCAGAACAGGAATAAGATACTATCATACCATTTCCTCGTTTGTCCAACTCCAGGCTGCTGTTAAAATGCCAGTGACAGCTGATAAGGAATCCTGATCCTTCCTGTAAACAGAGACCCTGGGTGTGTTGGTGGGGGTGGTGTGGGGAGCTATTCCCTGCTGGTCCCCTGGAGGCCAGCTTCTCCAGGGCTGATCTGGGACAGCCTTGACTCTGACACAAGGTCCCTGCCCCTGTTCTAGTCCCCTAGACCCCAGACCTGCCTGTGAGGGCAACCATCTGTTGTCTTCTTGGAGAAAGTCTCATCAATAAATGGCAGATGACCTGCTGTGTCCCAGGACTTACTGTTATGGCCTTGGTGGAGTTTCCAGGTCCAGAGATCCAAGACTCAACCAATATGCTGTGTTGGGGAGACAGAGCAGCTCCTGAAGGGGGCTTTGACCCAATCTTGGTTAAAGAACCTAGGAAGAGCTCCCGGGATATGTGACAACCAGACCCAAGAGGAGACAGAATCCGTCCAGCTTGTGGAAGGTATGAGAATTATTGGAAAGTAGTCACTGGGGGATAAGGCCGACTCCTAGGAGGCTGCCACTGAGCTCCAGGTGACAGGCCATGGTGAACAGGTCCAGCCTGTGGTAACAAGATGGAAAAAGATAACTCACTGATGAGATGCAAGAGACAGAAAACTATCGGCTTGGAAACTGATGACAGAAAGATGAGGCCTGAGGTTGGCTTCCAGGTTTCTAGTTTGAATGTCAGGCCAGGCAGCATTTGTGAAAAGGGTGAAAAGTAGAGAGACAGCCAAGGAGGTTAGATACCCCAGGCATCATGGAGAAAATACAGAGAGGGGGCTGGTCCAGATCCCAGGAAAGATGGAGTAGGTGTGGCCAACAAAGGAGCTGGAGAAGGACCAGTCAGTGCCTCAGAGGCCTCCAAACAGGGGTCTGAGCTTGTATAGTCCAGTGACCCAAATGTCCTTGCCTCCCTCTGTCTCCAGTCTTTGTCCCTGTGCCCTCATCCTGGCCCCATTGCCTCCCCTCAGTCTTCGCCAGGCCTTTTTCATGTCACCTTTCTTTTTCTTCTCTACTTAGAAGGCTCAACACCTTTCTACAGGCACTGATACCTCCCCATCAACTCAGCCTCTGAAATCACCCCCTTCCCCATCAGCCATCTACACCTCCCACTGAGACTTACAGGAGGAAGGTCAGCCCCTAGCTCACTGGGGCCTCATCCCCAGCTGAGCCTCCACAAGGTACCAGGCTACAGACAAGAGGGCCCCCCAGGACCTTTGTCCTAAAGGAGGAAGAAGTAGGAACTGCAAGCCCGAATGCACACAAGGAGGAGACCCACAAAGGAACCAGGCAGTCATCAGGAAGCAGCAGGTGATGGGGAGTTTGAAAGGACCAGCAGGATTTTACAGAAGAGGAGAGAAGAAAGGGAATGAGACCATGGATAGGAAACCAGAGCAAGATACTGAAACTCACAGCTCAGGGTGACTGGTGATCCCAGGAGTGTGGTCAGAAAGGCAGCAAGCTGCAAGATGAAAGGACCATAGCACATTGGCCCTGGGGCCACATGCCTTCTCCTTGTCCACTGCAGGGGCTTGCCCCGGGGCTTTTGGATTTGGTGCTGCCTCCAAGTTCATTCAGGCAATCAGAAAATCTCTGTTCTGTGCCGAGGCAACAACTGAAAACTATAAAAGACAGAATAAAGTCCCAGAATACAAGGTTTAAATTACAGTTGGGGGAGGGGGGTGCAGATCCTAAAGTTAACATGCAAATAAAAACCAAAATGATAGAAGAGGTTACTCTTAGAAGGCTGGGCCTGTGGATGAAATTCCCTAAAAGTAGAACCTGAGCCTTCTCCATCAGTCTAATCAGGGCCTGTAACATCTGCTCCAGCAGGCGGATGCATCAGACTAGCATTGTCTGTGCTGTGCCTCTTCCCTCAGACTGGGGCTAAGCTTACATCTTCATTATCAGACTGTAGCAGAGCCTATGCCCTCTCCGCTAGGCTGGAAATACCCTGTGGCTCAGGAAGGGCACAGAGCATCTGGACCAGAAGCTGAGACAACCCAAACACTTCTAGAACATTCTGATCACCTCCATAGTGACTCCATGGCCTCTAGTGCTTCTCTCAGACCCCAGCTGCTCCTATCCTTCTTGGTGGGGGGAGGGCTAAGACCCGAGACCTGACTCTTCACACTTTGGGAAGGACTGTAGATAGCTGCCCATTGCTAAGGAGAGGTGCTAGGGGAGGGGCAAGGATGAGGAGAGGAGACTGAAGGTTGCAGAGATCTTGGGAAGGAACCTCCATTGCCAACCAGCCTGAATGGGAGGGTTTCCCTCTCTTCCTTCCTCAATCCATTAAACCCTTAAATTAACCTTAGCTCTGCCTGGAGCTGGGAGAGAGCGCCCAAAATACACCCTAAATTATATGATGCTTGGGGCAACCACAGTTCTTCCTCCCTGACCAGCAGGCAGCCCAGCTCAACCCAGGGCTGAAGGGCCTCCCCCCAGAGGATTATTTATATAGCTCCAGCTCCCCTTTTTGCTGTCTGGCCCTATTATGCTTGGGTGAGGCCCAAGCAGGCTCCATAGTTCTTCCCAGAGACCAGGGGAATGGGGGGTTATGAGCTACCTGTCTGCTGGGCTGAGGATAATTTATGGCCTAACTAGGCTACTTTGGGGCACTGTTAATGATAACATCATGCCTTGGGATCGATCTGGCTAGTCCCAGACAAGCACCCTGAACCTATGGTGGTCTTCCAGAGATGGGTTTCAGGCTCCAGTTTCCCTCAGTGCTGCAACTTCACACACACACACACACACACACACACACACACACACACACACACACACACGCATGCACGCACGCACGCACGCACACGCACACGCACACATGCATGAACGCACGCACGCTGTGATCTGACTTCAGCCTCAGCCAGTGGTCACCAAGTAGCAGATCTGACTGTACCCCTTCCCACACCATCTGGCAAGGTCAGTGTTCTGACTCCAAGGACCCTAGACATGGGGAAGCTCTGAGCAAAGGACAGGGCAGGCTGGCATAGCTATTTTGAGATCATGAATTCGGCCAAGGCCTTTCTGGACAAAGCTGCCTTCTGTCTTGGGAACATGGCTCTAGTGGCCCTAGCTTCTGGGGCCATGTGTCACTGGAACAGGATAAGGACAAATTGAGAATGGACCCTCATGACACCTATGTGCCTGGAGACCTGTTCACGACTACTGATCACTCTCTCCTGCTCTCAGCTTCTCTAGGCTTGAAGAAGCAGAGCGCCTTAGAGGATGGTTCTCCCCTTAGTCCTTCACTATCCCTCTAGCCCTGGGCAAACTGGGTCAGTACCTACGCCCATTCTTGGAGGCTGAGGAGTGGTAGAGTTACTTTCATTCTTCCTAACCTAGCTAGATCTTCCATCCCCTTGTGGTAGGCAGCCTGCATCCTGATCATGTCCCTCCTTTCTGCCGCTTGAAGGCCTAACTCCTCCAGATACAGACTTAACTTTCCCTGTTCTCCCTTAGGAGTTGCCCTGTGCTATGGGAGTTGGTACACACTATGGAGGGTAAAGGGGGACAGGAGGCCCCAAAGGCAAAGCAAGCTTAGGGAGCCTCTTCTAGCCCATGCACTAGGAGAAGGGACAGAGACTGGAGACCCATGGGACTGCGTGGTGGCATTACAGGATCTAGAGAAGCATGCATACATCTAAGTTCATACCTCACATGGGCGATTTAGGAGATGAAGCTCAACCTCTCTGGCTTCATCCCCTCACTGTAAAAAGCGGGACCATGACAGAGCATAGCAACTGGCAGGATCTCAGCCACTGAGTATGCTCAGAGTGCGAGTGTGCAGCACTACGAGAGGGGCTGTGATCTCAGTGTGTGCAGTGGCCAGCACATGACTGTATGAGAGTACACGCGAGTGTGTTATGAGTGGGTATTTATTGGGAGACTAGAGGAATCAACCGTGTCTGCTCTGAGAAGCCAGACCCCCTACATCAAAGGAGTCAGTCACCAAAGCACCCCCGCCCCCGGAGGTGACATGTTTTCTTCTTATTCATCTTGATTATCCGTCTGCTTGACAGCCCCCATGCCTCTCCACTTAACCAGAAAACACAATTTATGGGCCTGGGGCATCAGACCTGTCATTTGGTGAGAGGATGCAGCCCAGCCAGGCTGGAGCAGAGCTGTGTGTAAGGAGTCAGTGCCCAGCCTGCCAGGCACCCGCCCAGACACTTAGTGCCCTGTTTACCCTGGCCCTGGTGGTTGGCACAGGTGGCCCTCTCCAGGGAGCAGCCTGGCAACTCTGTCAGCAGACCCACCTGAAAGCCAAGGAGGAGACCAGGACAGCAGCTCTGCAGAGGCAGGAGAGCAGGCAGAGCTATATCCAGCTGTGCACACCAGCATTGCAGTGTATAGTGTGCCAGCCTCAAGCTTGGGGCCTCCAGCTACCTGACTGGACCAATTGGCCTGCTGGGCACTATGGAGGATGCCGAAGCTCCAGGAAGCTGGATGCTACTTGGCCGATGGGAACGTAGGTCTTTGGAGCCCTAATCTATAGCACCTGACTACTTCTGTCTGCCTCTCACTCCCTAGGGGAGGAGTCCACCCTCAATGCCTGAAAGCACAGTGACTTGGCTTAAACACACTTGTAGCAACCCTCTGCCCACTAAAACCAGTGCCTACTGTCTTCCTATTTCTTCTTCACCAAATGGACCAAGATTCTGCTCCTCCACCCTGCCACGCACAATCTAAGCAGCACAAAGGCTCACAAACCCAGCAGACATAAGATACTCATTCAATGTGGCCCCTCCCCTGCAACCTTCATGCCCACATACTCGATGGAATATCTACTCTTTTGTAGTTGTCCCCCCCCCCATCCCCGTCATACAGTGCTACAGTTCTGAAGCAGGCCCAAGAGAGGCCAGCATTTTTTACCCTGGGCTTCTCCCAGCCTCTTCCTTCTCACTCCTCCCTCCCACCTCCCCTATTGCCCCATCCCTTCTTCTTTGACCCTTGGCGGTGATGTGTCCAGAGGCCTTTTCTCTCTTTCTTCTCTGAGCACATAGTGGGGTGTGCAAGGCTGCACATTGGGGGTACTCCCACTTGACTGGCGGTGGAGTGGGGGGTTGCTCTTAGAGGACAGGGAACAGCAGCTGGAAGTGACTTTGGGCTTCCCACCCCCACCTCGACTGCCCACCCCCATCCAGCGTGAGTCATCCCACATCTGGAGTTGACCCATCTGGAGGCACTGCAGCCTACTCAGGCAACTCACAGAGGCACCCCCGCTCCCCACGGCATTTCATCCTGTCCTCTACTGGCAATGGAGTCTTGCCTTTACAGTCCCTCACCCCAGTCCTGCCCAGAGAGGACTGGTCTTCCAGCATGCAGGCACCCAGTGCCAAACTGGTGGACCGGTGAGACATCCAGCCCATACGGCCTCTCCCCAGTAGCAGTAAGAGTTGCTGCTCGGGTGTCCACGGCTTGGACAGGCTGTGCAAGCAGCCTTGGAGGAGCCCAGACCCAGAGCTGGGAGAGGCAGGAGCCTGGCAGTAAGGAGGCAGTGGTTTGGCTCAGAAGGCAGGGGCAGGCAGAGGGAGTTTATCCTGGCCCGAGGCCCCAAGCCAAACATCCTCCACTAACCTCGCAGACACATCAAAGCCTGGAGGAAAGGAGCTCTTCGGTAGAGGAAACCTGAAGTCCTGGGCGCCTGACAACCTGGCTCCGGGCACAGGACCACCCTGTCCCACTCAGTATCAGCCGGCTGGATCAGACTGGAAGCAGTGGTCTGGAAGGGTCATTTCTGTCTACATCCCACCCCCACCCCCCACCCCATGCGTTCGTGCCTTTGGGGCTATGGCAGGATCAAAGCTAGCATCAGGTCCTATAGCTGTGGTACCTAGAACAGTTTCTTCGTAAACTGTGTTTGCCTCCCTGAGTCCCTTCCCATTCTCCAGGCAGGAAAGGTTGATAGGAGTCGCTTTGCACCCTAATATTTCATCCACAGCTTGGAAGAAAAGGACCATTAAGTGGAAGGGACTAAATTCACTCCCCAGGCGATCTTGCTTTGTAAAGACCCTTTCTACATGGACAAGGCAAAGACTGAGAGGGCAGGGGACTTAGAGGCTGGAAGGAGAACCTAGTGTCGAAAAATAAAAGCTGAAGTAGAATCCGAAGGCAAAAACTGGGCTGCGAGCCACAGGGTCTCTCTGGGGGCGCCGCATGAGCAGAGGGAGGGAACCCAGCGGTGAGGTGCTAACACTGGAGCGGGAGGCGTTAACAGGGCCACTGCGGAGAGGGGGATTCTGGAGCCAACTTGAAGAAGATAAGGAGGCTGGGCTGGGTGAGGGACGCAGCCACGTCAGCACAGACGCTGCCTGGGTGCACACAGCACGTGCACACGTATGTACTCGGACGCACGCGCCGTCACATGTGTGCGTGCACACAACTGAAGCCAAGTCTGTCCTCAATTGGGAGCCAGATGATGTAGCTGCTTTGCAAAGCCAGGATCGCTGGAAGAATGCGTTCTCCACCCACCTCTTTCCTCCGCCCCTTCTTGCCCTCATTTTTTTTTTATTAATTAATTTTTTTCCTTCCTGGTTTCTTTCCTCGATGTTTCCAGGCTGTCCCGGGGTCCAAACTTAATCCGCAGCCCCAGACCATTAAGGGACTCTCTCTTCAATGTGCCCAGACCTCAAAGAGCCTGCTTTTTAGCTCCCAGCTTCTTTGGGACTTGGAGATTCTTGTAAATGTAACCGCAATCCCCAGTCACACCATAGATTGTTGTAAGACAGCGTACAGACAGGATACAGTAGAAGCCTCTTTCAAGGGATAAGAATAGAGCTGAAAAGTGAAGAATCTAGGAATCTCAAATTCCGTGTTTCTTTATGGCTCCAGGCCATAAAGAATAAGGGGGAGGGGGAGCAAAAGGGGGTGGGAATGGATGGAGCCCCAGATAGAAGAGACTGGGGATCTCCAGTCCCTCAACCCAGTTTTAGCTCAGCCTTTGAAGCCGGCATCTTGGTGGTTCTGTTTCATCTGCCACCCAGACAGCCAAAGTCCATTAGCTCAATAGTCTCCTCTCCCCGCCACCATCCACTTCCTGCCACCTCAGGTCTGGGTCCCAGAAACCTGCACTTTGGAAGTATAATAGTTCCCAAAATGCCTTCCCTCCCTCTGCTAAGCCTTGGGGAAGGTGAGCATTAGTAGAGACCCTCCAACCCAGTCATTAGGGTAATAAGCTCCCTGCACCAACAGTTTCAGGCGGTTAGCTTGGCCCACAGATTGGCAGCTCTGACTTGGGGTCAACTGCAAAAGTCACTTAAGTCACACCAGTGTCTATCATTCAGGAAGAAGGGCTAGTGGACTTCCAGAGTCAAAGGAATATTAGGAAGGAGACTCAGAGCCTGATGCCACTGGCAGGACCAGCCTGGCTCTCCACCCATCCTAGAAGGTGGATCAGCAGTTGCTCCCCTAAACACCCTTAGAGTATCTCAATTTCTGGGGTGTTACTTTGCTAGGAGAAGGGTTCATAAGCTTCAACATATGTTGGGGGACAGGAAGCAGAAGTAGATACTCCCAAACACATAGGGTTAGTCTGGAGCCCCATCACTAACCCAGGGCCCTTCAACAAAGACTTTGGAAACAAATTTCTCCTCGGAGAAACCCATTTCTGACCCTGGAGGTTCCAACCAGTTTCCTCTCTGACAACACAGCCTCTGTTTACTTGGAACAAAGCACCATGGGAAATGAAGACTGAATCAGAGCTGGCCGATTCCCTGCAGCCTGCTGGGAACAAAGAGGACAAGGTCCACAAATCTTCCAGAGAGAAGGGAGAGGCCCCTAGAGACAGTGGGGAGGGCACTGGAGGGTTACTTTTACCCAAGTCTAAGAAGGCTTTCTGGAGGTGGTGGTAAGAAGGAATTTCTTGGGCTTGAGAGAGGTGTATGCACAAAGAGTATTCCAGGTGGGAAGTAGCCTGGGCTGAGTCCAAGAAAGAACTGGAGAGAGTGGGGCAAAGGTCTCTAGAATATAAGGGCAGGGCAGGGAGAGCATGCTGGGTGAGGAACAGTTTTGAGGGGGCCCTGAAAGTCCTCCTGATGGGGCCTTATAGAAGTGGCAGAGGGAGCCTCTGAAGGCTAGAGAGCAAAAGAGAAGCATGTTCCATCAGGGTCAACAGGGTACCCAGGCTAAAGATCTTATAGAAGACGACTGTGAAGTCCCCAATGAGCAAGGCTGCATCTCACAGGGGAGGTGACAGCTGTGACAGTCTCCAGTCTCTGAGAGCTCTCTAGAGACTCGTGAAGGATAACCGGAAAGGAGTAAATTAGAAAGAGAGAAATCTCTCAGGCGAGATGTAGTGCACGTGTCTTTAATCCCGGTGCTCAGGAGGCAGAGTTAATCAGATCTACATGAGTTCGAGTTCAAGGCTAACCTTCTACATAGTGAGTTCCAGGACAGTCAAGACTTTGTAGAGAGACCCTGTCATGAGAGAGAGAGAGAGAGAGAGAGAGAGAGAGAGAGAGAGAGAGAGATATCATGGCTAACTCCCAGTGTCACCTCCCTGCTTGTGTGGAAGGGATCAGTACCAGTCATCCTCACTGTTTACCCCTTCTAATTTGACTTTAGTTGGCATGCAGAACACGAACTGGACAGCAGAGGGGGCAGCTGAGCCATTCAGGGGGCAACAGTGCTTGAATCCTGCAGCCTATATAGAGGGCCAGAGTGACAGCTGCAGTGAAAGAGGCAGGACCCTTTCTTCCTGGGTACTACAGTCTGCCACAGACTAAATCAGCTCATGCTTATTTGCTATTGCTGTATGCCTGGAGAGGAAGAAGTGAACTGTGTTCAGTTTCGTATAAGATCCTCCAGTATTACGAAGCAATTCATGTAATCCCTTCACAGACTGTTTGTGTCATTTCATTTGTCTCTGACTCATCAGTCCTTCTTTTGCTAATGAATTTAGAAAGAGTTAGAGACTGCACGGCTATGGCAACGCAGCCGACCAGCCATAAGTGGCATATCTACTAAAACGACTCAATACTGCCCCTATAGGCAGAACCCCACCAAAGCCAAGTATTCACCTTCCTGGGAAGAGGCCACAGCACAGCACTATTAGGAGTCATGGATACAGAGTAGTTTTAGTAGAATGTGGAGAAGCAAGGGATGGTAGGATAAAAGGCCGAGGGATGAAACAGAATACAGCCCAGCTCTTCCTCCCCAGGGTGTGCTAGGCAGGTATAGGCAAGGTCTCCCTCCTCCCAACTCCATCTGGGTGCTCCTCCAGGAGAGCTGCAGCCCCCCTGCCTGAGCTGTAGTCACTTGAGCTACATGTGGGGTCTCAGAACATGCACGGTTGTAACTGTGACTCAGCCCTCATGTCCTCTGGGAGTTGGCCTTCCTGGCCTCTGGACTCCAGCTGCCTTCTCTGAGAAGGCAAGGGTGGCCAGCTGACCTCCAGGCCCTTACAGCCAGACCCTGTGAGGAACCAAGACAATCAACTCCTTCTCCAGCAAACAAGAGTAGATGAGAAGAAGGCATGGGGACTGTGTGTCTGTTGGGAAACCCAGGCTGGAATTTGGTGTGGAATCCTGAGGGACACAAAGACTTCAGAAGTACTCCAGGTCTTCCTGCCTCTGCTTCCCAGCATGCAAGAGGATATCCATGCAGGCATGGACATGCCACCCTCTCCTGGCTAGCTCACTGGGTGGACTGGAATGCAGTCCTAGAGTGGGCCTGTGTCTCCCTGAACAACAGCAGATCTTCTGCAGGGCGGTGGTGGCACACACCTTTGATCCTAGCACTCAGGAGGCAGAGGCAGGTGGATCTCTGATTCAAGGCCAACCTGGTCTCAGGCAAGTTCTAGGATAGCCAAGGCTACACAGAGAAAGAATAGCCCTCCCACTGGGCTCCATCCCTGACTTCACCTACAGGAATGCTGGACCCAGTCTTAATGGCTGCTGGCAAGGGCCTGGGCTCCTGTCCTGTGCAGGAATCTTCAGCTTCCAGTCTTGTCCCCACCCTGTCTGCAGATAGGGACACAGAGGGGCCATTTGGTGTCATGGAAAAAAACTGGGAGGCAAGAGGCAACCTCTGGGAACCCTGTGGACTCTGCCTGATGAGTCAAGTGCAGGTACCACACTTTCTTTTCTCAGGAGTTGTAGGACAAAGGGGAAAACATCTTTTCTTCATTTTCCATTCCTGTGACATTGTAAATGTGAGCAGAGCCAAATTCACCAAGTCAATTCTGAGACACTTGGAATTTCACATAAGGTATTTTAACATTTATTTGTTATGTTGGTTTTATTTAGTGGCAAGATGGTGGTGGTCTTGAATCCTAGTATTCAGGAGGCAGAGGGAGGTGGATCTCTGAGTTTGAGGCCAGCCTGGACTACTGAGTGAGTTCTAGGTTGCCAGGGCTACACAGAGAAACCCTGTCTCAAAAATAAATAAATAAATAAATAAATAAATAAATAAATAAATAAATAAATAAGGTAATTTTGAATTTCACATAACAAGTTGTCTTAGGGTTTTACTGCTGTGAACAGACACCATGACCAAGGCAGCTCTTTTTTTTTTCTTTTCCCCTTCTCTTCTCCCTCGTCCTCCAGCCCCCGCTCGCTCCAGCCCAAAGGTCTTTCATTTATTTCTCATTACAGATGGTTGTGAGCCACCATGTGGTTGCTGGGATTTGAACTCATGACCTCTGGAAGAGCAGTCAGTGCTTTTAACCGCTGAGCCATCTTACCAGCCCAACGAAGGAAACTCTTATAAGGACAACATTTAATTGGGGCTGGCTTACAGGTTCAGAGGTTCAGTTCCATATTATCAAGGCCGGAATATGGTGGCATCCAGGCAGGTATGCTACAGGAGAAGTTGAGAGTTCTACATCTTCATCTGGAGGCAGCTGGCAGAATATTGACTTCCAGGCAGCTAGGATGAGGGTCTCAAAGCCTACAACCACAGGGACACACCTATTCCAACAAGGCCACATCTTCCAAAAGTGCCACTCTCCAGACCAAACACATAAAACCCACCACACAAGTAAACTCTAGAATTATCTAATACAATTTAACCCCCCCTTCTTCTGATGACAATACATCTGGGTTAGATGGATGCCAGAAACTCAAAGGAAATAACAGCAGCCCCACTCTGCCCATCAGGGCCACGGGTACTAGCTACTTCCCTGCAGTTCCCAGTCCATCTGTCCCCATTTCTCCCCTCAGCTACTGAGTGTGCCTGGCATTCTCCTCTTTCCTGAGGCATCATTCTAGAGGGGCTGCAAGCCTGGAGAGTGTGGCAGGTGACTGTGCATGTAGGACCATAGAAGTGTATCTCAGGATGCAGACAGAGACAGTGGGGCTTGGGCAGAGGCAGGGGGTCCGAAGACCAAGTTGGCAACAATTCACTCAAGTGGCACAAGTGTGAGTGTTGTTGGGAAGTTTCAACACTGTCCCAGAAGGTTCCCCCTCAGCTGGGGCAGGGGCCTCAGTCAGTCTCCATTACTAACTACAGGGGGTTGGCAGGAGGCATGCTCCCCCACTTCTCCCTTTCTCTCCCTAGACTCAGTCACCAGAGATTGGGGGTAGAGAGGGGATTCTCTGGGGGAAGATCCAAATAGCACTTGGCTTGGCTCTGGAAGGTTCTGCTTTTAAGGGCTAGAAGGGGCCAAGGAATAATGAGGAACTGAGGCAGAAAGTGGGAGAGAGACCAGAGGCCAATTCCTCGGAGGAGAATGAGCAAGCTGGAGGGTCCAGGAGCCACAGGACTGCAGGGACCAAAGCAGTCAAGGAAATGAGGGAAAAAACAAAACCAAAACAGTCTTGCTCCACTGACCTACAGTGGGCAATAGAGAGAAACAGGAAGAAAACCAGAGGGGATCAAATGAGTGCCTTTGGGGAGGACGACATTGAAATTGGAAAACAGAGACTGGGAGAAAAGGCAAGGCTTGGAGAGTCTGTCAGTTTGACAGGGAAAGGGGGAGGGGAAGTCAGGGGAGGTCTTCAAGAAAGCCCCCTGTTTCCCAGTAGCCAAGTTAGAGTGGACAGATAACAGGAGATGTGAGATATACCTCTCACTAACACCAGAGCCTCCAAGGGCGACCTTCCTGTGTCCCCAGACTAGACAGCAAAACAGCCACTACCTCATTGCACCCCTTCCCGAGCTGGGCTGCCACATGTCTCTCTTCCACCCTTGGCAGTCACCATGCATCCACCTGTCCAGTCTGCTTTCTTGCAAGGGCCCCAGAGTCTCTCAGGTCAAGTCCCAGGTCCCTGTGTGCACCTCCTCTCTGTCCGATGCTGCCCCCTGGCGGCCATACTCTGACCGCCATGTCAGAGTCCTTCCATGAATCCCACCTGGCCTGCTCATGCTCCTGAGGTCTATCTGCTTTTTGGCCACAGTGGACAAAATTCTTAGCATCTCTCCCACAAAGTAGCAAAACAGAGGGGACACGAATATCCCAGTATTTCGGGGAATGCTGTGCCAAAGTTTTTCCTCCCCAACTCAGGGTCTTTTCCTCCCCTCTTGGACAAAGCACAAAGGAATGACACAGTTTATGTGACCCCCCCTCCCATTATGCTTCTCGTGCCTTGGTCTGCCTTTCCCACATTCTCTGCCTCTCTCCCTTGGCATATCTCTCTTGTCTCTCGGTAAGTACAGCACCCCTCAAGTGTTGAGCTGATCTCTCAAATTTTATTTATTTATTTTGATTTTGAGACAGGGTTTCTCTGAGTAACCTTGTTTTTCCTGGAGCTTACTCTGTAGACCAGGCTGGCCTTGAATTCAAAGATCTGCCTGCTTCTGCCTCCTAAGACCTGGGATTAAAGCTGTGTGTCACCACCACTTGGCTTGAATTTTAAATTTTTCTTTTAAATGGTATTTATATCAAATGACGGAGGCACACACTTTTAATCCTAGTACTCTGGATGTAGAGGCAGATGGATTTCTGAGTTCGAGACCAGCCTGGCCTACAGAGTGAGCTCCAGCACAGCCAGAGCTACACAGAGAAACCCTGTCTTTGAAAAACTAAAACAATAACAAAAGATATTTTAATTACATTGATTCATTTACACAGGCTCTCTGTGTTTGTGTGTGGCAGTGTGTATTTGCAGCCCATTCTGTGGAGCTGACTTTCTCCTTCCACTACAAAGGATCCCCAGGATCCAGAATGATCTATGCGATCCAGATATCAAGTTCTGCATGTGGTGGCACACGCCTTTAACCACTGCCTTCAGAAGGCAGAGGCAGGGGGGTGTCTATGAGTTGGAGGATAGCCTGGTCTATGTAGTGAGTTCCAGGACAGCCAGAGCTATGTAAAGAGACTCTGTCTCAAAAAACAAAACCAACAAAGAAAACAAAACAAAACTGGTTTTTAGGCTTGGTGGTAAGCATATTTACTCACTGAATCATCTGGCTGGCCTTACTGGTTTGTTTTGGTTTGGTTTTATTTAAGGTTTCCTATGTGTATGAGTATTACTTACACAAATGTATGTGCACCATGTGCACTCCTGGTGCCCTCAGAGTTCAGGAGAGGGTCCCATCTAGAGCTAAAGTTCAGATGCTTATGAGCCATCTTGTGTATAGATGCTAGAAACCGAATCCAGGCCAAGGACACTGCTCTTAACATCTGAGTCATCTCCCCTGATTGTTGTGCCTCCCCACCCCCACAAGGATTCTCTGTGTCGTCTTGGCTGTCCAGAAACTCACTATGTAGACCAGGCTAACCTGGGAGATCCACGTGTCTCTGTCTCTTGAGTGCTGGGATTTAAAGGCTTGTGATACTATCACCTTGCTTTTTTTAAAATCCTGGCTGGCCTGTATCTCACTAATTATATCATACTAGCTTTGAACTCACAGAGATTTGCCTTCTTCTACTTGATGGGATTAAATGTTGTGTCACCACATCCTGCTCTAACCACTATTTAAGGGTAGCTCAGCAGAGGGATTTCCAGAGTGCTCTGCTCCATCCAACTGAGAAAGTTGGTAAAGCAATTTCTTCTCTTTTTTTTTGAGACAGGGTTTCTCTGGGTAGCCCTGGCTGTCTGTCCTAGAACTCACTCTGTAAACCAGACTGGCCTCGAACTCAGAAATCCACCTGCCTCTGCCTCCTAAGTGCTGGGATTAAAGGCGTGTGCCACCACTGCCCATCTAAATCAATCTCTTCTAACTTCCCAATTCCCAGTTCCTCAAACTCAAGCTAGGCCAGCTCCTCTCCACTTCTCTTCCCTGAGCTCTTGTTCTGCCTCAAGCCCTGGTCCTGCCCAACTCCAGTGTGTTAACTCCGCCCCATCCTGAGGCTGGGCCTCATAGGTGGAGAGAAGTTGGAAAGGACTTGCCCTGTCACTCTGTCCTTAAACACAGAAGCCCAGTGTGCCCCTTGCCAGGATGCAGGACGCCTGGGTCCCGGGCACAGTCACCTTGATCTTTGGCTTGCTTTCCAGTCTCCAAGGAGTAAGTGCCAACGAGGTAAGCAAGATTTCTATGACTTTTGGAGGACCCTACGGACCCTCAGAGCCCAGTCCTTGCCTTAACTTGTCAGGAATTCCCTTAACCACAGGCAACTGGTAACTTTCTTTCTGTTGTGTTTGGGGAAAAAAGGACCTAGCAGGGAGGCTCTGGGGAAACCTGGGCCCCTCGCCTTGGCAGGGCTGTGTTGTTAACCAGGAACTAGCCCCAATCACAGACCTGAATAGGATCTTTGACCCCCGTTTTAGTCTTGTCCTGTCTTATTAAGCTCTGAGTCAGGCTGAGGAACCTAAGGTCTTGCTTGTCTGGGTTAGGCATTTCTCTTTCCCTCTTCCTCCATGGCTGGTGACCTTGAGGTGTAGTTTATTGGTCCTCTCTGGGACTTAATTGTTTGTGTCCCTGGGAAGTGGAGGTTCTCTCACTTCTCTGATCAGTTCAAATTTGATCTCTGAGTAGGCCTGGCTGCCTGGGCTGGGTGGCCTCATGCTGTGATCCCAGGGAAGCAGGATTTGAGCTTTTGCTCATATTCAAACTCCTTTAATCCCAGCACTCAGGAGGCAGAAGCAGGTGGATTCGAGTTCTAGGCCAGCCTGGTCTACAGAGCCAGTTCCAGGACAGCCAGGGCTACACAGAGAAACCCCATCTTGAAAAACAAATATGGTCCAAGATAAGAGTCTGGTATTTGACAGAGTGGGGAGAGAGAGGGAGAGGGATACAGAGAAAGAGAGAGAAAGAGAGAGAGAGAGAGAGAGAGAGAGAGAGAGAGAGAGAGAGATTGTGTGTGACTGAGTTCCTGGGCTCCTTGTGTGTTTAGCTTACTGTACCCATCCTCACCAAAAAGCAGCTCTACTGTGAGCATGGAGAGGGGATGATCCCAGCTGGGACTGTCACCTGTCCTCTTGTCTTTTCTTTAGCAAAAGAAATGTTATTTAAGGATCTTTACCAAAGCCAGAAGCTGGCTTCCTATTCTTTATTTGTTGACAGAGGGTCTAGTTCCGCTGCGCTAGAAACTGTGAAGTCCTGAGACTAAGGGCATGCACCCCCACACCTGGCAATGGCTTTAAGTGAAGTAGCCAGAGAGGGCAAGGCCTTGATACCTGGGGGAAGAGAATCCTAATTAAGAGCTTAGACAGCACTGCTTTCAACAGGATGGAATTTGTATGGGGACCTTTGGTGCCTCAAAATACTGAAGGATACAGGGCAGGGGGTTTCCAGCAGGGCCCTGAGGATGAAAAGGACTTGAGTGTGTTTAGTGATGTCCCAGAGTTGTCCCTACCAATGACACTGGATCATGGGTGTAGGGTCAGTGGAGGGCTTAGGATGCTTTCTGGGGAGCACTGAAGCTAAGGATCCACTAAAGGTGGCATCCAGGACCAATCTCTAATTGTGTTTGTGGGAGAAAGTTGTTGTGGTCCTTATCCTTAATCCAGTGGTCTGGAGGCAGAGACAGGTAGATCTCTGAATTCAGGGTTACCAGGGCAACACAGTGAGACCCTGCCTGTCTCAATAAAACAGGGTGAAGGAGCTTGCTTGGTAATTCATGCCTTTAATCCCAGCACTTGGGGAGGCAGAGGAAGACTCCATTTGTTGATCCTGGACATGGTAGTTGGAGGGAGGGAGACTCTGAGAACAAAGTCCAGGCTAGACTCCAGTTCTTTTTGAGACAGAGTTTCTTGTTCCCAATCTGGCCTCAAACTGGCTATGTAGCCTTGAATAGTTCTGCCTTCTCTTGAGTTCTGTCATGATGGACGTGCACCACTGGTTTACACACAGCTACCTGATTTATGGCCCTGCTGGACAACAACTCTAACACCTGAGACCCAACTCCCAGGCTTTGAGCTCTGACCTTTGTCTTTTTTCTTCCACAGGCTGTAAACAGATGTGATGTCTTGTAAGTATGGGACTTTGTCAATAATTGTCAGTAAAGGCAGGAGGGGATGGGTGTGTGCTCAGATTCTGCCCTGGATTAGAGGATAGACACCTAATTCATATCATTTTTGCTGAAACCATAGCCCCTCTCACCTTACCTAAGGTGGAATCTGCAGGTCTGTAACTGCTGCTAATCCCCAACCTTTTATAGCTCGGGGAGGAGGGAGTCAAATGAGCCATGTCCCACTCATGCCTCCCATGTAAGATCAGCATCAGGACCATTCTGCCTGAGGAACAATGGCATACTGCCCTGATGAACTCTAAACTCAGATCTCAAGTCCAGACCCCAATTCTTCCCAGTGAACCAGGATGTGTACCCCTCATCCACTAAGGGTTTCTGGTAACTTTAGTGTCTAAGTGTCTTGGAAAGCAGGGACCTTTTGTTTGGACACTCTGATGCCATCAGCATCTCTCCATGCCTGTTCGTCCTGTTTAGAAACTGCCCCAAAGGATTCGCATGCTGTAACAATGAATGCTGCATAGAAAGGAAGGTCTGGGATCTTGCAAAGGACCCCTTCATGTAAGCTCAGGGCCACCGCTTCTGGGCATCATTGACTGAGGGTTGGGTCCAACCGACACAGGGTGGGGTGGGTGAGGAGGTATGGCAAGGAGCATGACCTAGGCACTTGTGACAATGCCATCCCCCACCTCCCTAGGACTGTGTTCATCATCGCATGCATCATTTTCCCCCTATTCTGCCTCTGTGGCCTGGTGAGGCGCTGCTGCCCCAAGTGCAGAGAACTGCAGCATGAAGTCAGAACAGCGGATCATCAGACACCTCCAGAACCGCCCTCCATTGCTCCCCTAGAGAACATTTGGGTCACCCCCTTGGATCCCCCACCACCCTACAGTCAGGTGGGTCTTTCTGTCTGAATACCCAATGCTTTTCATAGCTGGCTGTCTATCATGTTGAAATAATGGATTGGGGAGTCGGGATAATGGTTTGGGGAAGGCTCTGCCAACCATATTTGTCGTTCTTTACCCAGAACCTCTATAAAACAAGTGCCCCTTTTCTCCTGCAGGTTGTTCTGAAGCCAACTCCCACAGAACCACCTCCTCCCTACAGCCTCAGACCTGAGGACCTTGCTGGCCAGATGACAGGGACCACCTAGGCAAACCTTTGAGCTACCTCACACACAACCTCTTGGATGAAGACCAGGACCCTGGATTGACTGCCTATCTCATCATGTCTCTTGTTTGATTTAATTTATTGTTTTTTATTTTTATTTCTTTTTTTAAAAGGTTTTCTTTATTTATTATATATACTACGAGTACATGGTAGCTATCCTCAGACACACCAGAAGATGGCATCAGATTTCCTTACAGATGGTTGTAAGCCACTATGTGCTTGCTGGAACTTGAACTCAGGACCTTTGACAGAGCAGTCAGTGCTCTTAACCCTCAGCTATTCCTCCAACCCCGGTTTATTGTTTTTATGTACTGCAGCGCCTCCACTTTTGTCATGAGAGCTATGCTGGATTCATAATCTCTGTCCTACACTCAATCAAGGCTGCTGACATTTTTAAGAATTGGGGGTGCCTGTAGTGGATGTAGAGTCATCATTGCTAGTGGACTGCCGATCTTGACTGGACAGCTCCCTCTGCCATCCTACAGAAGCACTTCTGTGCCCGGAAGAGATTGAAGACTAAACTGCACAGACTCTGAGCCATCTTCCAACCATACCTGGGCAGAGAGGACAGCCATGCACCTCTATAGCAATGGGAAAAACCCAGGCACTAAGCTTCAATGGCTGCTGAGTGGTGATGGAGACAAGGTCAGAGCCTAAGGAAACACTTCCAGCTTCTTCCAGTGGTGACTGACTGCACTGACCCCCTGCTGGGAGTATGGAGCATCCAAGGTGTGAATGAACACTTAGGCCTTCAGTTTCCTGGGACCTCGGGGGGCACTGAAGACATGAACAGGAAAGCTCCCAAAATCCTATTCTGGACCTTTCCTGCTTTCCTGGGAGACCAGAACTTGATCAAGCGTGGGACTCTTAGGGAGATAGAAGCCAGAAAACAGCCTTCTAGAAGGTAGGGTGGGGAGAGAGCATGGAGGAGCAGGCTGGGTTAGGCTTGTGTGGAGTGAGGCCAGGGAACACTTCCTTCCACATTCCTCTCCAGGAATCCCCTGGAGGGAGAGGGGAGGCAGCCCCAACCTGCTAAGCCTGGCTTCCAAGCACTACAGCCCAATCCTGCACACAGTGAACTCCTCAAGGGAAGAAGGCTTTGTCCTGTGGCTGAGGGACTGAGTACAGCTTGGAACTTGGACTGTCTACAGGGAGTGGGAGAGAGTCAAGACAGCCTTGGCATCTTACCCCTGTCTTTACTGTATGTGTGGCAGAGGGCTGAAGGCCAACATGCAGGCCGGGCAGGTGTGGCTGTCCTGGACTCCCTCTGTAGACCAGGCTGGTTTCAAATTCAAGATATTCAAGAATACTCATCCCTGAGCCACCACAGAAGATGGCAGACAGGGATACCAGTTAGATTCTGGCTCTGAGACCTGGCCTTTTCCCTGTAGAGGAGGTCACTTCAGTCTGCTTGTCACCTACCTGACACTGAAGATGGTATAGGGCTTTTAATTCAGTGGTATGGCCTCCAGAGAGTGACCTTCCTGATGTTCAGTGGCTGAAATATTTTATTATATTTAAAATGTGCATTGGTGTTCTGTGAGGGTGTCAGATCCTAGAACTGGTGATCCAGACGGTTATGAGCTCCCATATGGGTATTGGAATTGAGCCCAGGTCCTGAAGATAGGCCTCTGTACCTAACCACTGAGCCATCTCTCCAGTCTCTGAGCGAGTCTGTTCCCACTCAGTATAGTCACTGCTGTGAGTGAGAGTGGAGAGATGTCATGTTTTCAGAGGTGACATTGCACTGTCCATTTCACCAATATTTATCAAGCCACTGCTCTACGTTTTGTGTCCTGGGTGTCCAGGATGAGACCAGGTGCAGGGCCACTTCTAAGGATAAGCCTGCAGAGAGGCTGGGCAGAGGTGGCGCACTTGGGAGGCAGAGGCAGGCGGATTTCTGAGTTCGAGGCCAGCCTGGTCTACAGAGTGAGTTCCAGGACAGCCAGGGCTACACAGAGAAACCCTGTCTCGAAAAACCAAAATAAAAAAAAAAAAGGAAAAAAAAGGAAGCCTGCAGAGAGACCCACACACCAAAGCTCACAATGATGGAGATGCACATCTGTTGGTGCACTGGACAGGGTTGGGTGTGAAACAGTGCTCCGTATCCATTGGCCTGTGGGAACTAGTTCTGTAAGACCTGCACCCACACTAAACGCCCATCCACTAAGGATGAAGGATCAGTCGTGCCAACCTACTTTGTGTCTGTCTTATTGGGAGAAAAAACAGGTTTTGTAAAATAAACTTAGTCATTACATTTTTATAAATGTGTTTGTATGTTTCTCTGCATGCCTATTAAGATCCAGAAGAGCCAGGTGCTGTGGTGTAGTTGAAAGTTAGTCAGGAAACCGAGGCAGGAGGATTACAGCTCTGAGTCTAGGCTCAGTTACAATGAGTTAACGCCCTGGTGGGGAGTGTGGCTGAGAACATAGCTCAGTGGTAGAGAATTTGCCTAGAATGTGTAAGACCGGAGTTAAGTCCCCAGGTGCTGCTCCAAAAATTCTAGAAGGTGTGAGAGCTACTGGGACCAGTAAGTAGGTGGTTAACCTAGAGGATTTAAAAAAAAAAAAAAACCAACAAGCCGGGCAGTGGTGGCGCACGCCTTTAATCCCAGCACTTGGGAGGCAGAGGCAGGCAGATTTTTGAGTTTGAGGCCAGCCTGGTCTACAGAGTGAGTTTCAGGACAGCCAAGGCTACACAGAGAAACCCTGTCCTGAAAAACAAAAAACCAAAACCAAAACCAAAAAAACCCCAACAAAACAAAAACAAAAACCCTTAAGACAGGGTTTCTCTGTGTAGCCCTGACTATCTCGGACTCCCTCGATAGACCAGGCTGGCTTCAAAATCAGAGATCCAGGTGTGCACCACAACTGCCCAGTTTAAGATTTTATTTTTATTCTATATTAGTGTTTTGCTTGCATGTGTTTCTGTGTACCTATGTGCATGCAGGACCCTGGGAGGCTGGAGTGAGCATCAGATCCTTTGGAACTTGGGCTCTAGACAGTTAAGAGCCACACTGTGGTTATGGGGAATTGATCCTGGGTCCTATGCAGGAGTAGCCAATGTCCCAAATGCTAAACATCTCTCTAGCCTAAACTTTATATTTTGTATGTTTTAGCATTGCATGAATTTCTTTCATCAATGAACAAGTCTTGCTTTTATAGATTTGGTGGATGTGTTTACAGAATTTATTTATAGGTAGATGTAGTTTATGAAGGGTTGGGAACAGAGCTCAGTGGTAGAGTCACTAGTATGTTTTAGGCTCCGGCTTCAAACTTTAGCACTGGAAAAAAAGTACTAAGTGAAATTTGATCACTGACAATTGGTATATTTTCAGGCCTGATATGAAGACAGACAAGTAAGACTGATGGGTGGCACACGGGCATGTATACCATCCTGAGGAATAAGTAAGCAGTGTCTGGAAAGGCCTGGATATCTGTGTACATAAGAAAAACATTGTTGCCCACGTTCTCAGCCCCCAGACTCATGAGCTCTGGGTATAGAGTGGATGAGAAGCTGAGCTGCAGCCTGGTTAGCTGGGGGCTGGATGAGCTGCTTGCCAATGACTGAGAAATCATCCTTTCTGGAGACTGAGCAACTCAAACTAGTGAATGAATGATGAGAGACAGTGGGTGAATGAAGGAGGAAGTGTGTGTGTGTGTGGGGGGTGTGTGTGTGTGAAGATCTGCCTCAGAGAGTCTGTGCAGAAACTTGCAGCTTGGTTGGCACCTAGGAGCAGCTCTTTGATCTGGGAATGGCTCTCCTTAATAGGAGTTCCCCAAGGATGTTAGAGAGTCACAGTGAGGAGAGCTAAGGGAGCTGCTCCTGGGGGAGAGGGAGGAGGGACTGCAGCAGCTGGATAAGGGGAGAGGAGAGCAGCAGGAAGGGCTGAGATCCAGGGCTCCAGATGGCTACTTCCTGTGTCAGACACCACCAGGTCGGTTTTCCCATTTGTAAAAGAAAAATATTAGCTCCTTCCCAAGTCTCTGTTAGATTATACCTCCCTCCTTCCCTATGTCTGTCCTCTCTCTCTCTCTCTCTCTCTCTCTCTCTCTCTCTCTCTCTCTCTCTCTCTTTCCCCGTCTTTCTCTCCCCCCCACCCCGTTTTTCAAGACAAGGTTTCTCTTTATAGCTCTAGCAGTCCTGAAACTCAGTCTGTAGACCAGGCTAGCCTTGGACTCATAGATCACTTGCCTCTGCTTCCTGTGTATTGGGATTAAAGGTGTGTGCCACCAGGCCCAGCTAGGACATACTTTCTGATTCCATTTTGAGAAGGGCTGGGTGGGAGGATGTGACAATCTGCTAAAGCCCAGCAGGTTTTCCTGTGCCCCCTAACCTTATGCCGACCGGACACAATCCGGAATCATCAGAGTCTCGGTTGACAAAATGCCCCCATAACATGTGGCTGGAGGCAAGCCTGCAGGGAATTAAAGAAAAAAAAGTGATTGAAGGCCCAGCCCATTGTGAGTGATGTCTTCCCTGCTGCGGGTCCTGGGTTCTATCAGAAAGCAATTTGAGCCTGGCATGGTGGCACATGCCTTTAATCTCAGCACCAGGAACAAAGTCAGGTAGGCAATTCTGTGAGTTCAAGGCCATCCTCAAGCAAATCGAAGACAGCCAGAGAAACCCTGTCTTTGGGGAGAAGGGAGTTGAAAAACTGTGAATTTTCAAACCTGGGACAAAGGGCTGAGGTGCCTATTTAACATATTAAAGTGGACCCGGCCTCCAGGCTCTCCCAGAAGCCCTCAGTCTCTGCCTGTTACAGGGTGTGGCTGATACCCAGCCCTCTGCCATAATCTCTGCAGCACCGAACTGAGCTGCCCTTCCCCCACATGCTCTCCCCTATGTAATCCAACCAGTTTTGTTACCAGATTCTTTTGAACCTTTGTCCTCTCAGTCACTGCACCTTGTCCTGCTCCTGTCCTGTACTTGTGCTCCGCCCCCAGGTCTCTGTCACCACTCCCACATGGCTCAGGAACACTGGACTCTGGACTTTCCCAGATGTCCCTATCTGCCTATACTCTACCTTTATTCTTCAATGAACTTCCTCCTCCATCATACATAGCAGCAGTCATGTCCTTTCCTTGTTATTTATTTACGAGAGAGAGAGAGAGAGAGAGAGAGAGAGAGAGAGAGAGAGAGAGAGAGAGAGAGAGCAGTCTGAAAAAGCCATGAGGAGCAAGCCAGTAAGCCGCTCCCACCATGGCCTCTCCATCAGCTCCTGCCTCCAGGTTCATACCCTGTCTGTGTTCCTGTCCTGACTTCCTTCAGGGATAGCCTATAACGTGGAGCTGTAAGTCAAACAAACCCTTTCATCATAGCAATAGTAACCGTAACTTAGACATCCTCCTAACCTCCCATTGTGGGCACCATCTGCTGCTCTGATCCAGGTGTGTATCAACCTTCATACTGGCCATTCTACAAGACCTCCAGACCCCCATCTTCATGCCTTCAGAGTCACCTTGCTTACCTCATTGTAAGTACAACTGTCTTCCATCTAAAGTCTACCTGACTCTTCATCCATCCTGCTCATCTAGGAAGAATCCAGACTCTGGTTGAATTGGTCTTTTGTCTAGGAACCAGCACACCTGTGTGAGTGGACTCGCTTTCAAATTCAATTCATGTGTCTCCTGAGGCCCCCACTCCTCCAATACACTCGAGTCTCTCAAGGCACCTCTTCCAGATCTGCCTTCTCAGGCCTCTTGTACCCCAGCCTCAAGTTCAGCTAAGGAAAAATATAGAAGCCACGGTGCACTTCTTTAGTACCAGCAGTTAGGAGGCAGGGGTAGGCAGTTCTGTGAGTTTGAGGTCAGCCTGGTCTGCATATTGAGTTCAAGGCCAGACAGGGCTACATAGAGGAAAACCCAACCTGTCTCAAAACAAACCAAATGAAGGAAACTATCTCACCAAGGCCATGTAATTTCTGCCCCGGCCTTACAGATACCAGGCACAGATGTGCTGCCCTGGAACCCAGCTGGGCCCTGGGCAGTCCCACCCTTTCCCAACTCCTTCCCAGGTCTTCTCACTCCTGAGATTTCCTTGCCATAATGGAGGCTTGGTCTTTTTTTTTTTTTTTTTTTTTTTGGTTTTTCAAGACAGGGTTTCTCTGTGTAGCCCTGGCTGTCCTGGGACTCACTCTGTAGACCAGGCTGGCCTCAAACTCAGAAATCCACCTGCCTCTGCCTCCCAAGTGCTGGGATTAAAGGCGTGCGCCACCACTACCCGGCTGGCGGAGGTTTGGTTTTTTTATAATCTGCCCTGCCACTAGCCTCTCTGAAAACCTCGGTCCCCTGTCCTGCTGACCCACCTCCTCTCTTTATCTTGTCTCCCCTTCTGTTCCCACTATTGCAGGACATGGCTTCCGTCCAGGTCATTTGACATCACTGCTGCTGAAGCCAATGTCTGTTTCCTGATCTCACCTCTCATTAGCATCTGACCCACATGGCCAGTGTTCCTGCTCCAACAAGTTCCCCATACCTGTCTGAGTCCACTCTGCCTGGCTTTCCCCTACAGCACTGGCTGCATTTTCCACCTCCTCTGCCACTTCTGAGTGACAGTGGACCTGAGGCTCTATCTTTGTCCTAATCTGTGCTCACTCCCACAGTGCCTGTCATCCCTCCTGTGACTTTGTTACAGAACTAACACAGCTTCCCAGTGAGAAGTCACTCAGAGCACTTAGAGATAATAAATAAAGGAAAACTGTTAGGCCAGGTGACCAGTTCTGG
>CM052710.1:25555128-25577492 GCA_028551405.1 Uromys caudimaculatus
TAATTACATTGATTCATTTACACACGCTCTCTTGTTTGTGTGTGGCGGTGTGTGTTTGCAGCCAAGTGTGTGGAGCTGACTTTCTCCTTCCACTACAAAGGATCCACAGGATCCAGAATGATCTATGCGATCCAGATATCAAGTTCTGCATGTGGTGACACACACCTTTAAGCACTGCCTTCAGAAGGCAGAGGCAGGGGGGGTGTCTGTGAGTGGGAGGATAGCCTGATCTATGTAGTGAGTCTGAGGACAGCCAGGGCTATGTAATGAGAACCTGTCTCAAAAAACAAAGACAACAATGAAAAACAAACTAAATTCAGGTTTTCTGGTGTGGTGGTAAGCACACTTACCCACGGTATCACCATTTTGGCCTTACTGGTTTGTTTTGTTTTTAAGGTATATTTGTTTCATTTCTTATGTGTATTTATTGCATAGATGTATGTGCACCATGTGCATTCCTGGTGCCCTCAGAGCTCAGGGTAGGGTCCCATCTAGAGCTAGAGTTCAGATGCTAATGAGCCATCTTGTACATAGAGGGTGAAAACTGAATCCAGGCCAAGGACAACTACTCTTAACATCTGAGTCATCTTTCCAGACTGTTCAGCATCCCAATCCCACAGGGTTTCCCTGTGTAGTCTTGGCTGAGCTGGACCTTGTTCTGTAGACCAGGCTAGCCTCAGTGATCCAAGTGTCTCTGTCTCCATAGTAGTGATGTAGTTTAAAGGCTTGTTCTATCACCACCTGGTTTTTTTTTTATTATTATTAATATTATAATTTAATCCTGACTTGCTGGGATCTCACTGATTAAATCATACTAGCTTTGAACTCACAGAGATTTCCCTGCTCTTCCATGATGGGATTAAAGGTTGTGTCGCCACACCCTGCTCTAACCACTATTTAAGGGCAGCCCAGCAGAGGGACTTCCACAGTGCTCTGCTCCATCCAACTGACAAAGTTGGTAAATCAATCTCTTCTAACCTCCCAATTCCCAGTTCCTCAGACTCAAGCTAGGCCAGCTCCTCTCCACTTCTTTTTCCTGAGCTCCTGTTCAGCTCAAAGCTCTGGTCAAGGCCAACTCTGCTGTGTTAACTCCAACCCTATCCTGAGGCTGGGCCCCTTAGGTGAAGAGAAGTTGGAAAGGTCTTGCCCTGTCTTTGTCCTTACACACAAAAGCTCAGTGGCCCCCTTGCCAGAATGCAAGACCCCTGGACCCGGGTGCACTCACCATGATCTTTGGCCTGCTTTGCAGTCTCCAAGCAGTAAGCACCAAGGAGGTAAGCAAGACACCTGTGACTTTGGAGGACCCTATGGGCAGAGAATCGCCTCAGAGCCCAGGCTCTGCCTTGTCAGGAATTCTCTGAACCACAGGCAATTGGTAACTTTCTGTTGTGTTTGAGAAGGTGGAGGTAGGGAAGCAGGAGGGAGGTCCTGGAGCAAACTGGAACCCTAGTATAGGCAATGCTGTGTTGCTAACTGGGAAAAGGCCCAACCACAGCCCTGAATAGGGTCTCTGACCCCCGTTCAGTCTTGTCAAGTCTCATTAAGCTCTGAGTAAGGTGAGGAACCTGAGGCCCTACTGGTCTGGGTTGGGCATCTCCCCTTCCCTCTTCCTCCAGGGCTGGTGACCCTGGGGTGTACATTGGCCCTCTCTGGGACTTATCTGTTTGTGTACCAGGGAAGTGGAGGTTCTCTCACTTCTCTGATCAGTTAGAAAGTGATCTTTGAGTAGATCTGGCTGCTTGGTCTGGGTGGCCTTATGATGTGATCCCAGGGAGGCAGGATTTGAGCTCTTGTTCTTATTCAAATTTAAGTGTTTTCAGTTGGCAGGTTTTCCTCAGAGGTGATCAGAACAAGCCTTTGTTTAATACAGTCTTGTCGTTTGTTCCTTTTCAAGATAGTGTTTCTCTAGCCCTGGCTATCCTAGAGCTCTGTAGTCCACGCTGGCCTCAAATCAACTCAGAGATTAAGTTTACAATCTTGGTTGAGAATCTGCTATGGGGAGCAGGGGTCTGTGAAGTCCCAAGTCTACTCCCCAGAACAGTGTCCACTGGCTGTTGGGAACCTGTAGTTCTCCATCCAAGGCCATGCATGTGTGAATTTAGGTTCATGATACTTCCAATCTGGGAGCTCTGCATCCTTTGTTGACTCCTGTCTGAGGCCCCAGGTAGAGCCCTTGTCAATCCACCCAGTCAGATCTAATCAATCCATGTTTCCTCACACTCAGGCTCCCAACCATGCTGATCAGACCACCTGGGTAAGATGGAACAGGGAATACTCCTGGTCCAGTTTAGCAAACCGGTTAGCCTTTATTTATTTATTTATTTATTTATTTATTTATTTATTTATTTATTGACACATGGTCTCACTGTATAGATTATACTGACCTTGAATTCCACAGATATCTGCTTTGGTATCTGAGCATTGGAATTAAAGGCGGGTGTCCACCAGGCCTGCCTTAACTGCTGCTTAGATGTAGTTAATCTAGGAGCCCAGTGAAGTTAGCAGCTCACACCTTTAATCCCAGCACTCAGGAGGTAGAAGCAGGTGAATCTGAGTTTTAGGTCAGCCTGGTCTACAGAGCCAGTTCCAGGACAGCCAGGGATCCACAGAGAAACCCAGACTCGAAAAACAAATAAGGTCCAAGGCAAGAGTCTGATATTTGAAAGAATGGAGAGAGAAGAGGGGGGAGGGAGAGGGAGAAGGAGACAGAGAGGGAGATGCAGAGAGACTGAGTTCTGAGTTCCTGGGCTTCTTCTGTGTTTAGCTTACTGTACCCATCCCCACTAAAGAGCAGAGCTACTGTGAGCATGGAGAGGGAATGATCCCAGCTGGGACGGTGACCTGTCCTTTTGTCTTTTCTTTAGCAAAGGAAATGCTATTGTAAGGATCTTTGCAAAGCCAAAAGCTGGCTTCCTATTCTTTATTTGTTGAGAGAGGGTCTAGTTCTGGCTGCCCCAGGAACTGTGAAGTCCTGAGATTAAAGGCATGCCCCACCATACCTTGCAATGGCTTTAAGTGAAGTAGCCAGAGAGGGCAATGCCTTGCTACCTGGGGGAAGAGAGTCCTAACTAAGAGCTTAGACAGCACTGTTATCAACAGGAAGGAATTGTGTATGGAGACCTTGGGAGGCTCAAAATACTGAAGGATACAGGGCAGGGGGATTCCAGCAGGGACCTGAGAATGAATAGGACTTGAGTATGTTTAGTGATGTCCCAGAGTTGTCCCTACCTATGATATTGGGTCATGGTGAACAAGCAGTGGAAGGCTTAGGATGCTTTATGGGTGGTGCTCTGAATCTGAGGATCCACTAAAGGTGTCTTCCTAGCCAATCTGCAATTCTGTGTGTGTGAGGATGCCAGGTGTAGTGGTCCACATCTTTAATCCAGTGGTTTGGAGGCAAAGACAGGTAGATCTACGAATTCCAGGCTACCAGGGCAACACAGTGAGACCCTGCCTGTCTCAATAAAACAGGGTGAAGGAGCTTGCTTGGTAATTCATGCCTTTAATCTCAGCATTTGGGGAGGCAGAGGAAGGCTCCAGTTGTTGAACACAGACATGGTAGTTAGAGGGATGGAGACTCTGAGACCCACGGTCAGGAACAAAGTCTAGACCAGCCTCCAGTTCTTTTTGAGACAGAGTTTCTTGTTCCCAATCTGGCCTCAAACTGGGTTATGTAGCCTTGAATAGTTCTGCCTCCTCCTGAGTTCTGTCATGATGGGCGTGCTCCACTGGTTTACACACAGCTACCTGATTTATGGCCCTGCTGGACAACAACTCTAACACCTGAGACCCAACTCCCAGGCTCTGAGCTCTGACATCTGTCTTTTTTCTTCCACAGGCTGTAAACACATGTGATGTCTTGTAAGTATGGGACTTTGTCAATAATTGTCAGTAAAGGCAAGGGGGATGGGTGTGTGCTCAGAATTCGGCCCTGGATAAAAGGACCGGCACCTAATTTATATCACTTTTCCTGAAACCATAGCCCCACTGACCTTACACAACCTTGTGTTCTGCAGGTCTGAAACTGCTGCAAATACCCAACCTTTTATATTTGGGGTGGAGGAGCTGGAGTCAAATGAGCAATGTCCCACTCATGCCTCCCATGTAAGATCAGCATCAGGACCATTCTGCCTGAGGAACAAGGGCATACGGCCATGATGAACTCTAAACTCAGGTCTCAAGTCCAGACCCCAATTCCTCCCAGTGAACCCAGGATGGATCTGTACCCCACACCCACTAAGGGTGGCTCACAAGATGACGGTCTAAGTGTCTAGGGAAGCAGGGACCCTTTGGTTGGACACTCTGATGTCATCAGCATCTCTCCATGCCTGTTTGTCCTGACTAGAAACTGCCCCAAAGGATTCACATGCTGTGACAATGAATGCTGTCCAGAAAGAAAGGTCTGGGATCCTGCAAATGACCCCTTCAGGTAAGCTCAGGTCCACCGCTTCTGGGCATCATTCACTGATGTTGGGGTGGGTGTTGGAAGAAGTTTGGCCAGGGAGCATGACCTACCCTTATGTGACAATACCATCCCCCACCTCCCTAGGATCATCGTCATCGGTGCATGGGTCATTTTATCCCTTGTGTCCGTCTGTGTCCTAGTGAGACACTGCCGTCTCAAGTGCAGAGAACTGCAGCATGATGTCAGAACAGCGGATCATCAGACACCTCCAGAACTGCCCTTCATGCTCCCCTAGAGAACATTTGGGTCACCTCCTTGGATCCCCCCCCCACCCTACAGTCAGGTACGTGTTTCTGTCCCAACACCTACTGTGTTTCATACCTACCTGTCCCACCTATTGAAATAATAGATTGGGGAGAGGTTAATTGATTGGGGAGGGCCCGGCCAATCATAATTGCCATTCTTTACCCACACCCTGAATTAACCCAGTGCCCCTTTTCTCCTGCAGGTTGTTCTGATACCAACTCCCCCAGAACCACCTCCTCCCTACAGCCTCAGGCCTGAGGGCCCTGCAGGCCAGACTCGAGGGACAGCCTGTGCAACCCTTTGAGCTACCTCACACACAAACCTCTTGGACCAAGCCCAGGACCCTGGCATGATGGCCTATCCCATCATGTCTCTTGTCCTTTCATTTAATGTATTGTTTGATTTTAATTTTTATTTCTTTTAAAAAAGATTTTATTTATTTATTTTATATATTTGATGAGTACAGGTTAGCTATCCTCAGACACAACAAAGGAGGGCATCAAATTCATGGATAATGGTTGTCAGTCACCATGTGGTTACTGGAAATTGAACTCAGGACCTTTGGAAGAGCAGGAAGTGTTCTTAACCTCTGAGCCACCCCTCCAACCCCCAGTTATTGTTTTTATACACTGCCGCTCCCTTTTTTTCATGAGAGCTCAGGTGGATCCGTTCTCTTTGTCCCACACTGAAGACTGTTGACATTTTTAAGAATTGGGGGTGCCTGTAGTGGACATACACAGATCATTGTTAGTGGACTGCCAATATTGACTGGAGAGCACCCTCTGCCAACCTACAGAAACACTTCTGTGCCTGGAAGAGATGGAAGATTAAACTGCACAGACTCTGAGTCATCTTCCAACCATACCTGGGCAGAGAGGACAGCCATGCACCTCTATAGCAATGGGAAAAACACAAGAACTAAACTTCAATGGCTCGCTGCTAAGTGGTGATGGAGACAAGTTCAGAGGCTAAGTCCAGCTTCTTCCAGGGGTGACTGACTGCACTGACCCTCTGCTGGGAGGATGGAGCATCCAAGATGTGAATGGACATTTAGACCTTCTTCAGTTTCTTGGGATCTTGGGGGCACTAAAGACATGAGCTGGAGAGTTCCTGCCAACCTATTCTCCTGTGACCTGCTTTCCAGGGAGACCAGAACTTGATCATGGGACTCTTAGAAAGATACAAGGCAGAAAACAGCCTTATAGCAGAACTTGGGTGGGGTGGGGGAGAAAAAACCTGGAGAATTAGGCTGATTTAGGCTTGTGTGGAGTGAGGCCAGGGAACACTTCCTTCCAAATTCCTCTGTGGGAATCCCCTGGAGGAAGAGGGGAGGCTGACCCCAACCTGCTGAGCCTGGCTTCCAAGCACTGCAGCCCAGTCCTGCCCAAAGTGAACTCCTGAAGGGAAGAAGGTTGTGTCCTGTGGCTGAGGGACTGAGTACAGCTTGGAACATGGACTGTCCAGGAGGCTGGGCATTGAAGACTCTTTCTGGTGCCAATACCTTGGCATATTATCCTGTGTTTACTGTGTGTGCTGCAGGGGGCTGAACTATGATTCTCTTCAGGCAGACAATTCTACCAAAACTGTCTGTTTAGGTGTGTAGACAGGGCAGTTGTGGCTATCCTGGGCTCCTTCTGTAGACCAGATTGGCTTCAAATTTAGGATCCTCAAGAATACTCATCCCTGAGCCACCTCAGAAGATGGCAGGAGAAGACTTCCACCCAGATTTGGGCTCTGAGAGCTGGCCTTTTCCTGTAGGAGGAGGTCACCTCAGCCTGCTTGTCACCTACCTGACATTGAAGATGGCATAGGGCTTTAATTCAGTGGTATGGCTTGTAGAGAATGGCTTTCCTGAAGTTCAGTGGCCTAAATATTTTATTTAAAAAGTCGATTGGTGTTTTGTGAGGGTATCAGATCCTAGAACTGGTGTTCCAGATGGTTATGAGCTGCCATGTGTGTGGTGGGAATAGAACCTGGGTGGTCCTGAAGACTCTCCTGTGTTCTAACCACTGAACCATCTCTCCAGTCCCTGAGCGAGTCTGTTCCCACTCAGTATAGTCACTACTGTGCGTGGGAGTGGAGAGATGCCATGGCTTCAGAGGTGACCTTGCACTGTCCGGTCATACCGCCAATATTTACCAAGCCACTGCTGTACTATTCCCGTCCTGGGGATCCAGAAGGAGAACAGACACAATGCCACTGCTACGGAGACGCTTGCAGAGAGACCACACACCAAAGCTCACAAAGATGCAGATGCTCAGCTTGGTGCCCAGGACAGGGTGGGGCGGGAAACAGTGATCCACATCCATTGACCTGTGGGAGCTTTGTCTGTAAGGCCTGCACCCCCACTGAACACCCATCCCCTAAGGATGAAGATTCTGTCCTACCAACCTACACTGTGTCTGTCTTATTCAGAGAAAAGACAAGTTTTGTAAAATAAAATTGTTATATTTTTATAACTGTGTGTGTTTCTTTGCATGCCTATTAAGATATAGAATAGCCAGGTGCTTTGGTGTAGTCCCACGTTCGTCAGGAAGCAGAGGCAGGAGGATTACAGATCTGAGTCTAGCCTGAGTTACAATGAGTTAAAGCCATGGTGGGGAGTATGGCTGAGAACATAGCTCAGTGGTAGAGAATTTGCCTGGCGTGTGCAAGATCCAGACTTAAGTCCCCAGGTGCTGCTCCAACAATTCTAGAAGGTGTGAGCGCTACTGGGAGCGGGAAGCAGGTGGGCAACGAAGAAGATTATTTAAAAGAAAAAACACAAAGAACAACAACAACCAAAAAAATAAAAACCAGTTTTAGCTTTTATTTTTATTTTTCTTTCTATATTAGTTTTTTTCCTACCTGTGTATCTGTGTACGTACGTGCATGCAGGACCCTAGGAGGCTGGAGTGGGCATCAGACCCCTGGAACTTGGACTCCAGACCTTTAAAAGCCACATCGTGGGAGCTGGGAATTGATCCTGGGTCCTATGCAAGAGTGGCCAGCTTTCCAACTACTAAACCATCTCTCTACCCAAAATGATTACTTTGTATGCTTTAGAATTGATTGAGGTTTGTTTTCACCAAAGAACAAATCTTTCGTTTGTAGTTTTGGTAGGTGTGTTTACAGAATTGTTTGTAGGCTGATGTAGTTTATGAAGGTCTGGGAAGACAGCACAGTGGTAGAGTCACTAACATGGTCAAGGCTCCGGCTTCAAACATTAGCACTGGAAAAAACCATACTAAGTGAAATTTGACCAATGACAATTGGTATACTTTTTTGTTGTTGTTTTTTTTGTTTTTTGTTTTTTGTTTTTTGAGACAGGGTTTCTCTGTGTAGCCATGGCTGTTCTGGAACTCACTCTGTAGACAAGGCTGGTCTTGAACTCAGAAATCTACCTGCCACTGCCTCCCAAATGGTGGGATTAAAGGCATATGCCACGACTGCCCGGATCAATTGGTATACTTTTGAGACCTATTATGAACACAGACAGGTAAGACCGACAGGTGTCACACGGGGCAGTTATACCATCCTGAGGAATAAGTAAGCAGTGTCTGTGGAAAGGCCCAGATATCTGTGGACATAAGGAAAAACATTGTTGCCCACGTTCTCAGCCCCCAGACTCATGAGCTCTGGGTACAGAGTGGATGAGAAACTGAGCTGCAGCCTGGTTAGCTGGGGGCTGGATGAGCTGCTTGCCAATGACTGAGAAATCATCCTTTATGGAGACTGAGCAACTCAAACTAGTGAATGAATGATGAAAGACAGTGGGTGAATGAAAGAGGAAGTGTGTGAATGAGATCTGCCTCAAAGTGTTTTTGTAGAGAATCCCAACCTCTTGTCACCTTGGAGCTGCTCTTTGAGGTGGGAATGGGATCTCCTCAATAGGACTGGGAACCTGCATGGTCTCTTCAGCAGATTCTGCCTCCAGGTTCATAACCTATTTGAGTTCCTGAGTGCTGGGATTACAAGTAGGGCCCACCAAGATAGGATATCCATCGCCCCCATCCCCTCACACACTGCTGGGCACTGAGCCTCTGGCCTCAACTGTGCTAAGCAAGCACCACTGAGTTGACACCTAGCCCCAGGGCAATTCTTTTTAGCAGAGATCTAGTGCTCAATCCACTGGTGTTCCCCACCCATCCCCCAGCTTGGGGCAGAGGACACAACTCTGCATGTAGCAAGCAGAACTTAAGATGAAGTCTCTCCATGTCAGCCTCACACATGCTTCTTTCTCAGTTTAAGTGACCCTGGTCTTAGCCTGCCTCAGGGGATTTGATCTTTAGATGAAACTTGAACTCCCTATCACCACTGGACCTACCCAGAGGACTTTTCTCCATCATCCAGTCTCTCTCTCTCTCTCTCTCTCTCTCTCTCTCTCTCTCTCTCTCTCTCTCTGTCTTCCCTCTCTCTCTCTGAGAGACCTCATTGATACTGCAGAGAGAGGAGCCCCATCCCTTCCTAAGATTGCCTTGCTTTGTGTTGTCATGTGTGTTCATGGACTGTGTCCACTCTCTGTACCCAAGTTCCCTCAAGGAGGGACTGACCACTGTCACAAGGCAGTCCAGAGTAGTTACTAGATAAGCCCAGTCCATGGTGGGAATCATACCTTGGTGATTGACTTCTTGTGGACCACAGAAGTCATGGGCAGCTCAAAAGAAAAGCAAGAAACATCTAGTGGGTGAAATGACTTTGGAGACACCTGCTACCATCTATCACTTTGGTCCCCAGGCAAGAGGAGTGGATTGATGGAAGCAGCATGGAAATAAAAGAAAAGGGTCGGTCCCCTTCCTGTATTAGAAGCAGATGGCCTCTGATCAGAACATGAAGGGAAGCAATTTCTCTGTGGCAGGGGAGACTCAGTTCAGAGGTGCAAGGGACTTGAGGGTTTTATAGGGCAAAAAAGGAGGGACTTTTGGGGTAGAAAAATTCCACCTGAAGATCTGTTTCCTGCAGCCTAGGGTTGTAAAAGCCCAGAGAAGGTCTTTATCATGGGTTGACTTTCCTCTCAGAACCCCTTCCCACTCCCCCCAACCCGATACCTCAGGACTTATTCCTATGTGGATAATCTACTCCAGTAGGTGTTCAGATCCTTTATGCTGAGTCAGGGGTTTCTAGCCTGGGGCTCTTTTAAGTAATTCACCTTTCTCTGCATGTGGGAGCACACTTTCTCTTTCTCCTTCTTCCTTCTTCCTTCCTTCCATCAGTCAGTTCTCCGTGAGCCCCTCCAAAATTATCAGACAGTGTAGGGGAGCGGTGGTGATTGGGGGCTAAGAGGTACCTCAAGCAGACATCATTCTTGTCCCTGTGAAAGACACTCAGGACCCAACCTGGGAGTCTGCTTCTAGTGCACAGTGCATGCTGGGACAAAAAGCCCAAACAGGTGACTCTGGAGAGCTCTGCCAAGAGGGGTTGGGGCTGACACTGCTTAGATAAGGAGGCCAGGTCTGTTCTGTCTCAGGAAGTAATATTGAGGTCATTGTAGAAGAGGAGAAGTAGAATGTGGCATGAAAAGAGCAGGGGTCACAGGCAGCATTTGCAAAGACCCCAAGGAGACTGGAATCAGATCCCCAGAATCCTTATCAAAGCGCATTCTTTCTCAGTTCTGAGACCCAGAGATGTGTCAAGAAGATATTGGCCAGGTTGCTCCTTTCAGAAGCTCTGGGAGAATTACGACCATATCCTGTCCTGACTTGTGGTGGTGGCATACATTAACATTAAAGACAAAAGAGAATTGCTTTCAGACCAGCAAAACAGCCTAAAGAGGCTTAGTCCAGCATCTGAGCTCCCTGACACAGGCACTCTCTAACCTGTTGAGCTGCACACATAAAGTGCACTGGGATACAGGTTTCCAGCCTCTGTGAGCCATTTCAATGTTGGGGTGAACTTTTGGTAATGCATCTGTCTCTGATCCATTTCTGCTCCTATAAAATCAACCTTCACCCAGACTTCTGTAAGTAACCACAATAAAACTAACTGGCTCACCATGTTGGACTTTGGTGGTATCCTTACTTTGATTCTCTATATGAGAAAAGTAGATGTTTGTTCCTGCATACCCAAGGAGAGTGTCACATAACGGATAACTTCTCACAAATAAAGTCTCATCCAGAGCCCTCAGGGAGAAATTCAGGGAGCTAAAGAAGTGAGAAAATGGTGCCGGAGAGATGACTTGGCAGTTAAGAGCACTGACTGTTCTTCCAGAAGTCCCTAGTTCAATTCCAGGCAACCCCAGGGTGCTTTACATCTATCTGTAATTGGATCTGCTGCTCTCTCCTGGTGTGTCTGAAGACAGTGGCAATGAACTCCTATACACAAAATAAATAATTGTTTAACAAGGATGAGGAGGAGAAGATGAAGAAGATGACGAAGGAGAAGGAGAAGGAGAAGGAGAAGGAGAAGGAGAAGGAGAAGGAGAAGGAGAAGGAGAAGGAGAAGGAGAAGGAGAAGGAGGAGAAGCAGTGGGAGCACAAACCCTTGGATATCCCTGACAAAAGGAGCCTTCAGCTGGCCGGAGAGATGGCTCTGTGATTGAGAACATCTGCTGCTCTTGCCCAGGTCATCAGTTTGATTCTCTGCACCAGTCCCATGGCATGTGATGCTCCTGTGGACAAAACATAGAATCTACATAAAGTAAACCTTTTAATGACCTAAACATACAGCTAAACAGCACAACTCAAAGGACATTCCCACCCCACCCTATGCCATCCCCATAGTATGATGGCTATTCATGGTTGTCCACTGGACTGTATCTGGGATTGATTAAAATCCAACTGGCTGGGTTCACCTGTGAGGGACTTTTTCTTAGATCAGTTGAAGCAGTAAGACCCACCCTTGATAGAGATCTTTTGAGGCAGGAAGATACACCTTAAATCTGGGCCAATTCATTCCTTATTGGCATTAGATTTTCCTTCCTAAGGATTCTGGTGCATACTGAAGACCAGTGGAGACATCCAGCCTTGTGGAGTGACTGACTACTAGATTCTTGGACTCCCCATTGGTAGACAGCCATTGTTAGCTTAGCTGAAGTCCAGCCTGTAAGGCCATATAGAGAGTCATTGCTAGCTTTCTGTCTAAACTCCACCCCACAGTTACCTGGCAACAGCCAGATAGGCCTGACCCACTATAAAGGGGGCTGCTTGCCCCCTCCTCTCTCTTACCTCTCTCTCTTGCTTCTTGCTCTCTTGCTTTCCTGCTCTCTTGCTCCCTCTCTTCTCCATTCCCTTCTCTTCCCTCTCTCCATGGGGTCATGGCTGGCCTCTACTTCTCAAGTTTCCCCATCTCTCTGTACTTCTCTTCCTCTACTACCCTTTTAACTCCCCTCCCGATGCCCTGAATAAACTCTATTCTATGCTGTACCACTGTGTGGCTGGTTCCTTAGAGTAAGGGAGGCCTCAGCCTGGGCCCGCTGAGACCCCCCTTCTTCCATGCCTGACTGCAAACCCATAGACCGGGTCTCCTCTATCTTCATCTTTTTATAAACACATCGGTCATTACATCATTTCTGTTCCTCTAGGGAACTCTGACTCCTACAAAGGGTCAGTGGGAACATTCCCCACTCAAGTAAATCTGGAAAAGGCCAATGGACTCAAAGCACACTGACAACCCCTGACTCACCTGAGCTGAGGAGCTGAGGAGTTGGCCATAGTGAGGAATCTTCTTTATCCCTCTGTAATATAGCACTTTCCTGTGCTAGTGGACCATAAAATCCTGTCTTCCTTTCCCCCATCCCTAGGGAATGCTGACTTCTCTTCATTCCACAGAAACAAGGGTGGCATGTGGCCTCGTCTGATTATCAATGACACCTGGGAGAACTGGGCTTCAGACTCCTCCAAGAGACAGAGGTGGAAACATTACTAAGAGGTGCAGTGTGTGTACCAGAGAGAGCTTGGAGGAAGTGTGAGAGCTGTGAATCAGTGTGTGTGTGTGTGTGTGTGTGTGTGTGTGTGTGTGTCTGTGTGTCTGTGTGTGTGTGTCTGTGTGTGTCTGTGTGTGTCTGTGTGTGTCTGTGTGTGTGTGTGTCTGTGTCTGTGTGTGTGTGTGTGTGTCTGTGTGTGTGTGTGTGTAGCCCTGACCATCATTTAACTCACTCTGTATGCTGAACCATCCTGTCACCATGTATTTTAATTGCAGCAGTGGTTACATAAGTTTCCAGATGTGATCCTGGCCTGGTGGTACATGCCTTCAATTCCAGCACTTAGGAAGGGGAGGGAGATGGATCTCTGTGAGTTCAAGGCCAACCTGGTCAACATGGTCTACATGGTAGCTTCCAGGCCAGCCAGGGCTCCATAGAGAGACCCTTCCTCAAACAAAGAAACAAACACAAGTCACACAAATACAAAAAGAGTAAGGATGTGTGTAGGGGAAAAGCTATATGATATCAAATAAAGTAGAGTTATAGATAGTTTGTGCCCATGTAGTTTCCTGATTTTGGTATTTTATACAACATGTAATTGTCAGTCACCACAAAAGAGTATAACTGTGGGAGAATCTCAGCAAATGGAGCTTGGGACTATGTCTGTATATGTGTGTATTTTTTATGTATATGTATGTGTATGCATGTGTGTTGTATATGTTGTATATGTGAGTGTTGTGTTTAATTTTTTGTTAGTTTTATCCACTTGATATAATCCAAAATCACAGGGCAGAGCCTCAGTGAGGATGTTTACACCATGCTAGCCCGTGGGTGGGAGTATGGAGTTCTCTTGTATTAACTGGAGTGTGAAGTCCCACCCTAAATGTGAGTGGCACCTTCTCATAGCAGCCCAGAGAAAAGGAGCTGAAAGAAGCAAGCTTTGCCTTCTGCTTCCCTGTCCTTCACTCTCTCTGGCCAGTTCATCCTCCCTGTGGCTGCCTCTCCTGCATCCTTCAGTGATGTTGTTACCTGCTTCTTCTGGCTTCAGTGGTTGGCAGAAGAGCAGCAGCTGTGCAGGATTGCTCCAGGAAGCAGATGGGGATGCTCAGGCACCCAGCCCTCAGACTGAGCATGTCTGTGGACATTCCATTCTGTCCCTGCAATCCTTTCTCCCTGCTCTTGGCTGCGAATGGGAGCAGCTGCTTCAAAGCTCCTGCTACTGTCACCTCCCTGCAGGATGACCTCTGGGCTGTGAGCAGGATCAAGTCCTTTGTCCTCCAAGGTGCTTTTGTCAGGATACTTATCACAGCAGTGAAGCTGGGACACTGGACATGTGTGTCATGCATGTGTGTGTCCACCCACGTTTACTCTGAGTGGTCTTGGTTGTCCTGGAACTCTCTCTGCACACCAGGCTGGCCTTCAACTCAAAGATCTGCCTGCTTCTGCCTCCCTAGATCTGGAATTAAAGCTGTATGTCATTTCCAGGCGGTGGTGCTGCAGGCTTTTAATCCCAGCAAGCAGGCAGATTTCTCAGTTCGAGGCCAGCATGGTCTACAGAGGGAGTTCCAGGACAGCCAGGGCTACACAGAGAAACTCTTTCTCGAAAAACCAAAAAAAAAAAAAAAATTTATTTTAGGTGGATTTTATGTCAGATCATGGAGGCACATACTTTTAATCCCAGTATTCTGGGTGCAGAAGGAAGTGGAGCACTTGAGTTGTAGGCAGCCTGGTCTACAGAGTGAGTTCCAGGATAGCCAGGGCTGCACAGAGAATCCTTTGTTGAAAAACTAAAACAATATCAAAAGATATTTTCATTATATTTATTCATTTACACACACACAGAGACACACACACACGCACACAGAGTCTCTCTTTCTCTGTGTCTGCAAGAACATGTGTGTGTGTGTGTGTGTGTGTGTGTGTGTGTGTGTGTGTGTGTGCAGGCAAGTACAGGACTTTTTCCTCCCACTATGTAGAAGACCCACAGGACCCAGGGATCAAATCCTGGATGTGGTGGCCCAGGCCTTTATCACTGTATTCAGGAGGCAGAGGCAGGGGATCCCTGTGAGCTGGAAGATAGCCTGGTCTATGAAGTGAGTCTCAGGACAGCCAGTGGTCGGTGGAGAAACTCTGCCTCAAAATACAAAACCTACAAAGAAATCAAAACAAAAATCAGGTTTTCAGGTTTGGCAGTAAACAGTTACCCACTGAATCACCAGCCTCGCCTTGCTGGTTTGTTTATTTTGGTTTGGTTTAAGATTTATTTCTTTCATTTCTTATGTGTATGAGTATTTATTGCACAGATGTATGTGCACCGTGTGCAGGCCTGGGGCCCTCAGAGCTCAGGAGAGGGGCCCATCTAGAGCTAGAGCTCAGATGCTAATGAGCCATCTTGTACATAGGGGGTGAAAACTGAATCCAGGTCCAAGGACAACTGCTCCTAACATCTGAGTCATCTCCCCAGAATGTGGAGCCTTCTGACCCTCACAAGGTTTCCCTGTGTAGTCTTCACTGTCCTGGAACTCGCTGTATAGACCAGGCTAGCCTCAGTGATCCACGTGTCTCTGTCTCCTGAGTGCTAGGATTTAAAGGCTTTGGTATCACCATCTGTTTTGTGTTTTGGGTTTTTTTTGGTTTTTTTTGTTTTGTTTTGTTTTTTTGTTTTTTTTTTTAAATCCTGGCTGGCCCGGATCTCATAATTAAATCATACTAGCTTTGTTTTTTTGTTTTTTTGGTTTTCCGAGACAGGGTTTCTCTGTATGGTTCTGGCTGTCCTGGAACTCACTCTGTAGACCAGGCTGGCCTCGAACTCAGAAATCCACCTGCCTCTGCCTCCCAAGTGCTGGGATTAAAGGTGTGTGCCACCACTGCCCAGCGATACTATCTTTGAACTCACAGAGATTTGCTTCTCCTCAGTGATAGGATTAAAGGTTGTGTCACCACACCCTGCTCTAACCACTATTTAAGGGCAGCCCAGCAGAGGGACTTCCAGAGTGCTCTGCTCCATCCAACTGACAAAGTTTGTAAAGCAACCTCTTCTAACCTTCCAATTCCCAGTTCCTCAAACTCAAGCTAGGCCACCTCCTCTCCACTTATTGTGTGTTAACTCTGACCCTATCCTGAGGATGGGCCTCATAGGTGGAGAGACGTTGGAAAGGTCTTGCCTTGTCTCTCACAGAAGCTCAGTGGTCCCCTTGCCAGGATGCAGGTTGCCTGGGTTCCGGTCATACTCACCATGATCTTTGGCCTGCTTTCCAGTCTCCAAGGAGTAAGCTCCAAAGAGGTAAGCAGGACACCTGTGACTTTGGAGGACCCTATGGGGCAGAGGATCCCTCAGAGCCCAGGCCCTGCCTTGTCAGGAATTCCCTGAACCACAGGCAATTGGTAACTTCCTTTCTGTTGTGTTTGCAAAAAAGGAGGTAGGGACCTAGCAGGGAGGCCCTGGGGAAATCTTGACACCTAGACTTGGCAGGGTTGTGTTGCTAACTGGGAACAGGCCCAACCACAGCCCTGAATAGGGTCTCTGACCCCTGTTTAGTCTTGTCAAGTCTCATTAAGCTCTGAGTCAGGTGAGGAACCTGAGGCCCTGCTGGTCTGGGTTGGGCATCTCCCCTTCCTTGTTCCTCCAGGGCTGGTGACCCCAGGGTGTAGATTGGCCCTCTCTGGGACTTATCTGTTTCTGTACCAGGGAAGTGGAGGTTCTCTCACTTCTCTGATTAGTTTGAATTTGATCTCTGAGTAGACCTGGCTGCCTGGCCTGGGTGGCCTCATGCTGTGATCCCAGTGAGACAGGATTTGAGCTTTTGTTCATATTCAAACTCTAAGTGTCTGGGGTTGGCCAGTTTTTCTTAGGTGGTCAAAACAGGTGTTTTGAACCTACAATCTCTTTGATTATTTGTTCTGCTTTTTCAGACTGGGTTTCTCTAGCCCTGGCTGTCCTAGAGCTCCTTAGTGGAGACTGACCGACATTCTAAATTCAGAGATTAAATTTACAATCTTGGTTGAGAATCTGCTCTGGGGGGAAAGGGCAAGTGAAGTCCCAAGTCGGCTCCCCAGAACAGTGTCCACTGTCTGTTGGGAACCTGTAGTTCTCCATCCAAGGCCATGCATGTGTGAATTTAGGTTCAAGATACTTCCAATCTGGGACCTCTGCATCCTTTGTTGACTCCTGTCTGCGGCCCCAGGTAGAGCCCTTGTCAATCCACCCAATCAGACCTAATCAATCCATGTTTCCTCACACTCAGGCTCCCAAGATCAGACCACCTGGTTAAGATGAGACAGGGAATAATCCTGGTGCAGTTTAGCAAACCTGTCAGCCTTTATTTATTTATTTATTTATTTATTTATTTATTTATTTATTTATTTATTTATTGACACAAGGTCTCACTGTATAGATTATACTGACCTTGAATTCCACAGATATCTGCTTTGGTATCTCAGCAGTGGAATTAAAGGCGGGTGTCCACCATGCTTGTCTTAATAGAGGCTTGAATGTAGTTATTAAAGGAGCCCAGTGATGTTTGCAGCTCACACCTTTAATCCCAGCACTCAGGAGGCAGAAGCAGGTGGATCTGAGTTTTAGGCCGACCTGGTCTACAGAGCCAGTTCCAGGACAGCCAGGGATCCACAGAGAAATCCAGACTCAAAAAACAAATATGGTCCAAGGCAAGAGTCTGATATTTGAAAGAGTGCAGAGAGAAGAGAGAGAGACAGAGAGAGACAGAGAGAGAGAGAGAGACAGAGAGAGAGAGAGAGAGAGAGAGAGAGAGAGAGAGAGAGAGAGAGAAGAGAGAAGAGAGGGAGACAGAGAGAGACTGAATTCTGACTTCCTGGGCTTCTTCTGTGTTTAGCTTACTGTACCCATCCTCACCAAAGAGCAGAGCTACTGTGAGCATGGGGAGGGAATGATCCCAGCTGGGAAGGTGACCTGTCCTTTTTTGTCTTTCCTTTAGCAAAGGAAATGCTATTGTAAGGATCTTTGCAAAACCAAAAGCTGGCTTTCTCTTCTCTATTTGTTGAGAGAGGGTCTAGTTCTGGCTGCCCCAGGAACTGTGAAGTCCTGAGATTAAAGGCATGCACCCCCACACCTGGCAATGGCTTTAAGTGAAGTAGCCAGAGAGGGCAAGGCCTTGATACCTGGGGGAAGAGAGTCCTAACTAAGAGCTTACACAGCACTGCTGTCAACAGGAAGGAATTGTGTATGGAGACCTTGGGAGGCTCAAAATACTGTAGGATACAGGGCAGGGGGTTTCCATCAGGGACCTGAGAATGAATAGAACTTGAGTATGTTTAGTGATGTCCCAGAGTTTTCTCTACCAATGACACTGGGTCATGGTGAACAGGCAGTGGAGTAAGGGCTTAGGATACTTTCTGGGAGGTGCTCTGAATCTGAGGATCCACTAAAGGTGGCTTCCTAGCCAATCTCCAATTGTGTGTGTGTGTGAGGGAGCCAGGTGTAGTGGTCCACATCTTTAATCCAGTGGTGTGGAGGCAGAGGCAGGTAGATCTCTGAATTCCAGGCTACCAGGGCAACACAGTGAGACCCTGCCTGTCCCAATAAAACAGGGTGAAGGAGCTTGCTTGTCCCAGCATTTGGGGAGGCAGAGGAAGACTCCATTTGTTGATCCTGGACATGGTAGTTGGAGGGAGGGAGACTCTGAGAGCCACGGTCAGGAACAAAGTCTAGACTAGCCTCCAGTTCTTTTTGAGACAGAGTTTCTTGTTCCCAATCTGGCCTCAAACTGGCTATGTAGCCTTGAATAGTTCTGCCTCCTCTTGAGTTCTGTCCTGATGGACGTGCACCACTGGTTTACACACAGCTACCTGATTTATGGCCCTGCTGGACAACAACTCTAACACCTGAGACCCAACTCCCAGGCTTTGAGCTCTGACCTCTGTCTTTTTCCTTCCACAGGCTGTAAACAGATGTGATGTCTTGTAAGTATGGGACTTTGTCAATAATTGTCAGTAAAGGCAGGGGGTCGGGAGTGTGCTCAGATTTCTGCCCTGGATAAAGGGACAGAGACCCAATTCACATCACATTTGCTGAAACCATAGTCCCTCTCACCTTACCCAACCTGGGGATCTGCAGGTCTGAAACTGCTGCTAATCCCCAACCTTTTATAGCTGGGGTGGGTGAGAGGGAATCAAATGAGCCATGTCCCACTCATGCCTCCCTTGTAAGGTCAGCGTCAGGGCCACTCTCCCTGAAGTACAATGTCATGCTGCCCTGATGAACTCTGAACTCAGATCCCAAGTCCAGTGAACCAAGGTTGATCTGTATCCCACACCCACTAAGGGTGGCTAGCAACCCAAGGGTCTGAGTGTTTAGGGAAGCAGAAACCCTTTGGTTGGACACTTTGATGTCATCAGCATCTCCCCTTTCCTGTTTGTTCTGTCTAGAAACTGCCCCAAAGGATTCACATGCTGTGACAATAAATGCTGTCCAGAAAGAAAAGTCAGTGATCTTGCAAATGACCCCTTGAGGTAAGCCCAGGGTCACCACTTCTGGACATCATTCATGACAGCTGGGTCCACCCGACACAGGGTGGGGGTGGGTGATGGAGGAGGCACAGCAAGGGAGCATGACCTCGGCTCTTAGGACAAAACTTCCCACCTCCCTAGGATCTTCCTGTTCATCTTTTTATGCGTCATTTTACTGCTCTTGTACATCTGTGGCCTAGCCAGGTGCTTGTGTCCCAAGTGCAGAGAACTACAGCATGATGTAACAACAGCAGACAATCAGACACCTCCAGAACCGCCCTCCATTGCTCCCCAAGAGAGCATGTGTGTCACCCCCTTGGATCCACCACCACCCTACAGTCAGGTGGGTCTTTCTGTAAAATACCTAACCTGTTTCTTAGCTGGCTGTCCACCATGTCTTTTATAATGGATTGGGGGTGAGGATAATGGACTGGGGAGGGCTGTTCCCAACCATACTTGTCATTCTCTACCCAGACCCTAAATAAATCCTGTCTCTTTTCTCCTGCAGGTTGTTCTGATGCCAACTCCCATAGAGTCACCTCCTCCCTACAGCTTGAGGCCTGAGGGTCCTGCAGGCCAGATGCAAGGGACAGCCTGTGCAACCCTTTGAGCTACCTCACACACTAACCTCTTGGACCAAGCCCAGGACCCTGGATTGACTGCCTATCTCATCATGTCTCTTAACCTTTGATTTAATTTATTTTTATTTTATTTATTTTTTTAAAAAAGATTTTATGTATTTCTTTGATATATATGACAAGTACAGTGTAGCTGTCCTCAGACACACCAGAAGAGGGCCTTGGATCCCATTACAAATGATGTGAGCCACCATAAGGTTGCCTGGAATTGAACTCAGGACCTCTCAAAGAGCAGACAATGTTCTTAACTGCTGAGCCATCCCTCCAACCCCGATGTATTTTTTTTATATACTGCAGCCCCTCCCCTTTTGTCATGAGAGCTATGCTGGATCCAGAAACTCTGTCCCACACTCAATCAAGGCTGTTGACAATTTTAAGAATTGGGGGTGCCTGTAGTGGATGTAGAGAGATCATTTTTAGTGGACTGCCAATCTTGACTGGAGAGCTCGCTCTGCCATCCTGCAGAAACACTTCTGTGCCTGGAAGAGACTGAAGACTAAACTGCACAGACTCTGAGCCATCTTCCAACCATACCTGGGAAGAGAGGACAGCCATGCACCTCCATAGCAATGGGAAAAACCCAGGCACTAAGCTTCAATGGCTGCTAAGTGGTGATGGAGACAAGTTCAGAGGCTAAGGAAACACTTCCAGCTTCTTCCAGTAGTGACTGACTGCACTGACCCCCTGCTGGGAGGATGGAGCATCCAAGATGTGAGTGAACACTTAGACCTTCTTCAGTTTCCTGGGAGACCAGAACTTGATTAAGCGTGGGACTCTTAGGGAGATAGAAGCCAGAAAACAGCCTTCTAGAAGGTAGGGTGGGGAGAGAGCATCGAGAAGCAGGCTTGGTTAGGCTTGTGTGGAGTGAGGCCAGGGAACACTACCTTCCACATTCCTCTTCAGGAATCCCCTGGAGGGAGAGGGGAGGCAGCCCCAACCTGCTGAGCCTGGCTTCCAAGCACTACAGCCCAGTCCTGCCCAAAGTGAACTCCTGAAGGGAAGAAGGTTGTGTCCTGTGACTGAGGGACTGAGTACAGCTTGGAACATGGACTGTCCAGGAGACTGGGCATTGAAGACTCTTTCTGGTGCCAATGTGTTGTCACCTTACCCCTGTCTTTACTGTGTGTGCTGCAGGGGGTTCAAGAACTATGATTCTCTTCAGGCAGACAACATTAACAAAACTCACTGCTTAGGTGTGTAGGCAGGGCAGTCTTGGCTATCGTGGACTCCCTCTGTAGACCAGGCTGGCTTCAAATTCAGAATCCTCAAGAATACTCATCCCTGAGCCACCTCTCCCTCTCCCTCTCCCTCTCCCTCTCCCTCTCCCTCTCCCTCTCCCCCTCCCCCTCCCTCTGCCTCTCCCTCTGGCTCTCCCTGTCCTTCTCCCCCCTCCCCCTCCCTCTCCCCCTCCCCCTCCCCCTCCCTCTCCCTCTCACTCTCCCTCTCTGTTTTTTCAAGACAAGGTTTCTCTGTATAGCTGTAGCTGTCCTGAAACTCACTCTGTAGACCAGGCTAGCCTTGAACTCAAAGATCAGTTGCCTCTGCTTCCTCTGTCCTGGGATTAAAGGTGTGTACCACCAGGGAGAATTCCTGCCATATCCTCTCCTGACTTCTGGTGGCAATCCTTGGTGTTCCCATGCTGGGAACTGTCTTCAATCCTCTACCTTTGACTTTGCAAAATCTGTCTGATAAGGGCTTTCTTCATGCACTAAGGACTCAACCAAAACCAGATCCTTTTTTTTAAAAAAAAAAATTTAATTGTTAGAAAATTTTACAGAAATGTTCCATATAATAGTACAAATTAATACAGGACTTGTAATGAACCATTTACCAACAAGTACCAAAGTATAAATTGTGCATAAAATTTTATCTAGTAAACTAATTTATAGGAATTCATGTGGACAAAAATATGTATGTATTGTGGGATACTATCACAGTATTTTATACAATGGTGAATTATGAGAAACATGTCAAAATTAAATACAGAATTAATCATGAAATTACTTGTAGACACTTGTACAATAATTAAAATGCTGTTTTTTAAGGCTAAAACTTTAGAAACCAATATTATCATCATCATGTACTTTCACATTATAAATATAATTAAAATAATTTAAATCATTTTGTAAAACAATTATGCAATTGGAAATTATTTCTGACAGATTAACTCTTACAGTTTTATAGGCCATTCATTTTTTTCTCCTTTGAAATGAAAAGGAAAGTTGACTTCAGTCAAAATAGCACATATAACCTAATCTCATAAATCACACGTTGAATATTAATTGTTTCAGCAATGGTGGCGCAGGCCTTTAATCCCAGCACTTGGGAGGCCGAGGCAAGCGAATTTCTGAGTTTGAGGCCAGCCTGGTCTACAGCGTGAGTTCCAGGACAGTCAGGGCTACACAGAGAAACCCTGTCTTGAAAAACAAAACAAACAAACAAACAAAAGGATATTAATTGCTACTGTCGCACTCAACTAGAAATAAGTTGACAACTCCTGACTAAATTTTCTCCCTTGAAGATAAGTTAGCTTCACTCTGAGCAAAGAGCAACATTCCTTTGTGTTTCTCAAGGCCATTACACTGAGACTCATCACATACCTATAACACTTGCTGAAGTTACCCCTTAAGTGTTTCTGCAGGATGACCTCTGAGCTGTGAGCAGGATAAACTCCTTTGTCCTCCAAGCTGCTTTT
>CM052710.1:25577992-25590389 GCA_028551405.1 Uromys caudimaculatus
CAGAGAAAGAATAGCCCTCCCACTGAGCTCCACACCTAACTTCACCTACAGGAATGCTGGGCCCAGTCTTAATGGCTGCTGACAAGGGCCTGGGCTCCTGTCCTGTGCAGGAATCTTCAGCTTCCAATCTTGTCCCCACCCTGTCTGCAGATAGGGACACAGAGGGGCCATTTGGTGTCATGGAAAAACCTGGGAGGTGAGAGGCAACCTCTGGGAACACTTTGGACTCTGCCTTAAGAGTCAAGTGCAGGTACCACACTTTCTTCTTTCAGAAGTTGTAGGACAAAGGGGGAGCATCTGTTTGGCAACGTCCATTCCTGTGACAGTGTAAATGTGAGCAGAGCCACATTCACCAAGTCAATTCTGAGATGCTTGGAATTTCACATGAGGTGTTTTAACATTTATTTGTTATGTTGGTTGTATTTAGTGGCAAGATAGTGGTGGTCTTGAAACCTAGTATTCAGGACACAGAGGCAGACAGATCTATGAGTTTGAGGCCACCCTGCTCTACTCAGTGACTTTCAGGATGCCAGGGCTACACAGAGAAACCATGTCTGAAAAAAATAAATAAAATAAAAGATGATTTTGGCTTTCACATAACAAGTTGACTTAGTGAGGGTTTTACTGCTGTGAACAGACACCATGATCAAGGCAGCTCTTATAAGGACAGCATTAACTGGTCTGGCTTACAGGTTCAGAGGTTCAGCCCAGTATCATCAAGGTAGAATCATGGTGGCATCCAGGAAGGCATGGTGCAGGAGAAGCTGAGAATTCTCCATCTTCATCTGAAGGCCTCTAGCAGAATACTGCCTTCCAGGCAGCTAGGATGAGGGTCTCAAAGCCTGCACCCAAAGTGACACACCTACTCCAACAGGGCCACACCTTCCCATAGTGCCACTCCCTGAGCCAAGCACATACAAACCATCACATTCCACTCCCTGGTCCTCATAGGCCTGTTCAAACATGTGAGTCTATGGGGGCCATATCTAGCCATGACAGAATAAACAAAGAGTATATTTAGTCCAACTTCCAAACTCTCCATAGTTTATAGCAGCATCACCAAAGTTTAAAGTCCAAAGTTCAAAGTCTCTTCTGAGATCCGGTCACTCCTTTATCTGTAACCCCGAATCAAGAAAGAAAACCAGCTGGGCAAACTCCAAACCCTGCATCTCCATGTCTTATGTCAAAGCACTTGTCAGATCTCTAACTTATTTCATCTTTATTGACTGCAACAAGCTTCTCTTCCTGGGCTGGCTCCAATCCCTGTGAGCAGCGTTCCCCAGGAGGTATCCTATGGCTCTAGATTCTCAAAAATCCTGGTGTCTCCACGGCAGCTGCAGTGTGACAACTTCTTGTGTCAGTGTCTGGGATCCACACATGATCTTCTGGGCTCCTCCAAAGGGCTTGCATCACTTCTCCAGCTCTGCTCTCTTTAACACTCTAAGCTCAGGTTGATCCACTCTTCTGCCTCTGCTGTTCTTGATGATCAGCCACAGCACTGGCACCTCCAATATGTTAGGGTCTTCTGCTGCAACTAGGCTTCACCAAGAGCCTCTCATAGGCTCTCTTCATGGTGCCAAGCCTCAGTTCCTTTGCATGACCCCTTCAGTCTGGGTCCATCACCCACAACTGAGGCTGCACCTTCATCAATGGCCGTCCATGGCCTCTCACAGTGCCGAGCCTAAGCAGCTCTTCATGACACCTTCATGCCTTGAATACCAGTACCTCATGGGTGATTCTTACACATTACCAAGTACAGCTGCAGTACGAGGTACAACCTTGGCTATCTCTGGAACACAGGTTCTTTGTACTCTAGGAAACCCTTCCCAGAAGATTTCATCTCAGTGACACTGGTCTCTTCTTAATCACAGGTAATTTCTGAGCTCCAACTAACCAACATCAATGGTCCCACTAGTGCCTTCTATTTTTCACTCTAAAGCCAGAGCCACTTGGCTGAAGCTGCCGAGTTCTGCTGCTTGCAGGACCTGGAACATGCATCCCTTATTCTATTACCAGCTTTCTGTTTCTCAACTCCCTCTCTGCCTAAACTTGGCTTTCCTGGAACTTGCTCTGTAGATTGACCTTGAACTAAGAGATCTGCGTGCCTCTGTCTGCTGCAGTGCTGGGATTAAAGGGATGTACCCAGCATGCCTATTTAAGCATTTCTTCACCTAGAACCTGCTTTGTCCCAGGCTGGCCTTGAACTGTGAGATCTGTTTGGTTTTGTCTCCTGGGATTAAAGGTATGTATCACCACGCCTGGATCTAAATGTAGCTCCATAGGATCTTGGCCCCAAATCCCTTAATCTGTTATCTCCTTGAACATAGGATTCTGCTCCATTTCACTTCCTGGTGCCCCTTTAATACTTGAACCATATGTTTTATATTTTTTCTTTTTCAGCTTGCACTGCTCTTTCAAAATGCTCTTCATGAGACTTAACCAGAGAAAAAAGTATATGATGGGCATTTTGGACACTTCCTTTTCTGAGTCTCTTCATTTTGCCTTAGGCAGACTCTTCAGACAAAGGCAAAAAGTAGCCACATTCTTCCCAATACCACAAAAACAGTCTTTATGCCACATACTAAAATTCTTCACTGAAACCTCTTGGGCCAGGTCTGCACATTCAAATCACTCTCAGTAACAAAGTCTCCCATATTCCTACTAGGAAAGACCATTAAACCCCATTTAAAGCATTCCACTGCTTTCCAAATCCAAACTCCCAAAATCCACATTCTTCCAAACAAAAGCATGGTCAGCCCTATCAGAGCAATACCTCAGTCCTGGTACCAACTTCTGTCTTAGCTAAGGTTTTACTGCAGTGAACAGACCCCATGACCAAGGCAGCTCTTATAAAGACAACATTTAATTGTGGCTGGTTTACAGGTTCAGAGGTTTATTTCCATATTATCAAGGCTGGAACATGGTGGCATGCAGGCAGGTATGCTACAGGAGAAGCTGAAAGTTCTACATCTTCATCTGGAGGCTGCGAGCAGAATATTGGCTTCCAGGCAGCTAGGATGAGGGTCTCAAAGCCTACAACCACAGTGACACACCTACTCCAACAAGGCCACATCTTCCAATAGTGCCACTCTCCAGCCCAAACAAATAAAAGCCACCACACAAGTAAACTTTAGAATTATCTAAATACATTTTAACCCCCCCTTCTTCTGACAACAATACATCTGGGTTAGATGGATGCCAGAAACTCAAAGGAAATAATAGCAGTCCCACTCTGCCCATCAGGGCCACGGGTACAAGCTACTTCCCTGCAGTTCCCAGCCCATCCGTCCCCATTTCTCCTCTCAGCTACTGAGTGTGCCTGGCATTCTCCTTTTTCCTGAGGCATCATTCTAGAGGGGCTGCAAGCCTGGACAGGATGGCAGGTGACAGTGCATGTAGGACCATAGAAGTATATCTCAGGATGCAGACAGAGACAGTGGGGCTTGGGCAGAGGCAGGAGGGTCAGAAGACCAAGTTGGCAACAATTCACTCAAGAGGCACAAGTGTGAGTGTTGTTGGGAAGTTTCAGCACTGTCCCAGAAGGTTCTCCCTCAGCTGGGGCAGGGGCCTCAGTCAGTCTCCATTACTAACTACAGGGGGTTGGCAGGAGGCATACTCCCCCACTTCTCCCTTTCTCTCCCTCGACTCAGTCACCAGAGATTGGAGGTAGAGAGGGGATTCTCTGGGGGAAGATCCAAATTGCACTTGGCTTGGCTCTGGAAGGTTCTGTTTTTAAGGGCTAGAAGGGTCCAAGGAATAATGAGAAACTGAGGCAGAAAGTGGGAGAGAGATCAGAGTCCAGTTCCTTGGAGGAGAATGAGGAAGCTGGAGGATGTAGGAGCCACAGGACTTCAGGGACCAAAGCAGTCAAGGAAATGCAGGCAAAACCAAAACAGTCTTGCTCCACTGACCTAAAGTGGGCAATAGAGAGAAACAGGAGGAAAACCAGAGGGGATCAAATGAATGCCTTTGGAAGGGTTGGGGAAACACTGAAATTAGAAAACAGAGACTGAGAGTGAAGAAGAAGCCAGAGAGTCTGCCACTTTGACAGAGAAAAAAGGGCCCAGACGTGAGGGGAGGTCTCCAAGAAGCTGCCTGTTTCCCAGTGGCCAAGTTAGAGTGGACTGGTAATTGAAGTGAGATGCACTTCGCACTAACACCAGAGCCTACAAGCCAACCTTCCTGCATCCTCAGACCAGACAGCAACCCAGCCACTACCTCATTGCACTTCTTCCTGAGCTGGGCTTCCAGGTGTCTCCCATCCATCCTTTCCAGTCACCATGCATCCACCTGTCAGTCAGCTTTCTTAAAAGGGTCCCAAAGCCAAAGTCAAGTCCCAGGTCCCTGTGCACACCTCGGTGCTGTCCAATGCTGCCCCTTGGCGGCCATACTCTGACCGCCTGAGTCCTTCCATGAATCCCACCTGGCCTACTCATGCCCCTGAGGGCTATCTGCTTTTAGGCCACAGTGGACAAAGTCCTTAGCCTCGATTTTTCTTTAGTCAGAAAGGAACTGTACCAGCCTCTCCCCCACAAAGCAGCAAAACGGAGGGGACACGAATATCCCAGCATTTCGGGGAATGCTGTGCCAAAGTTCTTCCACCCCCAACTCAGGGTCTTTGGCTGTCTTCTTGGATAAAGCACAAAGGAATGGCACAATTTATGTGACACACACACCATTTATGTGACACCCCCCCCCCCCCAATTATCCTTCTTGTGCCATGGCCTGCCTTTCCCACAATCTCTGCCTCCCTCCATTGGCATGCTTCTCTTGTGTCTGTGCAAGTACAGCGCCCCTCCAGAATTCAGGTGATCACTCAAATTTTATTTATTTATTTTAGTTTTTTGAGACATGTTTTCTCTGAGTAATTTTGGTTGTCCTGGAACTCACTCTGTAGACCAGGCTGGCCTCGATTTCAAAGATCTGCCTGCTTCTGCCTCCCAAGATCTGGGATTAAAGCTGTGTGTCACCACAGCTTGGCTTGAATTTAAAATTTTCATTTTTTAAGGTATTTTATATCAGATGGTGGAGGCATACACTTTTTGTTTGTTTGTTTGTTTTTTGGTTTTCGAGACAGGGTTTCTCTGTGTAGCCCTGGCTGTCCTGGAACTCATTTTGTAGACCAGACTGGCCTCGAACTCAGAAATCCACCTGCCTCTGCCTCCCAAATGATGGGATTAAAGGCGTGCACCACCACTGCCCAACAAGGCACACACTTTTAATCCCAGTACTCTGGATGCAGAGGGAGATGGATCTTTTGAGTTGAAGGTCAGCCTGGTCTACAGAGTGAGTTCCAGGTCAGCCACAGCTGACCCTGTCTTGAAAAACTAAAACAATAACAAAAGATATTTTAATTACATTGATTCATTTACACAGGCTCTCTGTGTTTGTGTGTAGCAGTGTGTATTTGCTTCCAAGTGTGTGGAGCTGACTTTCTCCTTCCACTACAAAGGATCCCCAGGATCCAGAATGATCTATGCGATCCAGATATCAAGTTCTGCATGTGGTGGCACACGCCTTTAATCACTGCCTTCAGAAGGCAGAGGCAGGGAGGTGTCTGTGAGTTGAAGGATAGCCTGGTGTATGTAGTGAGTTCCAGGACAGCCAGGGCTATGTAAAGAGACCCTGCGTCAAAAGACAAAGCCAACAATGAAAACAAAACCAAATTCAGGTTTCAGGTGTGGTGGTAAGCACACTTACCCACGGTATCCCCAAGCCAGCCTGACTGGGGTTCTTTTTGGTTTTTTGTTTTTGTTTTTTTTTTTCGAGACAGGGTTTCTCTGTGTAGCCCTGACTGTCCTAGAACTCACTCTATAGACCAGACTGGCCTCAAACTCAGACATCTGCCTGCCTCTGCCTCCTGAGTGCTGGGATTAAAGGCGTGTGCCACCACCGCCCAGCTACTGATTTGTTTTGTTTTGTTTTTAAGGTATACTTGTTTCATTTCTTATGTGCATGAGTATTACTTACACAAATGTATGTGCACCATGTGCACACCTGAGGCCCTCAGAGCTCAGGAGAGGGTCCCATCTAGAGCTAGAGTTCAGATGCTTATGAGCCATCTTGTACATAGGGGGTGAAAACTGAATCCAGGCCAAGGACAACTGCTCCTAACATCTGAGTCATCTTTCCAGACTGTTGAGTATCCCGACCCCACAGGGTTTCCCTGTGTAGTCTTGGCTGAGCTGGACCTTGCTCTGTAGACCAGGCTAGCCTCAGTGATCCACCTGTCTCTGTCTCCATAATGATGTGGCTTAAAGGCTTGTGCTATCACCTCCTGTTTTTATTATTATTATTATTATTATTATTATTATTATTATTATTATTTAATCCTGACTTGCCCAGATCTCACTGATTAAATCATACTAGCTTTGAACTCACAGAGATTTCCCTGCTCCTCCAAGATGGGATTAAAGGTTGTGTCGCCACACCCTGTTCTAACCACTATTTAAGGGCAGCCCAGCAGAGGGACTTCCAGAGTGCTCTGCTCCATCCAACTGACAAAGTTGGCAAAGCAATCTCTTCTAACCTTCCAATTCCCAATTCCTCAAACTCAAGCTAGGCCAGCTCCTCTCCACTTCTCTTCCTTGAGCTCCTGCTCAACTAAAAACTCTGGTCAAGCCCAACTCTGGTGTGTTAACCACAACCCTATCCTGAGGCTTGGTCCCATAGGCGGAGAGAAGTTGGAAAGGTCTTGCTTTGTCTCCCACAGAAGCTCAGTGGCCCCCTTGCCAGGATGCAGGACCCCTGGATCCTGGGCACACTCACCATGATCTTTGGCCTGCTTTCCAGTCTCCAAGGAGTAAGCACCAAGAAGGTAAGCAAGGCACCTGTGACTTGGAGGATCCTATGGGGCAGAGGATGGCCTCAGAGCCCAGACCCGGCCTTGTCTGGAATTCCCTTAACCACAGTCAATGGGTAACTTTCTTTCTATTGTGTTTGGGTAAAGTGGAGGTAGGGACCTGGGAGGGAGGCCTTGGGGAAACCTGGGCCACTAGACTTGGCAGGGTTGTGTTGCTAACTGGGAACAGGCCCAACCACAGCCCTGAATAGGGTCTCTGACCCCCGTTTAGTCTTGTCAAGTCTCATTAAGCTCTGAGTCAGGTGAGGAACCTGAGGCCCTGCTGGTCTGGGTTGGGCATCTCCCCTTCCCTGTTCCTCCTGGGCTGGTGACCCCAGGGTGTAGATTGGCCCTCTCTGGGACTTCTCTGTTTGTGAACCAGGGAAGTGGAGGTTCTCTCACTTCTCTGATCACTTAGAAATTGATCTCTGAGTAGATCTGGCTGCTTGGTCTGGGTGACCTCATTCTGTGATCCCAGGTAGGCAGGATTTGAGCTCTTGTTTTTATACAAACTTTAAGTGTCTTCAGTTGGCATGGCTGGGCCGTGGTGGTCCACACCTTTAGTCTCAGCACTTGGGAGGCAGAGGCAGGGGATTTCTGAGGTCGAGGCCAGCCTGGTCTACAGACTGAGTTCCAGGACAGCCAAGGCTATACAGAGAAACCCTGTCTCAAAAAAGAAACAAACAAACAAAAAAGTTGACAGGTTTTCCTCAGAGGTGATCAGAATAAGCCTTTGTTTAATACAGTCTTTTAGTCTGCTTGTTCCTTTTCAAGATAGTGTTTTTCTAGCCCTGGCTATCCTAGAGCTCTGTAGTCCAGGCTGGCCTCAAATCAACTCAGAGATTAAATTTAAAATCTTGGTTGAGAATCTACTATGGGGAGCAGGGGTCTGTGAAGTCCCAAGTCTGCTGCCCAGAACAGTGTCCACTGGCTGTTGGGAACCTGTAGTTCTCCATCCAAGGCCATGCATGTGTGAATTTAGGTTCAAGATACTTCCAATCTGGGAGCTCTGCATCCTTTGTTGACTCCTGTCTGCGGCCCCAGGTAGAGCCCTTGTCAATCCACCCAATCAGATTTAGTCAATCCATGTTTCCTCACACTCAGGCTCCCAACCATGCTGATCAGACCACCTGGGTAAGATGGAACAGGGAATAATCCGGGTCCAGTTTAGCAAACCTGTTAGCATGCATTTATTTATTTATGTATTTATTTATTTATGTATTTATTTATTTATTGACACAAGGCTCACTGTATAGATTATAGTGACCTTGAATTCCACAGATATCTGCTTTGGTATCTCAGCAGTGGAATTAAAGGCGGGTGTCCACCTTGCCTGTCTCAACGACTGCTTAAATGTAGTTATTATAGGAGCCCCGTGAAGTTAGCAGCTCACACCTTTAATCCCAGCACTCAGAACGCAGAAGCAGGTGGATCTGAGTTTTAGGCCAGCCTGGTCTACAGAGCCAGTTCCAGGACAGCCAGGGATCCACAGAGAAACCCCGCCTGGAAAAGCAATATGGTCCAAGGCAAGAGTGTGATATGTGAAAGAATGGAGAGAGAGAAGGGAGGAGGGGGAGAGAAAAGGAGAGGGAGAGGGAGAGGGAGAGTGAGAGGGACAGAGACTGAATTCTGAATTCCTGGGCTTCTTCTGTGTTTAACTTACTGTACCCATCCTCACCAAAGAGCAGAGCTACTGTGAGCATGGAGAGGGAATGATCCCAGCTGGGACTGTGACCTGTCCTTTCGTCTTTCCTTTAGCAAAGGAAATGCTATTGTAAGGATCTTTGCAAAGCCAAAAGCTGGCTTCCTACTTTTTATTTGTTGAGAGAGGGTCTACTTCTGGCTGCCCCAGTAACTGTGAAGTCCTGAGATTAAAGGCATGGACCCCAACACCTGGCAATGGCTTTAAGTGGAGTAGCCAGAGAGGGCAAGGCCTTGATACCTGGGGGAAGAGAGTCCTAACTAAGAGCTTAGACAGCACTGCTGTCAACAGGAAGGAATTGTGTACGGAGACCTTGGGAGCCTCAAAATACTGAAGGATACAGGGCAGGGGGTTTCCAGCAGGGACCTGAGAATGAAGAGAACTTGAGCATGTTTAGTGAATCCCCAGAGTTGTCTCTACCAATGACACTGGATCACGGTGAACAGTCAGTGGTGGGCTTAGGATGCATTCTGGCTGGTGCACTGAATCTGTGGATCCACTAAGGTGGCTTCCTAGCCAAACTCCAATTGTGTGTGTGTCAGGGAGCCAGGTGTAGTGGTCCACATCTTTAATCCAGTGGTCTGGAGGCAGAGACAGGTAGATCAACGAATTCTAGGCTACCAGCGCAACACAGTGAGACCCTGCCTGTCACTATAAAACAGGGTGATGGAGCTTGCTTGGTAATTCATGCCTTTAATCCCCGCATTTGGGGAGGCAGAGGAAGGCTCCAGTTGTTGATCCTGGACATGGTAGTTGGAGGGAGGGAGACTCTGAGACCCACGGTCAGGAACAAAGTCTAGACTAGACTCCAGTTCTTTTTGAGACAGAGTTTCTTGTTCCCAATCTGGCCTCAAACTGGCTATGTAGCCTTGAATAGTTCTGCCTCCTCTTGAGTTCTGTCATGATGGACGTGCACCACTGGTTTACACAGCTACCTGATTTATGGCCCTGCTGGACAACAACTCTAACACCTGAGACCCAACTCCCAGGCTTTGAGCTCTGACCTCTGTCTTTTTCCTTCCACAGGCTGTAAACACATGTGATGGCTTGTAAGTATGGGACTTTGTCGATAATTGTCAGTAAAGGCAAGGGGGACAAATGTATGTGCTCAGATTTCTACCCTGGATAAACGGACAGAGACCTAATTCATATCACATTTTCTGAAAACATAGCCCCTCTCACCTTACCCAACCTGGGTGTCTGAAGGTTTGTAACTGCTGCTAAACCCCAACCTTTTGTAGCTGGGGTGGAGGAGCGGGAGTCAAATGAGCAATGTCCCACTTATGCTTCCCATGTAAGGTCAGCATCAGGACCACTCTCCCTGAAGTACAATGACATGCTGCCCTGATGAACTCTGAACTCAGATCCCAAGTCCAGTGAACCAAGGATTGATCTGTATCTCACACCCACTAATGGTGGCAAGCAGCCCGAGGGTCTGAGTGTCTATGGAAGCAGAGATCCATTGGTTCAACACTTTGATGTCATCAGCATTTCCCCATTCCTGTTTGTCCTTTCTAGAAACTGCCCCAAAGGATTCACATGCTGTGACAATAAATGCTGTCTAGAAAGAAAAGTTATGGATCCTAAAAAGGACCCCACCTGGTAAGCCCAGGGTCACCACTTCGGGACATCATTCATGACAGCTGGGTCCACCCGACACAGGGTGGGGGTGGGTGATGGGGGAGGCACGGCAAGGGAGCGTGACCTCGGCTCTTAGGACAAAACTTCCCCCCCTCCCTAGGCTCGCCGTGTGCATCACTGTATGCATGATTTCCCTCCTGTTCTGCATCTGTGGCCTAGCGAGGTGCTTCTGTCCCATATGTGGAGAACTGCAGCATGATGGAACAACAGCAGACAATCAGACACCTCCAGAACCACCCTCCATTGCTCCCCTAGAGAGCATATGTGTCACCCCCTTGGATCCACCACCACCCTACAGTCAGGTGGGTCTTTCTGTAAAATACCTAACCTGTTTCTTAGCTGGCTGTCCACCATGTCTTTTATAATGGACTGGGGGTGAGGATAATGGACTGGGGAGGGCTGTTCCCAACCATAATTGTCATTCTCTACCCAGACCCTAAATAAAACCTGTCTCTTTTCTCCTGCAGGTTGTTCTGATGCCAACTCCCACAGAGCCACCTCCTCCCTACAGCCTCAGGCCTGAGGGCCCTGCAGGTCAGACGCAAGGGACAGCCTGTGCAACCCTTTGAGCTACCTCACACACAAACCTCTTGGACCAAACCCAGGACCCTGGAATGACTGCCTATCTCATCGTGTCTCTTGTCCTTTGATTTAATTCATTTTTTATTTTTATCTTTTATTAAAAAATTTTATTTATTTCTTTGATATATATGACAAGTACACTGTAGCTGTCCTCAGACACATCAGAAGAGGGCATTGGACCCCATTACAAATGGTGTGAGCCATCATGAGTTTGCCTGGAATTGATATCAGGACCTGTCTTAGTCAGGGTTTCTACTCCTGCACAAACATCACGACCAAGATGCAAGTTGGGGAGGAAAGGGTTTATTCGGCTTACACTTCCACATGCTGCTAGTCATCAGAAAAGGAAGTCAGGACTGGAACTCAAGCAGGTCAGGGATCAGGAGCTGATGCAGAGGCCATGGAGGAATGCTGCTTACTGATTTGCTTCTCCTGGCTTGCTCAGCCTGCTTTCTTATAGAACCCAAGACTAATCAGCCCACAGATGGTACCACTCACAAGGGGCCCTCCCCCCTTGATCACTAAGTGAGAAAATGCCTTACCACTGGATCTCATGGAGGCATTTTCTCAACTGAAACTCCTTTCTGTGTGATAACTTCAGCTTATGTCAAGTTGACACACAAAACCAGCAGTACAATTGACCCCTTTCAACTTGACACACAAACACATCACCAATAAGCTTCCACCCTTACTTCCTTATTCATCCCCAAGATCTAAATAACTTTACAAGTCCCACAGTCTTTACAAATTCTTACATATTAACATTTCAGTCCCTTTTAAACATCCAATCTTTTAAAATTCAAAGTCTTTAAAAATTCAAAGTCTCTTAACTGTGGGCTCCACTAAAATACCTTCTTTCTTCAGGAGGGAATATATATCAGGGCAAAGTCACAATAAAAAGCGAAATCAAATTCCTACCGTCCAATGTCTGGGATCTCCTCATGATCTTGTGGGTTCCTCCAAGGGCTTGAGTCACTTCTCCAGCTCTGCCCTTTGTAGTACACACGGCTCCAGATAGATGCCTGTACCCCATTGCTGCTGCTGTTCTTGGTGGTCATCTCATGGTACTGGCATCTCCAAAACACTGCTGTCTTCCGCTGCAACTAGGCTTTACAAATAGCTTCTCATAGGCTCTCTTCATGGTGCCAAGCCTCACCTCCTATGCATGACCCCTTCAATCCTGGGCTGTCAATGCAACCGAGGCTGCACCTTCACCAATGGCCTTCCGAGGCTTCTCACAGTGCCTGAGCCTCAACTCCTTTGCATGACCCCTTCAGTCCTGGAATTGCAACTGAGGCTGCACCTTCACCAATGGCCTTTCATGGCCTCTCAGAGTGCCCAGGCCTCAGCTGCTCTTCATGACTCCTTCATGCCTTCAAAACCAGTACCACCTGGGTGACTCTTACACATTACCAAGTCCAGCCACCGCACAAGGTACAACCTTGGCTATCTCTGGAACACAGCCTCTTTGTGCTCTCAGAAAACACTTCCCAGAAGATGTCCCCTTAATGATGCTGGTCTCTTCTGAATCACCACCAATTTCTTAGCTCCAGCTAACCAGCATCAATAGTTCCAGCAATACAATGGTTTTGCTTCAGTAGTTTTGGTATCTTGTTAATCACAGCTGATTT
>CM052710.1:25590489-25603343 GCA_028551405.1 Uromys caudimaculatus
ATAAGAGTCCTTAATCTTCCCTCTGAAATTTCACAAGCCAGGCCTCCATCTTCTGCACTGTTCTCAACATTATCTTCCAAGCTCCTACACAACATCCCACAAAGTTCTTAACACTGAATGGATCTTCTATCCCAAAGTTCCAAAGTCCTTCCACAGTCCTCCCCAAAACATGATCAGGTTGTCACAGGAATACCCCACTATGCTGGTACCAATTTGTCTTAGTCAAGGTTTCTATTCCTGCACAAACATCACGACCAAGATGCAGTTGGAGAGGAAAGGGTTTATTCGGCTTACACTTCCATGCTGCTGTTCATCACAAAAGGAAGTCAGGACTGGAACTCAAGCAGGTCAGGGATTAGGAGCTGATGCAGAGGCCATGGAGGAATGCTGCTTACTGGCTTGCTTCTCCTGGCTTGCTCAGCCTGCTTTCTTATAGAGCCCAAGACTACCAGCCCACAGATGGTACCACTCACAAGGGGCCCTCCTCCCCCCTTGATCACTAAGTGAGAAAATGCCTTACCGCTGGATCTCATGGAGGCATTTTCTCAACTGAAACTCCTTTCTCTGTGATAACTCCAGCTTGTGTCAAGTTGACACACAAAACTAGCCAGTACAGGACCTATCAAAGAGCAGACAGTGTTCTTAACTGCTAAGCCATCCCTCCAACCCTGATATATATACTGCAGCCCCTCCCTTTTTGTCATGAGAGCTATGCTGGATCCATAATCTCTGTCCCACACTCAGTCAAGGATGCTGACATTTTTAAGAATTGGGGGTGCCTATAGCGGATGTAGAGAGATCATTGCTATTGGACTGCCAATCTTGACTGGACAGCTCCCTCTGCCATCCTATAGAAGCACTTCTGTGCCTGGAAGAGACTGAAGACTAAACTGCACAGACTCTGAGCCATCTTCCAACTATCCTGGGCAGAGAGGACTGCCATGTACCTCTATAGCAATCAGAAAAACACAGGCACTAAGCTTCAATGACTGGCTGCTTAGTGGTAATTGAGACAAGTTCAGAGGCTAAGGAAAAACTTCCATTTTCTTCCAGTGGTGACTGAATGCACTGACCTCCTGCTGTGAGGATGCAGCATCCAAGATGCTAATGAACACTTAGGCCTTCTTCAGTTTCATGGGACCTTGAGGGACACTAAAGAATTGAACAGGAAAGCTCCCACAATCCTCTTCTGGTCCTGTGACCTGCTTTCCTGCGAGACCAGAACTTGATCAAGCGTGGTACTCTTAGGGAGATAGAAGCCAGAAAACAGCCTTCTAGAAGGTAGGGTTGGGAGAGATCATGGAGGAGCAGGTTTGGTTAGGCTTGTGTGGAGTGAGACCAGGGAACACTTCCTTCCACATTCCTCTGCAGGAATCCCCTGGAGGGAGAGGGGAGGCAGACCCCAACCTGCTGAGCCTGGCTTCCAAGCACTACAGCCCAATCCTGCACACAGTGAACTCCTTGAAGCGAAGAAGGCTTTGTCCTATGGTGATTGACTGAGTATAACTTGAAACTTGTAATGTCCAGGAGGCTGGGCATTGAAGACTCTTTCTGGTGCCAATGCGTTGTCACCTTACTCCTGTCTTTACTGTGTGTGCTGCAGGGGGATGAAGGCCAATGTTTCTCTTCAGACAGACAACACAAACAAAACTCACTGCTTAGGTGTGTAGGCGAGGCAGTCGTGGCTGTCCTGGACTCCCTCTGTAGACCAGGTTGGCTTCAAATTCAGGATTCTCAAGGATTCTCATCCCTGAGCCACCACAGAAGATGGCAAGAGAAGGCTTCCACCTAGATTCAGGCTCTGAGAGCTGTGCTTTTCCTGTAGGAGGAGGTCACCTCAACCTGCTTGTCACCTACCTGACATTGTAGATGGTATAAGGATTTTAATTCACTGGTATGGCTTGCAGAGAGTGGCTTTCCTCATGTTCAGTGGCTGAAATATTTTATTATATTTAATATGTGCATCTGTGTACTGTGAGGGTGCAAGATCCTAGAACTGGTGTTCAAGATGGCTGAGCTGCCATTTGGGTGTTTGGAATTGAACCTGTGTCCTGAAGTCAGGACTTAACCACTGAGCCATCTCTCCAGTGAGTATATTCCTAATCAGTCACTACTGTGTGTGAGAGTGAAGAGATGTCACATTTTCAGAGGTGACCTGGCACTGTCTGTTCCAGGAATATTTATAAAGCCACTAATCTACTATTCATGTCCTGGGTATCCAGGATGAGGCCAGGTGTAATTCCAGTTCTAAGGAGAAGCCTGCAGAGAGAGCACAGACCAAAGCTCACGGTGATGGAGATGTGCATCTACTGCTGGACTGCATGGGGGAGGGGCGTGGGGAGTGTGTGACACAATGGTCCACATCCATTGACCTGCGGGAGCTTGTTCTGTAAGACCTGCGCACACACTGAGCACTCACCTACTAAGCATGAAGGATCAGTCGTGCCAGCCTACATTGTGTGTGTTATTGGGAGAAAAGAAAAGTTTTGGATAATAAACTTAACCACTACTTTTCTATAAATGTGTGTGTTTGTTGTCTGCATGCCTATTAAGGTCTAGAATAGCCAGGCGCTTTGGTGTAGTCCAAAATTAGTCAGAAATGTGAGGCAGAAGGATTACAAAGCTGAGTCTAGGCTCAGTGACACTGCGTTGGCAAGTTGGGGAGGATGGCTGAGAACATAGCTCAGTGGTAGAAAATTTGCCTGGCAGGTGAAAGATCTGGGATTAAGTCCCAGGTGCTGCTCCAAGAAGGTGTGAGAGCCACTGGGAGCAGGAAGCAGGTGCGTAACAGAAAGGATTAAAAAACAAAACCAAAAATCACCTCAAGACAGGGTTTCTCTGTGTAGGGTTAGGGTTAGGGTTAGGGTTAGGGTTAGGGTTAGGGTTAGGGTTAGGGTTAGGGTTAGGGTTAGGGTTAGGGTTAGGGTTAGTGTCTGACTCCCTCTGTACACCAAGCTGGCTTAAAAATCAGAGATCCACCTGCCTCTGCCTTCCAATTGCTGAGGATAAAGGTGTGCACCACCACTGCCCCGTTTAACATTTTATTTTTATTCTATATTAGTGTTTTGCCTTCGTGTGTATCTGTGGGCCAATGTTCTTGCAGGACCCTAGGAGGTGGAGTAGGCATCAGAACCTCTGGAACATGGGCTCCAGACATGGGCTCCAGCCATATTGTGGGTGCAAGGAATGGATCCTGGGTCCTTTGCAAGAGTTGCTAATGTTCCAAATGCTAAACCATCTCTCTACCGTAAACTTTATGTTTTGTATGCTTTGTCATTGCATGAAGTTGTTTTTCCCTCAATGAACAAGTCTTGCTTTTATGAATTTGGTGGATGTGTTTACAAAAATTTGTTTATAGGCAGATGTAGTTTATGAAGGTCTGGGAAGACAGCTCAGTGGTAGAGTCACTAACATGGTCAAGGCTCCGGCTTCAAACTTTAGCACTGGAAAAAACCATACTAAGTGAAATTTGACCAATGACAATTGGTATACTTTTCAGCCCTGTTATGAAAATAGACAAGTAAGACTGATGGGTGGCACACAGGCAGGTATACCATCCTGAGGAATAAGTAAGCAGCATCTGTGGAAAGGCCTGGATATCTGTGGACATAAGAAAAACATTGTTGCCCACGTTCTCAGCCCCCAGACTCATGAGTTCTGGGTATAGAGTGGATGAGAAGCTGAGCTGCAGCCTGGTTAGCTGGGGGCTGGATGAGCTGCTTGCCAATGACTGAGAAATCATCCTTTATGGAGACTGAGCAACTCAAACTAGTGAATGAATGATGAGAGACAGTGAGTGAATAAAAGAGGAAGTGTGTGTGTTTGGTGGTGGTGGTGGTGAATGAGATCGGCCTCAGAGTGTTTGTGCAGAACCTCACAGCTTCTTTGGCACCTAGGAGCAGCTCTTTGAGCTGGGAATGGAATCTCCTCAATGGGACCAGTAAGCTGCTCCCCACCATGGCCTCTCCATCAGCTCCTGCCTACAGATTCATACCCTCTTTGAGTTCCTGTTGGGGGAAATATTAAAAAGGAAGAATGGCTGAGTTCCCTGCACTGCTTTGGTTCTCTCTGTTCCATTGGCCTTGCCGGCCATGTACTGGTGAGCAATGACAGACCTGGTTTATCCCATGGAGCTCTGAGTCAGAGCTCCACGATCTCTCCACCCAGCTTCTAGGTCCCCACTGGAGGGTCACTACCATGCCATCCCCATGCTTTAAATCCCCCATGGCCTTAGTGGTTCACATCGGGCAAACACATGCTTTGCTGCAGTACCTTTCTCTCTTGAACCCAGATGAGCCACTGCATGTAGGAAAATGCAACACAAACTTAGTTCAGAAACAATAGTAACTCAATCTCTAGGTTCATCAACTAAAACCTAGTATTGTAAGCCTTATTAAACTCTGAATCCTCAGGGGGCGAATCCTTTTAGATCCACCATAATACCAGGAAACTCTATCAGCTCCATTTTACCCATTGTCTGTCCCTGTTCCAAAATGTCCTCTCTCTTTCCTGCTTCCTCCTTTCCTCAATCTGACTCAGAAGTACCTCCTACTTGCCCAATGCTTGGCTCCTTTATTCATTAGAGGATTGGTTCACATAGAGTCACATGAGCATGTAACTCACTCCTTGTCTGAAACCCCTCCCAGGAGGGCAGAATTAGCATGAAAATACATACAGCCCTCAGGGCTATCCACAACAAGATCCTGCCCTGACTTTCTTCTTGATAGACTATACCATGGAGATGCAAATCCAATAAAACCTTTCCTCCCAACTTGCTTTTGGTCCTGGTGTTTCATCAGAGCAATAGTAACCCTAACTAGGACCTCCTCCTAACCTCCCACCTCCCACTGTGAGCACCATCTGCTGCTCTGATCCAGGTGTGTGCCAACCTCCATACTGGCCATTCTCCAAGACCTCCAGACCCCTATCTTCATGCCTTCAGAGTCACCTTGCTTACCTCATTGTAAGGACAACTGTCTTCCATCAAAAGCCTACCTGACTCTTCATCCATCCTGCTCATCTAGGAAGACTTCCCCACAGCACTGGCTGCATCTTCCACCTCCTCTGCCACCTCTGAGTGACAGTGGCCCTGAGGCTCTATCTTTGTCCTAATCTGTGCTCACTGGCACAGTGCTTGTCATACTTCCTGTGACTTTGCTACAGAACTAACACAGCTTCCCCATGAGAAGTCACTCAGAGCACTTAGAGATAATAAATAAAGGAAAACTGTTAGGCTAAGTGATCAGTTCTGGCTAAGACACAAAAGGAAACCAGCCCTGAACGGAAAATTGTTTGGTCTGTGGTCCTGAGGAATTGAGTCATGCTACCGGGTAATAGACCCTAGCCATACATAATTCTTTGGCCACTGCCTGACCAGTGTGGTCCACCTCTGGAAACAATATGCTGGGGTGCAGAAAATATCCCACCCTCTTCCCAGTCAAACCATAAAAAGATAGCTGTAACTTCCTGGTTGCTGCCTATGTCTATGTACATGTCCCACTTTCCCAGATCCTCCAGATAGGGTTTCTCTCTGTGTAGCCCTGGCTGTCCTGGAAGACCAGGCTAGCCTCAAACTCAAGAAATCCACCTGCTTCTGCTTCCTGAGTGCTGGTATTAAGGGTGTTCACCACAACTGCCTGGCTTTCTCTACCCCTGGCATCCCTTAATGTACTCACCCTTCCTCCCAAGGAAAGGTTGGAGCCCCTGCCTGTGAGATGCAGTCTATCTGCTTCTCTGCCTCCCTTTTCTCACTGAACTCATCATTGGCTTATAGTTTCACTCAGAGACTAAACTTGTTATGTTACACACACCTCTTTGTCCCTATGGTTTCTAATGAGCCTGGTTACTATACAGTGTCGCGCTCTCTCCCATTGGGGGAAGCGCAGTGAGGGTGGAGTCTCCGGGTCCGGGGACCACCAGGGGTCGGGTCTGCAGAGTATGCCCTGGGCTTCAAGGGTCTGCAGAGTATGCCCTGGGCTTCAAGGATCACCGCCGCAGCCCTCTTCATAGCAAATGCCTCAGGGCCTGACGCCGCTGGAGTGAGATGCCTGGGTCGAGCACCCCTGGCGCTAATGGAGTCCACCGACTCGGTGCCCAAGCCGCTGCACGCTGCCTAGTGCTGCCGGTCTCGGCCAGTGGCTTGGCCGAGGTGTAGGAAGGGAGCGGACCGAGATCAGCCGTGGGCATCCACCAGCTCCGTTGTGCACAGAGCACTCGCCGTCCTGTGTCCCAAGAGTCACAGCTCCCTTAGACAAAGTTCTCGGATGCCAAAGTAGTTTCTATCTTTATTTGTTTAAGATGGCAGGCAGCGCTCCCAGGGCAGGCGGGTGGAGAAGGAGGGGAGAGAGAGAGAGCTGGGTCAAGGTGTTCTACTTATAGGTCTGAGAGAGGGGGCGGGGCTTGGTAGTTGATACTTTCCATTGGCCAGCTTGGGAGCCCTAATCGTTGCCTCATTTGCCTATAGATGATACTTTCCATTGGCCAGCTTGGGAGCCCTAATTTGCCTATACACAAGTTTCACACGCCAGGCCTCTTTCTATACAGGGGTTGTGATATGAAGAATTTCCCAGGAGCGTTGGCTAGAAGCATAAATTCTGGTCCCTGGTGTACCACCGGGTCTCCCAGAGCTTCCAGCCCATGCTCAACCGGGCATCACAGATCACTGCCTCACATATACAGCACATCCTTGTGTGATCCTGAGTCAAATCTACTTCTGTTTGCTCAGCAAGTTGAGTAGATCTTTTAACATCAGCACATAACTCTCAGTTTCTCCTGCATCAACTTCACAGACTGTGTTTTGTTGCTTGACTCTGGGATCTTTATCTCTGCCTGAGGCTTCCCTGTTGATGTCTAGATACACTTCACCACAGGGCTCTGCCTCTTGGAGCCTGGGGAGGACTCAAGGCCTAAAGTGAGCTCTGGCTTCTTCTTGCCCTTCCTCAGTGACTCCTTCCTGGTGTCACAGGCAGAGGGACCATCAAAAACCTAGCTGTTGAGGTTAAAACCAAACCAAACCAGAAGTGTTTCCCGGTTTCTCTTTCTTCCTTTTCTTACCCTTCTCACTTGTACCAAAGCAGACCCACTTTGATTTTTCCCTATTTGAGGGACACAGTCCATAGCAGGGGACTGCAAGCTATGCTGAGGACTGTCTCTAGGCTATGCTTATGACAATTGTAGACTTCTGTCTCTGCTGTAATCTCCATCCTGCCCCCTGCAGTTCTTGCTATGCAGTACATTAAGGGTGGTCTTCCCTTTTTTTAAAAAGTTGAGACAGGATCTCAGCACTGGTAGCAGACACAGACTGGCCTGGAACTCAGTGTATAGCAGAGGATAGCAACGATCTCACAGAGATCCTCCTGCCTCAGCTTCCTGAGTGTTTGGATTACAAGCATGGCCCACCAAGATAGGCTATCCATTCCCCCATCTCCTCACACATTCCTGGGGACTCAGCCTCTGGTCTCAGTGTGCTAAGCAAGCACAACTGAGCTGATTCCTAGCCCCAGGGCGATCCTTCTTTAGCAGAGATACAGTGCTCAATCCTCTGGTGCTCCCCTCACTCCCTCTGGCTTGGGGCATGGGACACACCTCGACTTGTAGCAAATCCTACTTAATACCTGGTCTCTCCCTTCCAGCCTCAGTCTTGCTTCTTTCTCAGTTTAAGTGACCCTGCTCATAGCCTGCCTCAGGGGATTTGATCTTTCCATGAAACTTGAAGTCTCTCCTTATCACCACTGGACCTATGAAGAGGGCTTTTCTCCATCATCCAGCCTGCAGTTTCTCCCTCTCTGAGAGACCTAGCCTACACTGCAGAGAGGGGAGCCCCATCCCTTCCTAATATTCCTTGCTTTGTGTTGTCATGTGTGTTCATGGACTGTGTCCACTCTCTGTACCCAAGTTCCCTCAAGGAGGACTAGCCACTGTCACAAGGCAGTCCAGAGTTGTTACTAGATAAGTCCAGTCCATGGTGGTAATCATACCTTGGGGATTGACTTCTTGTGGACCGCAGAAGTCGTGGGCAGCTCAAAAGAAAACCAAGAAATATCTAGTGGGTGAAATGGCACCTGCTACCATCTATCACTTTCTTTCCCCGGTAAGAGGAGTGGATTGATAGAAGCAACATGGAAATAAAAGAAAAGGGTCGGTCCCCTTCCTGTATTAGAAGCAGATGGCCTCTGATCAGAACATGAAGGGAAGCAGTTTCTCTGTGGCAGGGGAGACTCAGTTCAGAGGTGCAAGGGACTTGAGGGTTTATAGGGCAGAAAAGAGAGGGAATTTTGGGGTAGAAAAATTCTACCTGCAGATCTGTATCTTGCAGTCTAGTGTTCTAAAAGGCAAGAGAAGGTCTTTATCACAGGTTGACTTTCCTCTCAGAACCCCCCCCCCCGCCCTCCCACTTGCCCCCTCATGCCTCAGGGTTTATTTCCATGTGGATATTCTAGTCCAGCAGGTGTTCAGATCCTTCATGCTGAGTCAGGAGTTTCTAGCCTGGGGCTCTTATAGGTAATTCCCCTTTCTCTGCTTGTGGGAGCACACTTTCTCCTTTTCTTTCTTCTTCCTTCCTGCTTCCTTCTTCAGTCAGTTCTCAGTGAGCCCTCCAAAAATATCAGACAGTGTAGGGGAGCAGTGGTGGTTGGAAGGTTGGAGGTACCTCAAGCAGACATCATTCTTGTCCCTGTGAAAGACACTCACAACCCAACCTGGGAGTCGGCTTCTAGTGCACAGGGCATACTGGGACAAAAAGCCCAAACAGGTGACTCTGGAGAGCTCTGCCAGGAGGGTGTCCTGCTGAGACTGCTTAGATAAGGAGGCCAGGTCTGTTCTGTCTCAGGAAGTAATATTGAGCTCATTGTAGAAGAGGAGTAGAATGTGGCATGTAAAGAGCAGGGGTCACAGGCAGCATTTGCAAAGACCCCAAGGAGACTGGAATCAGAACCCCAGAATCCTTGTCAAAGGGTGTTCTTTCTCAGTTCTGAGCCCCAGAGATGTGACATGAAGGTACTGACCAGATTGCTCCTTTCAGAGGCTCTGGGAGAATTACGACCATATCCTGTCCTGACTTCTGGTGGTGGCATACATTAACATTAAGGACAAATGAGAATTGCTTTCAGACCAGCAAAACAACCTAAAGAGGCTTTGTCTAGCATCTGAGTTCCCTGACAAAGGCACTCTCTAACCTGTTGAGCTGCACACATGATGTGCACTGGGATACAGGTTTCCAGCCCTTGTGAGCCATTCTAATGTTGGGATGGACTTTGTTAATGCAGCTGTCTTTGAGTCATTTCTGCTCCTATAAATCATCCCTCACCCAGACTTCTGTAAGTAACCACAATAAAACTAACTGGCTCACCAAGTTGGACTTTGGTGGTGTCCTTACTTTGATTCTCTATATGAGAAAAGTAGATGTTTGTTCCTGGATCACCAAGAAGATGTTCACATAACAGATAACTTCTCACAAATAAGGTCTTATCCAGAGCTCCCAGGGAGAAATTCAGGGAGCTAAAGAAGTGAGAAAATGGGGCTGGAGAGATGGCTCAGCAGTTAAGAGCACTGACGGTTCTTCCAGAAGTCCTGAGTTCAATTCTCAACAATGGCACGGTGCTTCACATGTATCTATAATGGGATCTGATGTTCTCTTCTGGTGTGTCTGAAGATAGTTCCTATACATAAAATAAATAATTGGTGAGGAAGGAGGAGGAGGAAAAGATGAAGAAGATGATGAAGGAGAAAGTGAAGGAGAAGGCGGGGAAGGAGAAGGAGAAGGAGAAGGAGAAGGAGAAGGAGAAGGAGAAGGAGAAGGAGAAGGTGAAGGAGAAGGTGAAGGAGAAGGAAAAGAAGCAGTGGGAGCACAAATCCCTGGATATCCCTGACAAAAAAAGCCTTCAGCTGGCTGGAGAGATGGCTCCGAGATTGAGAGCATCTGCTGCTCTTGCCCAGGTCATCAGTTTGATTCTCTGCACCAGTCCCATGGCAGGTGATGCTCATGTGGACAAAACATAGAATCCATATAAAGTAAACCTTTTAATGACCTAAACGTACAGCTAAACAGCACAACTCAAAGGACATTCCCACCCCACCCTATGCCATCCCCATAGTATGATGGCTATTCTTGGTTGTCAACTGGACTGTATCTGGGATTGATTAAAATCCAACTGGCTGGGTTCACCTGTGAGGGATTCTTTCTTAGATCAATTGAAGCAGTAAGACCCACCCTTAATAGACATCTTTTGAGGCAGGAAGATACACCTTAAATCTGGGCCAATTCATTCCTTATTGGCATTAGATTTTCCTTCCTCAGGATTCTGGTGCATACTGAAGACCAGTGGAGACACCCAGCCTTGTGGACTGACTGACTACTAGATTCTTGGACTCCCCATTGGTAGACAGCCATTGTTAGCTTAGCTGAAGTCCAGCCTGTAAGGCCATATAGAGAGTCATTGCTAGCTTTCTGTCTAAACTCCACCCCACAGTTACCTGGCAACAGCCAGATAGGCCTGACCCACTATAAAAGAGGCTGCTTGCCCCCTCCTTTCTCTTGCCTCTCTCTCTTGCTTCTTGCTCTCTTGCTTTCCTGCTCTCTTGCTCCCTCCTTCTCCATTCCCTTCTCTTCCCACTCTCCACGGATACATGGCCGGCCTCTACTTCTCTACTTTCCCCCTCTCTCTGAACTTCTCTTCCTCTACTACCCTTTTAACTCCCCTCCCCATGCCCTGAATAAACTCTATTCTATGCTGTACCCCTGTGTGGCTGGTCCCTTAGAGTAGGGGAGTCCTCAGCACGGGCCCGCTGAGACACCCCCTTCTTCTATGCCAGACTGCAAACCCATAGACCGTGTCTCCTCTATCTTCATCTTTTTATAAACACAGCAGTCATTACATCATTTCTGTTCCTCTAGGGAACTCTGACTCCTACAAAGGGTCAATGGGAACGTTCCCCACTCAAGTAAATCTGGAAAAGGCCAATGGAGTCAGCTCACACTGAAAACCCCTGACTCACCTGAGCTGAGGAGCTGAGGAGTTGGCCATAGTGAGGAATCTTCTTTATCCCTCTGTAATATAGCGCTTTCCTGTGCTAGTGGACCATAAAATCCTGCCTTCCTTTCCCCCATCCCTAGTGAATGCTGACTTCTCTTCATTCCACAGAAACAAGGGTGGAATGTGGCCTCGTCTGATTATCAATGACACCTGGGAGAACTGGGCTTCAGACACCTCCAAGAGACAGAGGTGGAAACATTACTAAGAGGTGCAGTGTGTGTACCAGAGAGAGCTTGGAGGAAGTGTGACGGCTGTGGATCAGTGTGTGTGTGTGTGTGTGTGTGTGTGTGTGTGTGTGTGTCTGTGTGTCTGTGTGTCTGTGTGTCTGTGTGTGTGTGTGTATCTGTGTGTGTCTGTGTGTCTGTGTGTCTGTGTGTGTGTGTCTGTGTGTGTGTGTGTGTGTAGCCCTGACCATCATTTAACTCACTCTGTATGCTGAACCATCCTGTCATCGTGTATTTTAATTGCAGCAGTGGTTACATAAGTTTCCAGATGTGAACCTGGCCTGGCGGTACATGCCTTCAATTCCAGCACTTAGGAAGGGAAGGCAGATGAATCGCTGTGAGTTCAAGGCCAACCTGGTCTACATGGTCTACATGGTAGGTTCCAGGCCAGCCAGGGCTCCATAGTGAGACCCTTCCTCAAACAAAGAAACAAACACAAGTCACACAAATACAAAAAGAGTAAGGATGTGTGTAGGGGAAAAGCTATATGATATCAAATAAAGTAGAGTTAGAGATAGTTTGTGCCAATGTAGTTTCCTGATTTTGGTATTTTATACAACAAGTAACTGTCAGTCACCACAAAAGAGTATAACTGTGGAAGAATCTGGGCAAATGGAGCTTGGGACTATGTCTGTATTTGTGTGTATTTTGTATGTATATGTATGTGTATATGCATGTGTGTTTTGTATGTTGTATATGTGAGTGTTGTGTTTAATTTTTTGTTAGTTTTATCAACTTGATATAATCCAAAATCACAGGGCAGAGCCTCAGTGAGGATGTTTACATCATGCTAGTCCGTGAGTGGGAGTATGGAGTTCTCTTGTATTAACTGGAGTGTGAAGTCCCACCCTAAGTGTGAGTGGCACCTTCTCATAGCAGCCCAGATAAAAGGAGCTGAAAGAAGGCAAGCTTTGCCTTCTCCTTCCCTGTGGACAGTTCATCCTCCCTGTGGCTGCCTCTCCTGCATCCTTCAGTGATGTTGTTACCTGCTTCTTCTGGCTTCAGTGGTTGGCAGAAGAGCAGCAGCTGTGCAGGATTGCTCCAGGAAGCAGATGGGGATGCTCAGGCACCCAGCCCTCAGATTGAGCGTGTCTGTGGACATTTCATTCTGTCCCTGCAATCCTTTCTCCCTGCTCTTGGCTGTGAATGGGAGCCACTGCTTCAAAGCTCCTGCTACTGTCACCTCCCTGCAGGATGACCTCTGAGCTGTGAGCAGGATCAAGTCCTTTGTCCTCCAAGGTGCTTTTGTCAGGATACTTATCACAGCAGTGAAGCTGGACACTGCACATGTGTGTCATGCATGTGTGTGTCCACCCATGTTTACTCAGAGTGGTCTTGGTTGTCCTGGAACTCACTCTGTAGAGCAGGCTGGCCTTCAACTCAAAGATCTGCCTGCTTCTGCCTCCCGAGATCTGGGATTAAATCTGTGTGTCACTGCCAGGCAGTGGTGGCGCAGGCCTTTAATCCCAGCACTTGGGAGGCAGAGGCAGGCAGATTTATGAGTTCGAGGCCAGCCTGGTCTACAGAGAGAGTTCCAGGACAGCCAGTACTATACAGAGAAACCCTGTCTCGAAAAAAAAAAAAAAAAAAAAAAAAAAAA
>CM052710.1:25611085-25631061 GCA_028551405.1 Uromys caudimaculatus
ATGTTAGGGTCTTCTGCTGTGACTAGGCTTCACCAAGAGCCTCTCATAGGCTCTCTTCATGGTGCCAAGCCTCAGTTCCTTTGCATGACCCCTTCAGTCTGGGTCCATCACCCACAACTGAGGCTGCACCTTCATCAGTGGCCGTCCATGGCCTCTCACAGTGCCGAGCCTAAGCTGCTCTTCATGACACCTTCATGTGTTCAAAACCTACCACATGGGTGATTCTTACACATTACCAAGTACAGCGGCAGTACGAGGTACAAGCTTGGCTATCTCTGGAACACAGCTTCTTTGTACTCTAGGAAACACTTCCCAGAAGATTTCATCTCAGTGAAGCAGGTCTCTTCTTAACCACAGCTAATTTCTCAGCTCCAACTAACCAACATCAATGGTCCTACTAGTGCCTTCTATTTTTCACTCTAAAGCCAGAACCACATGGTTGAAGTTGCCGAGTTCTACTGCTTGCATGACCTGGAACATGCACCCCTTATTCTATTACCAACTTTCTGTTTCTCAACTCCCTCTCTGCCTAAACTTGGCTTTCCTGGAACTTGCTCTGTAGATTGACCTTGAACTAAGAGCTCTGCATGCCTATGTCTGCTGCAGTGCTGGGATTAAAGGTATGTACCCACCATGCCTATTTAAGCATTCTTCACCTAGAACCTGCTTTGTCCCAGGCTGGCCTTAAACTGTGAGATCTGTTTGGTTTTGTCTCCTGGGATTAAAGGTATGTATCACCACGCCTGGATCTAAATGTAGCTCCATAGGATCTTGGCCCCAATCCCTTAATCTGTTATCTCCTTGAACATAGGATTCTGCTCCATTTCACTTCCTGATGCCCCTTTAATACTTGAAACATATATTTTATATTTTTCCTTTCTCAGCTTGCTCTGCTCTTTCAAAATGCTCTTCATGAGACTTAACCAGAGAAAAAAGTATATGATGGGCATTTCTGACACTTCCTTTTCTGAGTCTCTTCATTTTAGGCTTGGGCAGAATCTTCAGACAATGGCAAAAAGTAGCCACATTCTTCCCAATACCACAAAAACAGTCTCTATGCCACATACTAAAATTCTTCACTGAAACCTCTGGGCCAGGGCTGCACAATTCAAATCACTCTCAGTAACAAAGTCTCCCATATTCCTACTAGGATGGCCCATTAAACCCCATTTAAAGCATTCCACTGCTTTCCAAATCCAAACTCCCAGAATCCACATTCTTCCAAACAAAAGCATGGTCAGCCCTATCAGAGCAATACCTCACTCCTGGTACCAACTTCTGTCTTAGTTAAGGTTTTACTGCAGTGAACAGACACCATGACCAGGCATCTCTTATAAAGACAACATTTAATTGTGGCTGGTTTACAGGTTCAGAGGTTCAGTTCCATATTATCAAGGCTGGAACATGGTGGCACCCAGGCAGGTATGCTACAGGAGAAGCTGAAAGTTCTACATCTTCATCTGGAGGATGCTAGCAGAATATTGGCTACCAGGCAGCTAGGATGAGGGTCTCAAAGCCTACAACCACAGTGACACACCTACTCCAACAAGGCCACATCTTCCAAAAGTGCCACTCTCCAGGCCAAGCACATAAAACCCACCACACAAGTAACCGTTAGAATGATCTAAATACAATTTAACCCCCCCGTCTTCTGATAAGAATACATCTGGGTTAGATGGATGCCAGAAACTCAAAGGAAATAACAGCAGCCCCACTCTGCCCATCAGGGCTACGGGTACTAGCTACTTCCCTGCAGTTCCCAGCCCATCCGTCCCCATTTCTCCTCTCAGCTACTGAGTGTGCCTGGCATTCTCCTCTTTCCTGAGGCATCATTCTAGAGGGGCTGCAAGCCTGGACAGGGTGGCAGGTGACAGTGCATGTAGGACCATAGAAGTACATCTCAGGATGCAGACAGAGACAGTGGGGCTTGGGCAGAGGCAGGAGGGTCAGAAGACCAAGTTGGCAACAATTCACTCAAGAGGTCACAAGTGTGAGTGTTGTTGGGAAGTTTCAGCACTGTCCCAGAAGGTTCCCCCTCAGCTGGGGCAGGGGCCTCAGTCAGTCTCCATTACTAACTACAGGGGGTTGGCAGGAGGCATACTCCCCCACTTCTCCCTTTCTCTCCCAAGATTCAGTCACCAGAGATTGGAGGTAGAGAGGGGATTCTCTGGGGGAAGATCCAAATTGCACTTGGCTTGGCTCTGGAAGGTTATGTTTTTAAGGGCTAGAAGGGGCCATGGAATAATGAGAAACTGAGGCAGAAAGTGGGAGAGAGACCAGAGGCCAATTCCTTGGAGAAGAATGAGCAAGGTGGAGGGTCCAGGAGCCACAGGACTTCAGGGACCCAAGCAGTCAAGGGAATGCAGGCGAAACCAAAACAGTCTTGCTCCACTGACCTACAGTGGGCAATAGAGAGAAACAGGAGGAAAACCAGAGGGGCTCAAATGAATGCCTATGGAGGGGGTGGGGGAAACACTGGAATTGGAAAACAGAGACTGAGAGAGAAATAAGGCCAGAGAGTCTGTCAGTTTGACAGAGAAAAAAGGGCCCAGAAGTGAGGGGAGGTCTCCAAGAAGCTGCCTGTTTCCCAGTGGCCAAGTTAGAGTGGACTGATAGCAGAAGTGAGATGCACTTCGCACTAACACCAGAGCCTACAAGCCAACCTTCCTGCATCCCCAGACCAGACAGCGACCCAGCCACTACCTCATTGCACTTCATCCCGAGCTGGGCTTCCAGGTGTCGCCCATCCAACCTTGCCAGTCACCATGTATCCACCTGTCAGTCAGCTTTCTTGAAAGGGTCCCAAAGCCAAAGTCAAGTTCCAGGTCCCTGTGCACACCTGGGCGCTGTCCGATGTTACCCCCTGGCAGCCATACTCTGACCGCCTGAGTCCTCCCATGAATCCCACCTGGCCTGCGCATGCCCCTGAGGGCTATCTGCTTTTAGGCCACAGTGGACAAAGTCCTCAGCCTCGATTTTTCTTTAGTCAGAAAGGAACTGTACCAGCCTCTCCCCCACAAAGTAGCAAAACGGAGGGGACACGAATATCCCAGTATTTCGGGGAATGCTGTGCCAAAGTACTTCCTCCCCAACTCAGGGTCTTTTCCTCCCTTCTTGGACAAAGCACAAAGAAATGGCACCATTTATGTGACACACATGCCCCCTCCATTATCCTTCTCGTGCCTTGGCCTGCCTTTCCCACAATCTCTGCCTCCCTCCCTTGGCATGCTTCTCTTGTGTCTGGGCAAGTACAGCACCCCACCGGTGTTGAGGTGATTTCTCAAATTTTGTTTATTTATTTTAGTTTTTTGAGACATGTTTTCTCTGAGCAATTTTGGTTGTCCTGGAACTCACTCTGTAGACTAGCCTCAAATTCAAAGATCTGCCTGCTTCTGCCTCCCAAGATCTGGGATTAAAACTCTGTGTCGCCACTGCTTGGCTTGAATTTTACATTTTAATTTTTAAGGGTGTTTTATATCAGATGGTGGAAGCACACACTTTAAATCCCAGTACTCTGGATGCAGAGAGACATGGATCTTTTGAGTTGATGGTCAGACTGGTCTACAGAGTGAATTCCAGGTCAGCCAGAGCTGACCCTGTCTTCAAAAACTAAAACAATAACAAAAGATATTTTAATTACATTGATTCATTTACACAGGCTCTCTGTGTTTGTGTCTAGCGGTGTGTATTTGCAGCCCAGTGTGTGGAGCTGACTTTCTCCTTCCACTACAAAGGATCCCCAGGATCCAGAATGATCTATGCGATCCAGATATCAAGTTCTGCATGTGGTGGCACACGCCTTTAACCACTGCCTTCAGAAGGCAGAGGCAGGGGGGTGTCTGTGAGTGGGAGGATAGCCTGGTCTATGTAGTGAGTTTGAGGACAGCCAGGGCTATGTAAAGAGACCCTGTGTCAAAAGACAAAGCCAACAATGAAAACAAAACCAAATTCAGGTTTCAGGTGTGGTGGTAAGCACACTTACCCACGGTATCCCCAAGTCGGCCTGACTGGGTTTTTTTTTGTTTTTTTGTTTTTTTTGTTTTTGTTTTTGTTTTTGTTTCGAGACAGGGTTTCTCTGTGTAGCCCTGGCTGTCCTGGAACTCACTCTATAGACCAGACTGGCCTCAAACTCAGAAATCTGCCTGCCTCTGCCTCCTGAGTGCTGGGATTAAAGGCGTGTGCCACCACTGCCTGGCTACTGGTTTGTTTTGTTTTGTTTTGAAGGTATTTTTGTTTCATTTCTTCTGTGTATGAGTATTTATTGCACAGATGTATGTGCACCATGTGCACTCCTGGTGCCCTCAGAGCTCAAGAGAGGGTCCCATCTAGAGCTAGAGTTCAGATGCTTATGAGCCATCTTGTACATAGGGGGTGAAAACTGAATGCAGGCCAAGGACAACAGCTCCTAACATCTGACTCATCTTTCCAGACTGTTAAGTATCCTGACCCCACAGGGTTTCCCTGTGTAGTCTTGGCTGAGCTGGACCTTGCTCTGTAGACCAGGCTAGCCTCAGTGATCCACCTGTCTCTGCCTCCATAATGACGTGAGTTAAAGGCTTGTGCTATCACCTCCTGTTTTATTATTATTATTATTATTATTATTATTATTATTATTATTATTTAATCCTGACTTGCCCGGATCTCACTGAGTAAATCATATTAGCTTTGAACTCAAAGATGCTCCTCCATGATGGGATTAAAGGTTGTGTCGCCACACCCTGCTCTAACCACTATTTAAGGGCAGCCCAGCGGAGGGACTTCCACAGTCCTCTGCTCCATCCAACTGACAAAGTTGGCAAAGCAATCTCTTCTAACCTTCCAATTCCCAGTTCCTCAAACTCAAGCTAGGCCAGCTCCTCTCCATTTCTCTTCCCTGAGCTCCTGTTCAGCTCAAAGCTCTGGCCAAGCCCAACTCTGGTGTGTTAACCACAACCCTATCTCGAGGCTGGGCCCCTTAGGTGGAGAGAAGTTGGAAAGGTCTTGCCCTGTCTCTGTCCTTACACACAGAAGCTCAGTGGCTCCCTTGCCAGGATGCAGGACCCCTGGATCCCGGGCGCACTCAGCATGATATTTGGCCTGCTTTCCAGTCTCCAAGGAGTAAGCACCAATGAGGTAAGCCAGACACCTGTGACTTTGGAGGACCCTATGGGGCAGAGGATCTCCTCAGAGCCCAGACCCTGCCTTGTCAGGAATTCCCTTAACCACAGGCAATTGATAACTTTCTGTTGTGTTTGAGAAAGTGGAGGTAGGGACCCTGGAGGGAGGCCCTGGGGAAAACTGGGCCCCTAGTATAAGCAATGCTATGTTGCTAACTGGAACAGGCCCAACCACAGCCCTGAATAGGGTCTCTGACCCTCTTTAGTCTTGTCAAGTCTCATTAAGCTCTGAGTCAGGTGAGGAACCTGAGGCCCTGCTGGTCTGGGTTGGGCATCTCCCCTTCCCTGTTCCTCCAGGGCTGGTGACCCCAGGGTATAGATTGGCCCTCTCTGTGACTTATCTGTTTGTGTACCAGGGAAGTGGAGGTTCTCTCACTTCTCTGATCAGTTAGAAAGTGATCTCTGAGTAGATCTGGCTGCTTGGTCTGGGTGGCCTCATGCTGTGATCCCAGGGAGGCAGGATTTGAGCTCTTGTTCTTATTCAAACTTTAAGTGTCTTCAGTTGGCAGGTTTTCCTCAGAGGGGATCAGAACAAGCCTTTGTTTAAAATAGATTCTTTTTGTTTGTTTGTTCCTCTTCAAGACAGTGCTTCTCCAGCCCTGTTATCCTAGAGCTCTGTAGTTCAGGGTGGCCTCAAATCAACTCGGAGATTAAATTTAAAATCTTGGTTGAGAATCTGCTATGGGGGCAGGGATGAGTGAAGTCCCAAGTCTGCTCCCCAGAAAAGTGTCCACTGGCTGTTGGGAACCTGTAGCTCCCCATCCAAGGCCATGCATATGTGAATTTAGGTTCAAGATACTTCCAATCTGGGAGCTCTGCATCCTTTGCTGACTCCTGTCTGTGGCCCCAGGTAGAGCCCTTGTCAATCCACCCAATCAGACCTAATCAATCCATGTTTCCTCACACTCAGGCTCCCAACCATGCTGATCAGACCACCTGGTTAAGATGGAACAGGGAGTAATCCTGGTCCAGTTTAGCAAACCTGTTAGCCTTTATTGATTGATTGATTGATTGATTGATTGACACAAGGCTCACTGTATAGATTATAGTGACCTTGAATTCCACAGATATCTGCTTTGGTATCTCAGCAGTGGAATTAAAGGCAGGTGTCCACCTTGCCTGCCTCAATGGCTGCTTAAATGTAGTTATTAAAGGAGCCCTGTGAAGTTAGCAGCTCACACCTTTAATCCCAGCACTCAGGATGCAGAAGCAGGTGGATCTGAGTTTTAGGCCAGCCTGGTCTACAGAGCCAGTTCCAGGACAGCCAGGGATCCACAGAGAAACCCCGACTCGAAAAACAAATATGGTCCAAGGCAAGAGTCTGATATTTGAAAGAATGGAGAGAGAGAAGGGAGGAGGGAGAGGGAGATGGAGATGGAGAGGGAGAGGGAGAGAAACTGAGTTCTGAGTTCCTGGGCTTCATGTGTGTTTAGCTTACTGTACCCATCCTCATCAAAGAGCAGAGCTACTGTGAGCATGGGGAGGGAATGATCCCAGCTGGGACTGTGACTTGTCCTTTTGTCTTTTCTTTAGCAAAGGAAATGCTATTGTAAGGATCTTTGCAAAGTCAAAAGCTGGCTTCCTATTCTTTATTTGTTGAGAGAGGGTCTAGTTCTGGCTGCCCCAGGAACTGTGAAGTCCTGAGATTAAAGGCATGCCCCACCATACCTTGCAATGGCTTTAAGTGAAGTAGACAGAGAGGGCAAGGCCTTGATACCTGGGGGGCAGAGAGTCCTAACTAAGAGCTTAGACAGCACTGCTGTCAACAGGAAGGAATTTTGTATGGAGACCTTGGGACCCTCAAAATACTGAAGGATACAGGGCAGGGGGTTTCCAGCAGGGACCTAAGAATGAATAGGACTTGAATATGTTTAGTGATGTCCCAGAGTTGTCTCTACCTATGATACTGGGTCATGGTGAACAGGCAGTGGAAGGCTAAGGATGCTTTCTGGAAGGTGCTCTGAATCTGAGGATCCACTAAAGGTGACTTCCTAGCCAATCTGCAATTGTGTGTGTGTGTCAGGGAGCCAGGTGTAGTGGTCCACATCTTTAATCCAGTGTTCTGGAGGCAGAGGTAGGTAGATCTCTGAATTCCAGGCTACCAGGGCAACACAGTGAGACCCTGCCTGTCCCAATAAAACAGGGTGAAGGAGCTTGCTTGGTAATTCATGCCTTTAATCCCAGCACTTCGGGAGGCGGAGAAAGGCTCCAGTTGTTGAACCTGCACATGGTAGTTGGAGGGAGGGAGACTCTGAGACCCACGGTCAGGAACAAAGTCTAGACTAGCCTCCAGTTCTTTTTGAGACAGAGTTTCTTGTTCCCAATCTGGCCTCAAACTGGCTATGTAGCCTTGAATAGTTCTGCCTCCTCTTGAGTTCTGTCATGATGGACGTGCACCACTGGTTTACACACAGCTACCTGATTTATGGCCCTGCTGGACAACAACTCTAACACCTGAGACCCAACTCCCAGACTTTGAGCTCTGACCTCTGTCTTTTTTCTTCCACAGGCTGTAAACACATGTGGTGTCTTGTAAGTATGGGACTTTGTCAATAATTGTCAGTAAAGGCAGGAGGGGATGGGTGTGTGCTCAGAATTTGGCCCTGGATAAAGGGACAGAGACCTAATTCATATCACACTTGCTGAAACCATAGCCCCACTCACCTTACACAACCTTGGGTTCTGTAGGTCTAAAACTGGTGCTAATACCCAACCTTTTATATTTGGGGTGGGGGAGCAGGAGTCAAATGAGCAATGTCCCACTCATGCCTCCCATGTAAGATCAGCATCAGGACCATTCTGCCTGAGGAACAATGGCATACTGCCCTAATGAACTCTGAACTCAGGTCTCAAGTCCAGACCCCAGTTCCTCCCAGTGAACCCAGGATGGATCTGTACCCCACACCCACTAAGGGTGGCTCACAAGATGAGGGTCTAAGTGTCTAGGGAAGCAGGGACCCTTTGGTTGGACACTCTGATGTCATCAGCATCTCTCCATGCCTGTTTGTCCTGACTAGAAACTGCCCCAAAGGATTTACATGCTGTGACAATGAATGCTGTCCAGAAAGACAGGTCTGGGATCCTGCAAATGACCCCTTCAGGTAAGCTCAGAGTCAGCACTTCTGGGCATCATTCCCTGAGGGCTGGGTCTACCTGACACAGGGTGGGGTGGGTCATGGAGGAGGTATGGCCAGAGAGCCTACCTTATGTGACAATACCATCCCCCACCTTCCTAGGTCCATCGTCATCAGTGCATGGGTCATTTTATTCCTTGTGTTCATCTGTGTCCTAGTGAGGCACTGCCGTCTCAAGTGCAGAGAACTGCAGCATGATGTCAGGACAGCAGATCATAGGACACCTCCAGAACCGCCCTCCATTGCTCCCCTAGAGAGCATTTGGGTCACCCCCTTAGGTCCCCCCCCACCCTACAGTCAGGTGGGTCTTTCTATCCCAACACCTACTGTGTTTCATACCTACCTGTGCCACCTATTGAAATAATAGATTGGGGAGGGGATAATTGATTGGGGAGGGCCCGGCCAATCATAATTGCCATTCTTTACCCACACCCTGAATTAACCAATTGCCCCTTTTCTCCTGCAGGTTGTTCTGATGCCAACTCCCCCAGAATCACCTTCTCCCTACAGCCTCAGGCCTGAGGGCCCTGCAGGCCAGATGAGAGGGACAGCCTGTGCAACCCTTTGAGCTACCTCACACACAAACCTCTTGGACCAAGCCCAGGACCCTGGAATGACGGCCTATCCCATCATGACTCTTGTCCATTGATTTAATGTATTGTTTAATTTTTATTTTTATTTCTTTTTTAAAGGATTTTATTTATTTATTTTATATATTTGATGAGTACAGGGTAGCTATCCTCAGACACAGCAAAGGAGGGCATCAAATTCATGGATGATGGTTGTGAGCCACCATGCGGTTACTGGAAATTGAACTCAGGACCTTTGGAAGAGCAGGCAGTGTTCTAACCTCTGAGCCATCCCTCCAACCCCTAGTTATTTTTTTTATACACTGCTGCTCCCTTTTTTCCATGAGAGCTCAGGTGGATCCGTTCTCTTTGTCCCACACTGAAGGCTGTTGACATTTTTAAGAATCGGGGGTGCCTGTAGTGGACATACACAGATCATTGTTAGTGGACTGCCCATCTTGACTGGAGAGCTCGCTCTGCCATCCTACAGAAACACTTCTGTGCCTGGAAGAGATAGAAGATTAAACTGCACAGACTCTGAGCCATCTTCCAACCATGCCTGGGCAGAGAGGACAGCCATGCACCACTATAGCAAAGGGAAAAACCCAGGCACTAAGATTCAATGGCTGGCTGCTAGGTGGTGATGGAGACAAGGTCAGAGACTAAGTCCAGGTTCTTCCAGGGGTGGCTGACTGCACTGATGCTCTGCTGGGAAGATGGAGCATCCAAGATGTAAATGAACACTTAGACCTTCTTCAGTTTCTTGGGATCTTAGGGGCACCAAAGAAATGACCTGGAGAGTTCCTGCCATCCTATTCTCCTGTGACCTGCTTTCCAGGGAGACCAGAACTTGATCATGGGACTCTTAGAAAGATACAGAAAACAGCCTTATAGCAGAACTTGGGGGGGGGGGGGAATCCTGGAGAATTAGGCTCGGTTAGACTTGTGTGGACTGAGGCCAGGGAACACTTCCTTCCACTTTCCTCTGCAGGAATCCCCTGGAGGGAAAGGGGAGGTAGATCCCACCTTGCTCCTCTTGCTGAGCATGGGCTCCAGGCACTATAGCCCAATCCTGCCCAAAGTGAACTCCTGAAGGGAGGAAGGTTGTGTCCTGTGGCTGAGGGACTGAGTACAGCTTGGAACATGGACTGTCCAGGAGGCTGGGCATTGAAGACTCTTTCTGGTGCCAATGCCTTGGCATATTATCCTGTGTTTATTGTGTGTGCTGCAGGGGACTGAACTATGATTCTCTTCAGGCAGACAATACTACAAAACTCTCTGTTTAGGTGTGTAGACAGGGCAGTTGTGGCTATCCTGGACTCCCTCTGTAGACCAGGTTGGCTTCAAATTGAGGATCCTCAAATACTCATCCCTGAGCCACCTCAGAAGATGGCAGGAGAAGACTTCCACCTAGATTTGGGCTTTGAGAGCTGGCCTTTTCCTGTAGGAGGAGGTCACCTCAGCCTGCTTGTCACCTACCTGACATTGAAGATGGCATAGGGCTTTAATTCAGTCGTATGGCTTGCAGAGAGTTGTCTTCCTGAAGTTCAGTGGCCTAAATATTTTATTTAAAAATTGGATCGTCGTTCTGTGAGGGTATCAGATCCTAGAACTGGTGTTCCAGATGGTTATGAGCTGCCATGTGTGTGGGGGGAATAGAACCTGGGTGGTGCTGAAGACTCTCCTGTGTTCTCAACCACTGACCAATATCTCCAGTCCCCTGAGTGAGTCTGTCCCCACTCAGTAGTGTCACTACTGTGTGTGGGAGTGGAGAGATGCCATGGCTTCAGAGGTGACCTTGCACTGTCCGGTCATACCACCAATATTTACCAAGCCACTGCTGTACTATTCCCGTTCTGGGGATCCAGAAGGAGAACAGACACAATGCCACCGCTACGGAGAAGCTTGCAGAGAGACCACACACCAAAGCTCACGAAGATGCAGATGCTCAGCTTGGTGCCCAGGACAGGGTGGGGCGGGAAACAGTGATCCACATCCATGGACCTGTGGGAGCTTTGTCTGTAAGGCCTGCACCCCCACTGAACACCCATCCCCTAAGGATGAAGATCCTGTCATACCAACCTACACTGTGTCTGTCTTATTCAGAGAAAAGACAAGTTTTGTAAAATAAAATTGTTATATTTTTATAACTGTGTGTGTTTCTTTGCATGCCTATTAAGATATAGAATAGCCAGGTGCTTTGGTGTAGTCCCACGTTCGTCAGGAAGCAGAGGCAGGAGGATTACAGATCTGAGTCTAGCCTGAGTTACAATGAGTTAAAGCCATGGTGGGGAATATGGCTGAGAACATAGCTCAGTGGTAGAGAATTTGCCTGGCGTGTGCAAGAGCCAGACTTAAGTCCCCAGGTGCTGCTCCAACAATTCTTGAAGGGTGTGAGCGCTATTGGGAGCCTGAAGCAGGTGGTTAACCAAGAAGATTATTTAAAAGAAAAAACACAAAGAACAACAACAACCAAAAAAATAAAAACCAAAATAACCTCAAAAAATGGTATTTCTGTGTAGCCCTGGATGTCCCCATCTGACTTTGTAGACTTCAGAGAGTCACCTGCCTCAGCCTCCCAATTGTTGAGAAGAAAGGTGTGCACCACCACTGCCCAGTTTTAGCTTTTATTTTTAGTCTATATTAGTTTTTTTCCTGCGTGTGTATCTGTGTACGTACGTGCATGCAGGACCCTAGGAGGCTGGAGTGGGCATCAGAACCCCTGGAACTTGGACTCCAGACCTTTAAAAGCCACATCGTGGGTGCTGGGAATTGATCCTGGGTCCTATGCAAGATTGGCCAGCTTTCCAACTACTAAACCATCTCTCTACCCAAAATTATTACTTTGTATGCTTTAGAATTGATTGAGGTTTGTTTTCGCCAAAGAACAAATCTTTCATTTGTAGTTTTGGTGGGTGTGTTTACAGAATTGTTTGTAGGCTGATGTAGTTTATTAAGGTCTGGGAAGACAGCTCAGTGGTAGAGTCACTAACATGGTCAAGGCTCCGGCTTCAAACATTAGCACTGCAAAAAAACCATACTAAGTGAAATTTGACCAATGACAATTGGTATACTTTTGTTGTTGTTGTTGTTTTTGTTTTTTGTTTTTTGTTTTTTGGGACAGGGTTTCACTGTGTAGCCATGGCTGTCCTGGAACTCACTCTGTAGACAAGGCTGGTCTTGAATTCAGAAATCTACCTGCCACTGCCTCCCATGTGGTGGGATTAAAGGCGTGTGCCACGACTGCCCGGCTCAATGGGTATACTTTTGAGACCTGTTATGAACACAGACAGGTAAGACTGATAGGTGTCACACAGGGCATGTATACCATCCTGAGGAATAAGTAAGCAGTGTCTAGGGAAAGGCCCGGATATCTGTGGACATAAGGAAAACCATTGTTGCCCACGTTCTCAGCCCCCAGACTCATGAGCTCTGGGTACAGAGTGGATGAGAAGCTGAGCTGCAGCCTGGTTAGCTGGGGGCTGGATGAGCTGCTTGCCAATGACTGAGAAATCATCCTTTATGGAGACTGAGACACTCAAACTAGTGAATGAATGATGAGAGACAGTGGGTGAATGAAAGAGGAAGTGTGTTCGGAGGGTGTGTATGAATGAGATCTGCCTCAGAGTGTTTTTGTAGAAAATGGTAACCTGGTTGGCACCTTGGAGCTGCTCTTTGAGGTAGGAATGGGATCTCCTCAATACGACTGGGAACCTGCACCCTGCCATGGTCTCTTCAGCAGATTCTGCTTCCAGGTTCATAATTTATTTGAGTTCCTGAGTGCTGGGATTACAAGTAGGGCCCACCAAGACAGGATCTCCATCGCCCCCATTCCCTCACACAGTGCTGGGCACTGAGCCTCTGGCCTCAGCTGTGCTAAGCAAGCACCACTGAGTTGACACCTAGCCCCAGGGCAGTTCTTTTTAGTAGAGATCTAGTGCTCAATCCACTGGTGCTCCCCACCCATCCCCCAGCCTGGGGCAGAGGACACAACTCTGCATGTAGCAAGCAGAACTTAAGATGAGGTCTCTCCATTTCAGCCTCACACATGCTTCTTCCTCAGTTTAAGTGACCCTGGTCTTAGCCTGCCTCAGGGGATTTGATCTTTAGATGAAACTTCAACTCCCTATCACCACTGGACCTACCCAGAGGACTTTTCTCCATCATCCAGGCTCCAGTCTCTCTCTCTCTCTCTCTCTCTCTCTCTCTCTCTCTCTCTCTCTCTCTCTCTTTCTCTTCCCTCTCTCTCTCTGAGAGACCTCATTGATACTGCAGAGAGAGGAGCCCCATCCCTTCTTAATATTGCCTTGCTTTGTGTTGTCATGTGTGTTCATGGACTGTGTCCACTCTCTGTACCCAAGTTCCCTCAAGGAGGGACTGGCCACTGTCACAAGGCAGTCCAGAGTTGTTACTAGATAAGCCCAGTCCATGGTGGGAATCATACCTCGGTGATTGACTTCTTGTGGACCACAGAAGTCATGGGCAGCTCAAAAGAAAAGCAAGAAACATGTAGTGGGTGAAATGACTTTGGAGACACCTGCTACCATCTATCACTTTGGTCCCCAGGCAAGAGGAGTGGATTGATGGAAGCAACATGGAAATAAAAGAAAAGGGTCGGTTCCCTTCCTGTATTAGAAGCAGATGGCCTCTGATTAGAACATGAAGGGAAGCAATTTCTCTGTGGCAGGAGAGACTCAGTTCAAAGGTACAAGGGACTTGAGGGTTTTATAGGGCAAAAAGGGAGGGACATTTGGGGTAGAAAAATTCCACCTGAAGATCTGTTTCCTGCAGTCTAGGGTTCTAAAAGCCCAGAGAAGGTCTTTATCATGGGTTGACTTTCCTCTCAGAACCCCTTCCCACTCCCCCCCCCCCACCCGATACCTCAGGACTTATTCCTATGTGGATATTCTACTCCAGTAGGTGTTCAGATCCTTCATGCTGAGTCAGGGGTTTCTAGCCTGGGGCTCTTTTAAGTAATTCACCTTTCTCTGCATGTGGGAGTACACTTTCTCCTTCTCCTTCTTCCTTCTTCCTTCCTTCCATCAGTCAGTTCTCCGTGAGTCCCTCCAAAATTACCAGACAGTGTAGGGGAGCAGTGGTGATTGGAGGCTAAGAGGTACCTCAAGCAGACATCATTCTTGTCCCTGTGAAAGACACTCAGGACCCAACCTGGGAGTCTGCTTCTAGTGCACAGGGCATGCTGGGACAAAAAGCCCAAACAGGTGACTCTGGAGAGCTCTGCCAAGAGGGGCTGGGTCTGAGACTGCTTAGACAAGGAGGCCAGGTCTGTTCTGTCTCAGGAAGTAACATTGAACATATTGTAGAAGAGTAGAAGTAGAATGTGGCATGTAAAGAGCAGGGGTCACAGGCAGCATTTGCAAAGACTTGGAGGAGACTGGAATCAGAACCACAGAATCCTTATCAAAGGGCGTTCTTTCTCAGTTCTGAGCCCCAGAGATGTGACATGAAGGTACTGACCAGGTTGCTCCTTTCAGAAGCTCTGGGAGAATTACGACCATATCCTGTCCTGACATCTGGTGGCGGCATACATTAACATTAAGGACAAATGAGAATTGCTTTCAGACCAGCAAAGCAACCTAAAGAGGCTTAGTCCAGCATCTGAGCTCCCTGACAGAGACACTCTCTAACCTGTTGAACTGCACACGGGATGTGCACTGGGATACAGGTTTCCAGCCCTTGTGAGCCATTCCAGTGTTGGGGTGGACTTTGGTAATGCAGCTGTCTTTGAGCCATTTCTGCTCCTATAAATCATCCCTCACCCAGACTTCTGTAAGTAACCACAATAAAACTAACTGGCTCACCATGTTGGACTTTGGTGGTGTCCTTACTTTGATTCTCTATATGAGAAAAGTAGATGTTTGTTCCTGCATCCCCAAGAAGAATTTCACATAACAGATAACTTCTCACAAATAAAGTCTCATCCAGAGCCCTCAGGGAGAAATTCAGGGAGCTAAAGAAGTGAGAAAATGGGTCCGGAGAGATGGCTCAACAGTTAAGAGCACTGACTGTTCTTCCAGAAGTCCCTAGTTCAATTCCAGGCAACCCCAGGGGGCTTTACATCTATCTGTAATTGGATCTGATGCTCTCTCCTGGTGTGTCTGAAGACAGTGGCAATGTACTCCTATACACAAGATAAATAATTGTTTAAGAAGGATGAGGAGGAGAAGATGAAGAAGATGACGAAGGAGAAGAAGGAGAAGGAGAAGGAGAAGGAGAAGGAGAAGGAGAAGGAGAAGGAGAAGGAGAAGGAGAAGAAGCAGTGGGAGCACAAACCCTTGGATATCCCTGACAAAAGGAGCCTTCAGCTGGCTGGAGAGATGGCTCTGTGATTGAGAACATCTGCTGCTCTTGCCCAGGTCGTCAGTATGATTCTCTGCACCAGTCCCATGGCAGGTGATGCTCCTGTGGACAAAACAGAATCTACATAAAGTAAACCTTTTAAGGACCTAAACGTACAGCTAAACAGCATATCTCAAAGGACATTCCCACCCCACCCTATGCCATCCCCATAGTATGATGGCCATTCTTGGTTGTCAACTGGACTGTATCTGGGATTGATTAAAATCCAACGGGCTGGGTTCACCTGTGAGGGACTTTTTCTTAGATCAGTTGAAGCAGTAAGACCCACCCTTAATAGACATCTTTTGAGGCAGGAAGATACACCTTAAATCTGGGCCAACTCATTCCTTATTGGCATTAGATTTTCATTCCTCAGGATTCTGGTGCATACTGAAGAGCAGTGGAGACACCCAGCCTTGTGGACTGACTGACTACTAGATTCTTGGACTCCCCATTGGTAGACAGCCATTGTTAGCTTAGCTGAACTCCAGCCTGTAAGGCCATATAGAGAGTCATTGCTAGCTTTCTGTCTAAACTCCACCCCATAGTTACCTGGCAACAGCCAGATAGGCCTGACCCACTGTAAAGGGGCTTCTTGCCCCCTTCTCTCTCTTACCTCTCTCTCTTGCTTCTTACTCTCTTGCTTTCCTGCTCTCTTGCTCCCTCTCTTCTCCATTCCCTTCTCTTCCCGCTCTCCACGGAGTCATGGCCAGCCTCTACTTCTCTACTTTCCCCCACTCTCTGTACTTCTCTTCCTCTACTACCCTTTTAACTCCCCTCCCGATGCCCTGAATAAACTCTATTCTATTCTGTACCCCTGTGTGGCTGGTTCCTTAGAGTAAGGGAGGCCTCAGCACGGCCCGCTGAGACCCCCCCTTCTTCCATGCCTGACTGCAAACCCATAGACCGTGTCTCCTCTATCTTCATCTTTTTATAAACACATCGGTCATTACATCATTTCTGTTCCTCTAGGGAATTCTGACTCCTACAAAGGGTCAGTGGGAACGTTCCCCATTCAAGTAAATCTGGAAAAGGCCAATGGAGTCAGCTCACACTGACAACCCCTGACTCACCTGAGCTGAGGAGCTGAGGAGTCGGCCATAGTGAGGAATCTTCTTTATCCCTCTGTAATACAGCGCTTTCCTGTGCTAGTGGACCATAAAATCCTGCCTTCCTTTCCCCCATCCCTAGTGATGCTGACTTCTCTTCATTCCACAGAAACAAGGGTGGAATGTGGCCTTGCCTCATTATCAATGACACCTGGGAGAACTGGGCTTCAGACTCCTCCAAGAGACAGAGGTGGAAACATTACTAAGAGGTGCAGTGTGTGTGCCAGAGAGAGCTTGGAGGAAGTGTGAGAGCTGTGAATCATTGTGTGTGTGTGTGTGCGTGCGTGTGTGTGTCTGTGTGTGTGTGTGTGTGTGTGTGTGTGTGTGTGTGTGTAGCCCTGACCATCATTTAACTCACTCTGTATGCTGAACCATCCTGTCACCGTGTATTTTAATTGCAGCAGTGGTTACATAAGTTTCCAGATGTGAACCTGGCCTGGTGGTACATGCCTTCAATTCCAGCACTTAGGAAGGGAGGCCGGTGGATCGCTGTGAGTTCAAGGACAACATGGTCCACATGGTAGGTTCCAGGCCAGCCAGGGCTCCATAGAGAGACCCTTCCTCAAACAAAGAAACAAACACAAGTCACACAAACACAAAAAGAGTAAGGATGTGTGTAGGGGAAAAGCTATATGATATCAAATAAAGTAGAGTTATAGATAGTTTGTGCCAATGTAGTTTCCTGATTTTTGTATTTTATACAACAAGTAACTGTCAGTCACTACAAAAGAGTATAACTGTGGGAGAATCTGGGCAAATGGAGCTTGGGACTATGTCTGTACATGTGTGTATTTTGTATGTATATATATATGTGTGTATATGAATGTGTGTTGTGTATGTTGTATATGTGAGTGTTGTGTGTTTAATTTTTTGTTAGTTTTATCGACTGGACATAATCCAAAATCAGAGGGCAGAGCCTCAGTGAGGATGTTTACATCATGCTAGCCCGTGGGTGGGACTATGAGAGTTCTCTTGTATTAACTGGAGTGTGAAGTCCCACCCTAAATGTGAGTGGCACCTTCTCATAGCAGCCCAGAGAAAAGGAGCTGAAAGAAGCAAGCTTTGCCTTCTGCTTCCTTGCCCTTCTTCTCTCTGGCCAGTTCATCCTCCCTGTGGCTGCCTCTCCTGGATCCTTCAGTGATGTTGTTACCTGCTTCTTCTGGCTTCAGTGGTTGGCAGAAGAGCAGCAGCTGTGCAGGATTGCTCCAGGAAGCAGATGGGGATGCTCAGGCACCCAGCCCTCAGACTGAGCATGTCTGTGGACATTTCATTCTGTCCCTGCAATCCTTCCTCCCTGCCCTTGGCTGCGAATGGGAGCAGCTGCTTCAAAGCTCCTGCTACTGTCATCTCCCTGCAGGATGACCTCTGAGCTGTGAGCAGGATCAAGTCCTTTGTCCTCCTAGGTGCTTTTGTCAGGATACTTATCACAGCAGTGAAGCTGGACACTGCACATGTGTGTCAGGCATGTGTATGTCCACCCACGTTTACTCTAGTGGTCTCGGTTGTCCTGGAACTCACTCTGCACACCAGGCTGGCCTTCAACTCAAAGATCTGCCTGCTTCTGCCTCCCGAGATCTGGAGTTAGAGCTGTGTGTCACTGCCAGGCAGTGGTGCTGCAGGCCTTTAATCCCAGCACTTGGGAGGCAGAAGCAGGCAGATTTCTCAGTTCGAGGCCAGCCTGTTCTACAGAGTGAGTTCCAGGACAGCCAGGGCTACACAGAGAAACCCTTTCTCGAAAAACAAAAACAAAAACAAACAAAAAAATTATTTTAGGTGGATTTTTTGTCAGATCATGGAGGCACACACTTTTAATTCCAGTATTCTGGGTGCAGAAGGAAGTGGAGCACTTGAGTTGTAGGCAGCCTGGTCTACAGAGTGAGTTCCAGGATAGCCAGGGCTGCACAGAGAGACCTGTGTTGAAAAACTAAAACAATTTCAAAAGATATTTTAATTATATTCATTTACACATACACACAGAGACACACACATGCACACAGAGTCTCTCTTTCTCTCTCTCTACAAGAACATATGTATGTATGTGTGTGTGTGTGTGTGTGTGTGTGTGTGTGTGTGCAGGCAAGTCCAGGACTTTTTATTTTGGTTTGGTTTAAGATTTATTTATTTCATTTCTTATGTGTATGAGTATTTATTGCACAGATGTATGTGCCCCATGTGCACTCCTGGTGCCCTCAGAGCTCAGGAGAGGGTCCCATCTAGAGCTAGAGCTCAGATGCTTATGAGACATTTTGTACATAGGGGGTGAAAACTGATCCAGGTCCAAGGACAACTGCTCCTACCATCTGAGTCATCTCCCCAGAATTTTGTGCCTCCCGACCCCAAGGGTTACTCTGTGTAGTCTTCGCTGTCCTGGAACTTGCTCTGTAGACCAGGCTAGCCTCAGTGATCCATGTGTCTCTGTCTCCTGAGTGCTAGGATTTAAAGGCTTGTGGTATCACCATCTGTTTTGTTTTTTGTTTTTTTGTTTTTTTTTGTTTTTGTTTTTTTTGTTTTTAAATCCTGGCTGCCCCAGATCTCATAATTAAATCATACTAGCTTTGTTTTTTTGTTTTTGTTTTTGTTTTTTGTTTTTTGTTTTTTTGGTTTTCTGAGACAGGGTTTTCTGTATAGTTCTGGCTGTCCTGGAACTCACTCTGTATACAAGGCTGGCCTCGAACTCAGAAATCCACCTGCCTCTGCCTCCCAAGTGCTGGGATTAAAGGTGTGTGCCACCACTGCCCAGCGATCATACTATCTTTGAACTCACAGAGATTTGTTTCTCCTCAGTAATAGGATTAAAGGTTGTGTCACCACACCCTGCTCTAACCACTATTTAAGGGCAGCCCAGCAGAGGGACTTCCAGAGTGCTCTGCTCCATCCAACTGACAAAGTTGGTAAAGCAACCTCTTCTAACCTTCCAATTCCCAGTTCCTCAAACTCAAGCTAGGCCAGCTCCTCTCCACTTCTGGTGTGTTCTCCCACCCTATGCTGAGGCTGGGCCTCATAGGTGGAGAGAAGTTGGAAAGGTCTTGCCTTGTCTCTCACAGAAGCTCAGTGGCCCCTTGCCAGAATGCAGGACCCCTGGATCCCGGGCACACTCACCATGATCTTTGGTCTGCTTTCCAGTCTCCAAGAAGTAAGCACCAATGAGGTAAGCCAGACACCTGTGACTTTGGAGGACCCTATGGGGCAGAGGATCTCCTCAGAGCCCAGGCCCTGCCTTGTCAGGAATTCCCTTAACCACAGGCATTTGGTAACTTTCTGTTATGTTTGAGAAGGTGGAGGTAGGGACCTGGGAGGGAGGCCATGGGGAAAACTGAGCCTTAGACTTGGCAGGGTTGTGTTGCTAACTGGGAACTAACTGCAACCGCAGCCCTGAATAGGATCTTTGACCCCCATTTTAGACTTGTCGGGTCTTATTAAACTCTGAGTCAGGCTGAGGAACCTGAGGTCCTGCTTGTCTGGGTTAGCCATCTCTCCTTCCCTGTTGCTCCATGGCTGGTGCTCTTGGGGTGTAGTTTATTGTTCCTCTCTGAGACTTATCTGTACCAGGTAAGTGGAGGTTCTCTCACTTCTCTGATTAGTTTGAATTTGATCTCTGAGGAGACTTAGCTGCCTGACCTGGGTGGCCTCAGGCTGTGATCCCAGGGA
>CM052710.1:25631561-25651866 GCA_028551405.1 Uromys caudimaculatus
TATAAATTATTTTGCTGGTACGAGTCCGGTATGTGCTGCGGTGGAGATGGCGGCACGTTCCAAAACCACACCAAGCCAAACAGTTCCACGTGAGGGGTTTATTGGGGGACAAGGTAGCTGCAAAGAGAGAGGAGGGAAGAAGGGGAAAAAAAAGAGAGGGGGAGAGAGATCCTCCAATATATATAGAAAGTGACCTGGCATGACGTAGCCACAGGTAAAGGTGGGCAGTGGATCAAGGTGAATTCTGGGAATATGGTGGCCGTTGCCTTAGCAACAGGTGGGCGGGTCACACTGTCGCCTGGGTGACGTCACCTGCGTGCAACATCATCGGTCTGGTGCTCCTGATGCCAACAGTAGGTACACAGATATATAGGCAGGAAAAAAACTAATATAGACCTAAAATAAAAGCTAAAGCTGGTGCACACCTTTATTCTCAACAATTGGGAGGCTGAGGCAGGTGACTCTCTGAAGTCTACAGAGTCAGATGGGGACAGCCAGGGCTCACAGAAATATCATGTTTTGAGGTTGTTTTGGTTTTTTTTTTTTTTGGTTGTTGTTGTTCTTTGTGTTTTTTCTTTTAAATAATCTTCTTGGTTAACCACCTGCTTCCTGCTCCCAATAGCACTCACACCTTCTAGAATTGTTGGAGCAGCACCTGGGGACTTAAGTCTGGATCTTGCACACGCCAGGCAAATTCTCTACCACTGAGCTATGTTCTCAGCCATACTCTGCACCATGGCTTTAATTCAGTATAACTCAGGCTAGACTCAGATCTGTAATCCTCCTGCCTCTGCTTCCTGACGAACGTGGGACTACACCAAAGCACCTGGCTATTCTATATCTTAATAGGCAGGCAAAGAAACACACACACACAGTTATAAAAATATAACAATTTTATTTTACAAAACTTGTATTTTCTCTGAATAAGACAGACACTATGCAGGTTGGTATGACAGAATCTTCATCCTTAGGGGATGGGTGTTCAGTGGGGGTGCAGGCCTTACAGACAAAGCTCCCACAGGTCCATGGATGTGGATCACTGTTTCCCGCCCCACCCTGTCCTGGGCACCAAGCTGAGCATCTGCATCTTCGTGAGCTTTGGTGTGTGGTCTCTCTGCAAGCTTCTCCGTAGCAGTGGCATTGTGTCTGTTCTCCTTCTGGATCCCCAGGACGGGAATAGTACAGCAGTGGCTTGGTAAATATTGGCGGTATGAACGGACAGTGCAAGGTCACCTCTGAAACCATGGCATCTCTCCACTCCCACGCACAGTAGTGACAATACTGAGTGGGAACAGACTCACTCAGGGGACTGGAGATATTGCTCAGTGGTTGAGAACACAGGAGAGTCCTCAGGACCACCCAGGTTCTATTCCCACCACATACATGGCAGCTCATAACCATCTGGAACACCAGTTCTAGGATCTGATACCCTTAGAGAACACCAGTCCACTTTTTAAATAAAATATTTAGGCCCCTGAACTTCAGAAAGGCCACTCTCTGCAAGCCATACGACTGAATTAAAGCCCTATGCCATCTTCAATGTCAGGTAGATGACAAGCAGGCTGAGGTGACCTCCTCCTACAGGAAAAGGCCAGCTCTCAGAGCCCAAATCTAGGTGGAAGTCTTCTCCTGCCATCTTCTGAGGTGGCTCAGGGATGAGTATTTGAGGATCCTCAATTTGAAGCCAAACTGGTCTACAGAGGGAGCCCAGGATAGCCACAATTGCCCTGTCTACACACCTAAACAGAGAGTTTTGTAGTATTGTCTGCCTGAAGAGAATCCTAGTTCAGCCCCCTGCAGCACACACAGTAAACACAGGATAATATGCCAAGGCATTGGCATCAGAAAGAGTCTTCAATGCCCAGCCCCCTGGACAGTCCACATTCCAAGCTGTACTCAGTCCTCAGCCACAGGACACAACCTTCTTCCCTTCAGTAGTTCACTTTGGGCAGGATTGGACTATAGTGCCTGGAGCCCATGCTCAGCAAGAGGAGCAAGGTGGGGTCTGCCTCCCCTCTCCCTCCAGGGGATTCCTGCAGAGGAATGTGGAAGGAAGTGTTCCCTGGCCTCACTCCACACAAGCCTACCCCAGCCTAATTCTCCAGGATCCCACCCACCCACCCAAGTTCTGCTATAAGTCTGTTTTCTGGCTTGTATCTTTCTAAGAGTCCCATGATCAAGTTCTGGTCTCCCTGGAAAGCAGGTCACAGGAGAATAGGAGGGCAGGAACTCTCCAGGTCATTTCTTTAGTGCCCCCAAGATCCCAAGAAACTGAAGAAGGTCTAAGTGTCCATTCACATCTTGGATGCTCCATCCTCCCAGCAGAGGGTCAGTGCAGTCAGCCACCCCTGGAAGAAGCTGGACTTAGGCTCTGAACTTGTCTCCATCACCACTTAGCAGACAGCCATTGAAGCTTAGTGCCTGGGTTTTCCCATTGCTATAGAGGTGCATGGCTGTCCTCTCTGCCCAGGCATGGTTGGAAGATGGCTCAGAGTCTGTGCAGTTTAATCTTCCATCTCTTCCAGGCACAGAAGTGTTTCTGTAGGATGGCAGAGCGAGCTCTCCAGTCAAGATGGGCAGTCCACTAACAATGATCTGTGTATGTCCACTACAGGCACCCCCAATTCTTAAAAATGTCAACAGCCTTTAGTGTAGGACAAAGAGAACGGATCCACCTGAGCTCTCATGAAAAAAAGGGAGCGGCAGTGTATAAAAACAATAACTAGGGGTTGGAGGGGTGGCTCAGAGGTTAAGACACTGCCTGCTCTTCCAAAGGTCCTGAGTTCAATTTCCAGTAACCACATGGTGGCTCACAACCATCATCCATGAATTTGATGCCCTCCTTTGTTGTGTCTGAGGATAGCTCCCCTGTACTCATCAAATATATAAAATAAATAAATAAAATCTTTTTAAAAGAAATAAAAATTAAAATTAAACAATACATTAAATCAAAGGACAAGAGACATGATGGGATAGGCAGTCATTTCAGGGTCCTGGGCTTGGTCCAAGAGGTTTGTGTGTGAGGTAGCTCAAAGGGTTGCTCAGGCTGTCCCTCCCATCTGGTTGGCATGGCCCTCAGGCCTGAGGCTGTAGGGAGGAGGTGGTTCTGGGGGAGTTGGCATCAGAACAACCTGCAGGAGAAAAGGGGCACTGGGTTAATTCAGGGTGTGGGTAAAGAATGGCAATTATGATTGGCCGGGCCCTCCCCAATCAATTATCCCCTCCCCAATCTATTATTTCAATAGGTGGCACAGGTAGGTATGAAACACAGTAGGTGTTGGGATAGAAACACGTACCTGACTGTAGGGTGGGGGGGGGGACCTAAGGGGTGACCCAAATATTCTCCAGGGGAGCAATGGAGGGCAGTTCTGGAGGTGTCTGATGATCCGCTGTTCTGACTTCATGCTGCAGTTCTCTGCACTTGAGACGGCAGTGTCTCACTAGGACACAGATGGACACAAGGGATAAAATGACCCACGCGCCGATGACGATGATCCTAGGGAGGTGGGGGATGGTATTGTCACATAAGGGTAGGTCATGCTCCCTGGCCAAACTTCTTCCAACATCCACCCCCACCCTGTATCAGTTGGACCCCGCCATCAGTGAATGATGCCCAGAAGCGGTGGCCCTGAGCTTACCTGAAGGGGTCCTTTGCAGGATCCCAGACCTTTCTTTCTGGACAGCATTCATTGTCACAGCATGTGAATCCTTTGGGGCAGTTTCTAGTCAGGACAAACAGGCATGGAGAGATGCTGATGACATCAGAGTGTCCAACCAAAGGGTCCCTGCTTCCCTAGACACTTAGGCCCTCAGCTTGTGAGCCACCCTTAGTGGGTGTGGGGTACAGATCCATCCTGGGTTCACTGGGAGGAATTGGGGTCTGGACTTGAGACCTGAGTTCAGAGTTCATTAGGGCGGTATGCCATTGTTCCTCAGGCAGAATGGTCCTGATGCTGATCTTACATGGGAGGCATGAGTGGGACATTGCTCATTTGACTCCAGCTCCCCCACCCCAAATATAAAAGGTTGGAGATTAGCAGCAGTTTCAGACCTGCAGAACCCAAGATGGTGTAAGATGGTTATGGTTTCAGCAAAAGTGATATGAATTAGGTGTCAGTCCTTTTATCCAGGGAAGAATTCTGAGCACACACCCATCCCCCTTGCCTTTACTGACAATTATTGACAAAGTCCCATACTTACAAGACATCACATGTGTTTACAGCCTGTGGAAGGAAAAAGACAGAGGTCAGATCTCAAAGCCTGGGAGTTTGGTCTCAGGTGTTAGAGTTGTTGTCTAGCAGGGCCATAAATCAGGTAGCTGTGTGTAAACCAGTGGTGCACGTCCATCATGACAGAACTCAAGAGGAGGCAGAACTATTCAAGGCTACATAGCCAGTCTGAGGCCAGATTGGGAACAAAAAACTCTGTCTCAAAAAGAACTGGAGTCTGGTCTAGACTTTGTTCCAGACAGTGGGTCTCAGACTCTCCCTCCCTCCAACTACCATGTCCAGGTTCAACAACTGGAGCCTTCATCTGCCTCCCCAAATGCTGTGATTAAAGGCATGAATTACCAAGCAAGCTCCTTCACCCTGTTTTATTGAGACAGGAGGGTCTCACTGTGTTATCCTGGTAGCCTGGAATTTAGAGATCTACCTGCCTCTGCCTCCAAACCACTGGATTAAAGATGTGGACCACTACACCTGACTCCCTCACACACACACACAATTGCAGATTGGCTAGGAAGACACCTTTAGTGGATCCACAGATTCAGAGCACCTTCCAGAAAGCATCCTAAGACTTCCACTGCTTGTTCACCATGACCCAATATCATAGGTAGAGACAACTCTGGGACATCACTAAACATACTCAAGTCCTATTCATTCTCAGGTCCCTGCCGGAAACCCCCTGCCTTGTATCCTTCAGTATTTTGAGCATCCCAAGGTCTCCATACACCATTCCTTCCTGTTGACAGCAGTGCTGTCTAAGCTCTTAGTTAGCACTCTCTTCCCCCAGGTATCAAGGCCTTGCCCTCTCTTCTCTCTGCACTCTTTCAAATATCAGACTCTTGCCTTGGATTTATTTGTTTGTTGAGTCTGGGTTTCTCTGTGGATACCTGGCTGTCCTGGATCTGGCTCTGTAGACCAGGCTGGCCTAAAACTCAGATACACCTGCTTCTGCCTCCTGAGTGCTGGGATTAAAGGTGTGAGCTGCTAACTTCACTGGGCTCCTACATTAACTACATCTAAGCAGCGGTTAAGGCAGGCATGGTGGTCACCCACCTTTAATTACAATGCTCAGATACCAAAGCAGATATCTGTTGAATTCAAGGTCAGTATAATCTATACATTGAGACCTTGTGTAAATAAATAAATAAATAAATAAATAAATAAATAAATAAATAAATAAATAAATAAATAAATAAATAAAGGCTGACAGGTTTGCTAAACTGGACCAGGAATATTCCCTGTTCCATTTTACCCAGGCAGTCTGATCAGCATGGTTGGGAGCCTGAGTATGAGGAAACATGGATTGATTAGTTCTGACTGGTTGGATTGACAAGGGCTATACCTGGGGCGGCAGACAGGAGTCAACAAAGGATGCAGAGCTCCCAGATTGGAAGTATCTTGAACCTAAATTCACACATGCATGGCCTTGGATGGAGAACTACAGGTTCCCAACAGCCAGTGGACACTGTTCTGGGGAGCAGACTTGGGACTTCACTTACCCCTGCTCCCCATAGCAGATTCTCAGCCAATATTGTAAATTTAATCTCTGAGTTGATTTGAGGCCAGCGTGGACTACAGAGCTCTAGGAGAGCCAGGGCTAGAGAAAGACTATCTTGAAAAGGAACAAACTACCGAAAAGACTTTATTAAAAAAAGGCTTCTTCTGATCACCTCTTAGGAAAACCTGCCAACTTTTTTTTTTTTTTGGTTTTTCGAGACAGGGTTTCTCTGTATAGCCTTGGCAGTCCTAAAACTCACCCTGTAGACCAGGCTGGCCTCGAACTCAGAAATCTGCCTGACTCTGCCTCCCAAGTGCTGAGACTAAAGGTGTGCTCCACCACTGCCCGGCCCTGCCAACTGAAGACACTTAAAGTTTAAATAAGAACAAGAGCTCAAATCCTGCCTCCTTTGGATCACAGAATGAGGCCTCCCAGAACAAGCAGCCAGACCTACTCAGAGATCAATTTCTAACTGATCAGAGAAGTGAGAGAACCTACACTTCCCTGGTACACAAACAGATAAGTCCCAGAGAGGGCCAATTTACACCCTGGGGTCACCAGCCCTGGAGGAACAGGGAAGGGGAGATGCCCAACCCAGACAAGCAGGGCCTCAGGTTCCTCACTTGACTCAGAGTTTAATGAGACTTGACAAGACTAAATGGGGGGTCAGAGACCCTATTCAGGGCTGTGGTTGGGCCTGTTCCCAGTTAGCAACACAACATTGTCTATACTAGGGGCCCAGTTTTCCCCAGGGCCTCCCACCCAGGTCCCTACCTCCACCTTCTCAAACACAAGAGAAAGTTACCAATTGCCTGTGGTTAAGGGAATTCCTGACAAGGCAGGGCCTGGGCTCTGAGGAGATCCTCTGCCCCATAGGGTCCTCAAAGTCACAGGTGTCTTGCTTACCTCATTGGTTCTTACTCCTTGGAGACTAGAAAGCAGGCCAAAGATCATGGTGAGTGTGCCCGGGATCCAGGGGTCCTGCATCCGGGCAAGGGGGCCACTGAGCTTCTGTGTGTAAGGACAGAGACAGGGCAAGACCTTTCCAACTTCTCTCCACCTAAGGGGCCCAGCCTCAGGCTAGGGTCAGAGTTGGTACACCAGAGTTGGGTTTGACCAGAGCTTTGAGCTGAACAGGAGCTCAGGAAAGAGAAATGGAGAGGAGCTGGCCTAGCTTGAGTTTGAGAAAATGGGAATTGGAAGGTTAGAAGAGATTGCTTTACCAACTTTGTAGGTTTGATGAAGCAGAGCACTATGGAAGTCCCTTGCTGGGCTGCCCTTAAATAGTGGTTAGAGCAGGGCATGGTGACACAACCTTTAATCTGTCATGGAAAAGCAGGGAAATCTCCATGAGTCTAAAGCTAGTATGAGTCGGGCAGTGGTGGTGTACGCCTTTAATCCCAGCACTTGGGAGGCAGAGGCAGGCAGATATCTGAATTCAAGGCCAGCCTGGTCTATAGAGGGAGTTCTAGGACAGCCAGGACTGCACAGAGAAACCCTGTCTCGAAAAAAAAAAAAAATTAAAATTTTAAAAAAGGGAAGACCACCCTTAATGTACTGCATAGCATGAACTGCAGGGGGCAGGATGGAGATTACAACAGAGGCAGAAGTCTGCAATTATCATAAGCATAGCCTAGAGACAGTCCTGCATAGCCTGCAGTCCCCGGCTATGGACTGTGTCCCTCAAATAGGGAAAGATAAAAGTGGGTCTGCTTTGGTACAAGTGAGAAGGGTAAGAAAAGGAAGAAAGAGAACCCGGGAAACACCTCTGGTTTGGTTTGGTTTTAACCTCAACAGCTAGGTTTTTGATGGTCCCTCTGCCTGTGACATAAGGAAGGAGGCACTGAGGAAGGGCAAGAAGAAGCCAGAGTTCACTTTAGGCCTTGAGTCCTCCCCAGCCCACCAAGGGGCAGAGCCCTGTGGTGAAGTGTGTCTAGACATCAACAGGGAAGCCTCAGGCAGAGATAAAGATCCCAGAGTCAAGAAACATAACACAGTCTGTGAAGCTGATGCAGGAGAAACTGATGTTAAAAGATCTACTCAACTTGCTTAGGAAACAGAAGTAGATTTGACTCGGGATCACATAAGGATGGGCTGTATACTAACTGGCCTCCTTAGAGACCATAGGGACAAAGAGTGGGTGTGTGTAACATAACAAGTTTAGTCTCTGAGTGAAACTATAAGCCAATGGTGAGTTCACTGAGAAAAAGGAGGCAGAGAAGCAGATAGACTGCATCTCACAGGCATGGGCTCCAACCTTTCCTTGGGATGAAGGGTGAGTACATTAAAGGGTCCCAGGGGGCGGGGAAAACCGGGCAGTGGTGATGCACACCACTTAATCCCAGAACTCAGGAAGCAGAGGAAGGTGGATCTCTTGACTTTGAGGATAGCCTCATCTTCCAGGACAGCCAGGGCTACACAGAGAGAAAACCTATCTGGAAGATCTGGGGGAGGGAAACATGTACTTAGGCACAGGCGTCGACCAGGAGTTACAGCTATCTTTTAATGGTTTGACTGGGACAGGGTGGTTTAGGTTCCATGCCCCAGCATATTGTTCCCAGAGGTGGACCAGACCGGTCAGGCTGTGGCCAAAGAATTATTTATGGCTAGGGTCTCTTACCCAGTCTGGCCTGCTTCAATTCCTCATGACCAGAGGCTATTACCCAACAATTTCTGTTCAGGGCTGGTTTCCTTTTGTGTCTTAGCCAGAACTGTTCACCTGGCCTAACAGTTTTCCTTTATTTATTATCTCTAAGTGCTCTGAGTGACTTCTCACTGGGAAGCTGTGTTAGTTCTGTAACAAAGTCACAGGAGGTATGACAGGCACTGTGGGAGTGAGCACAGATTAGGACAAAGATAGAGCCTCAGGGCCACTGTCACTCAGAAGAGTTGGAAGATGCAGCCAGTGCTGTGGGGAAGTCTTCCTAGATGAGCAGGATGGATGAAGAGTCAGGTAGGCTTTAGATGGAAGACAGCTGTCCTTACAACGAGGTAAGCAAGGTGACTCTGAAGGCATGAAGATAGGGGTCTGGAGGTCTTGGAGAATGGCCAGTATGGAGGTTGGCACACACCTGGATCAGAGCAGCAGATGGTGCTCACACTGGGAGGTGGGAGGTTAGGAGGATGTCCTAGTTAGGGTTATTATTGAAAGGTTTATTTGATTTGCATCTCCAAGATATAGGCTATCAAGAAGAAAGTCTGGGCAGGAACTTGTTGTGGATAGCCCTGGGGCTGTTTGTATTTTTATGCTAATTATGCCCTCCTGGGAGGAGCTTCAGACAAGGAGTAAGTTAAATGCTCATGTGACTCTTGGTGAACCAATCCTCTAATGAATAAAGGAGCCAATCACTGGGAAAGTAGGAGGTACTTCTGAGTCAGATTGAGGAAAAGAGGAAGCAGGATAGAGAGAGGACATTTTGGAACGGGGACAGACAATGGGTAAAATGTAGCTGATAGAGTTTCCTGGTACTATGGTGGACCTGAAGGATTCACCACCAGAGGATTCAGAGTTTACTAAGGCTTACAATATTAGGTTTTAGTTGTTGTGCCCAGAGATTGAGTTACTATTGTTTCTGAACTAAGTTTGTGTTGCATTTTGCTACATGCAGTGGCTCATCTGGGTTCTAGAGAGAAGGGTACTGCAGCAAAGTGTGGATATCCCTGATGGGCACCACTAAGGTCATGGGGAATTTAAAGCATGGGGCTGGCATGGTAGTGACCCTCCAGTGGGGGCCTAGAAGCTAGGTGGAGAGATCGTGGAGCTCTGACTCAGAGCTCCATGGGATAAAACAGGTCTCTCATTGCTCACCAGTACGTGGCCAGCAAGGCCAATGGAACAGAGAGAACCAAGGCACAGTGCAGGGAACTCAGCCATTCTTCCTTTTTAATATTTCCCCCAACAGGAACTCAAAGAGGGTATGAATCTGTAGGCAGGAGCTGATGGAGAGGCCATGGTGGGGAGCAGCTTACTGGTCCCATTGAGGGGATTCCATTCCCAGCTCAAAGAGCTGCTCCTAGGTACCAGTGAGGCTGTGAGGTTCTGCACAAACACTCTGAGGCAGATCTCATTCACCACAACCACCACCAAACACACACGCTTCCTCTATCATTCACCCACTGTCTCTCATCATTCATTCACGAGTTTGAGTTGCTCAGTCTCCATAAAGGATGATTTCTCAGTCATTGGCAAGCAGCTCATCCAGCCCCCAGCTAATCAGGCTGCAGCTCAGTTTCTCATCCACTCTATACCCAGAGCTCATGAGTCTGGGGGCTGAGAACGCGGGCAACAATGTTTTTCCTTATGTCCACAGATATCCAGGCCTTTCCACAGACGCTGCTTACTTATTCCTAAGGATGGTATAACTGCCCCATGTGACACCTGTCAGTCTTACTTGTCCAAGTTCATAACAGGGCTGAAAAGTATACCAATTGTCATTGGTCAAATTTCACTTAGTATGGTTTTTTCCAGTGCTAATGTTTGAAGCCGGAGCCTTGACCATGTTAGTGACTCTACCACTGAGCTGTCTTCCCAGCCCTTCATAAACTACATCAACCTACAAACAATTCTGTAAACAAATCCACCAAATCTACAAATGAAAGACTTGTTCTTTGGGAAAAACAAACCTCAAGCAATTCTAAAGCATACAAAATAATAATTTTGGGTAGAGAGATGGTTTAGTATTGGAAAACTGGCCATTCTTGCATAGGCCCAGGATCAATTTCCAACACCCACAATGTGGCTTTTAAAGGTCTGGAGTCCAAGTTCCAGGGGTTCTGATGCCCACTCCAGCCTCCTAGGGTCCTGCATCCACATAGGTACACAGCTACACACGCAGGAAAAAACTAATATAGACTAAAAATAAAAGCTAAAACTGGGCAGTGGTGGTGCACACCTTTCTTCTCAACAATTGGGAGGCTGAGGCAGGTGACTCTCTGAAATCTACAGAGTCAGATGAGGACAGCCAGGGCTACACAGAAATACCATTTTTTGAGATTGTTTTTGTTTTTTGTTTTTTGTTTTTTTGGTTGTTGTTGTTCTTTGTGTTTTTTCTTTTAAATAATCTTCTTGGTTACCCACCTGCTTCCCGCTCCCAGTAGCTCTCACACCTTCTAGAATTGTTGGAGCAGCACCTGGGGACTTAAGTCTGGATCTTGCACACACCAGGCAAATTCTCTACCACTGAGCTATGTTCTCAGCCATACTTCCCACCATGGCTTTAACTCATTGTAACTCAGGCTAGACTCAGATCTGTAATCCTCCTGCCTCTGCTTCCTGACGAACGTGGGACTACTCCAAACCACCTGGCTATTCTATATCTTAATAGGCATGCAAAGAAACACACACACACAGTTATAAAAATATAACAATTTTATTTTACAAAACTTGTCTTTTCTCTGAATAAGACAGACACAGTGTAGGTTGGTATGACAGAATCTTCATCCTTAGGGGATGGGTGTTCAGTGGGGGTGCAGGTCTTACAGACAAAGCTCCCACAGGTCAATGGATGTGGATCACTGTTTCACGCCCCACCCTGTCCTCTGCACCAAGCTGAGCATCTGCATCTTTGTGAGTTTTGGTGTGTGGTCTCTCTGCAAGCTTCTCCGTACCAGTGGCATTGTATCTGTTCTCCTTCTGGATCCCCAGGACGGGAATAGTACAGCAGTGGCTTGATAAATATTGGTGGTATGACCGGACAGTGCAAGGTCACCTCTGAAACCATTGCATCTCTTCACTCTCACGCACAGTAGTGACAATACTGAGTGGGGACAAATTCATTCAGGGGACTGGAGAGATTGCTCAGTGGTTGAGAACACAGGAGAGTCTTCAGCACCACCCAGGTTCTATTCCCACCACACACATGGCAGCTCATAACCATCTGGAACACCAGTTCTAGGATCTGATACCCTCACAGAACACCAATCCACTTTTTAAATAAAATAAAATATTTCAGCCACTGAACTTCAGGAAGGCCACTCTCTGCCAGCCATACCACTGAATTAAAGCCCTATCCCATCTTCAATGTCAATAGGTGACAAGCAGGCTGAGGTGAGCTCCTCCTACAGGAAAACGCCAGCTCTCAGAGCGCGAATGTAGGTGGAAGTCTTCTCCTGCCATCTTCTGAGGTGGCTCAGGGATGACTATTCTTGAGGATCCTGAATTTGAAGCCAACCTGGTCTACAGAGGGAGCCCAGGATAGCCACTACTGCCCTGTCTACACACCTAAGCAGAGAGTTTTGGTAGTGTTGTCTGCCTGAAGAGAATCATAGTTCAGTCCCCTGCAGCACACACAGTAAACACAGGATAATATGCCAAGGCATTGGCACCAGAAAGAGTCTTCAATGCCCAGCCCCCTGGACAGTCCATGTTCCAAGCTGTACTCAGTCCCTCAGCCACAGGACACAACCTTCTTCCCTTCAGGAGTTCACTTTGGGCAGGATTGGGCTGCGGTGCTTGGAAGCCAGGCTCAGCAGGTTGGGGCTGCCTCCCCTCTCCCTCCAGGGGATTCCTGCAGAGGAAGGTGGAAGGAATTGTCTCCAGGCCTTACTCCACACAAGCCTAACCCAGCCTAATTCTCCAGGATTCCCCCCACCCCCAAAGTTCTGCTATAAGGCTGTTTTCTGGCTTGTATCTTTCTAAGAGTCCCATGATCAAGTTCTGGTCTCCCTGGAAAGCAGATCACAGGAGAATAGGTTGGCAGGAACTCTCCAGCTCATTTCTTTAGTGCCCCCAAGATCCCAAGAAACTGAAGAAGGTCTAAGTGTTCATTTACATCTTGGATGCTCCATCCTCCCAGCAGAGGGTCAGTGCAGTCAGCCACCCCTGGAAGAAGCTGGACTTAGCCTCTGAACTTGTATCCATCACCACTTAGCAGCCAGCCATTGAAGCTTAGTGCCTGGGTTTTTCCCATTGCTATAGAGGCACATGGCTGTCCTCTCTGCCCAGGCATGGTTGGAAGATGGCTCAGAGTCTGTGCAGTTTAATCTTCCATCTCTTCCAGGCACAGAAGTGTTTCTGTAGGATGGCAGAGCGAGCTCTCCAGTCAAGATCGGCAGTCCACTAACAATGATCTGTGTATGTCCACTACAGGCACCCCCGATTCTTAAAAATGTCAACAGCCTTCAGTGTGGGACAAAGAGAACGGATCCACCTGAGCTCTCATGAAAAAAAGGGAGGGGCAGTGTATAAAAACAATAACTAGGGGTTGGAGGGATGGCTCAGAGGTTAGAACACTGCCTGCTCTTCTAAAGGTCCTGAGTTCAATTTCCAGTAACCACATGGTGGCTCACAACCATCATCCATGAATTTGATGCCCTCCTTTGTTGTGTCTGAGGATAGCTCCCCTGTACTCATCAAATATATAAAATAAATAAATAAAATCTTTTTTAAAAGAAAGAAAAATAAAAATTAAACAATACATTAAATCAAAGGACAAGAGACATGATGGGATAGGCCGTCATTCCAGGGTCCTGGACTTGGTCCAAGAGGTTTGTGTGTGAGGTAGCTCAAAGGGTTGCACAGGCTGTCCCTCTCATCTGGTTGGCATGGCCCTCAGGCCTGAGGCTGTAGGGAGGAGGTGGTTCTGTGGGAGTTGGCATCAGAACAACCTGCAGGACGAAAAGGTCACTTGTTTAATTCAGGGTGTGGGTAAAGAATGGCAATTATGATTGGCCGGGCCCTCCCCAATCAGTTATCCCCTCCCCAATCTCTTATTTCAATAGGTGGGACAGGTAGGTATGAAACACATTAGGTGTTGGGATAGAAAGACCCACCTGACTGTAGGGTGGGGGGGGATCCAAGGAGGTGACCCAAATGCTCTCTAGGGGAGCAATGAAGGGCGGTTCTGGAGGTGTCTGATGACCCGCTGTTCTGACTTCATGCTGCAGTTCTCTGCACTTGAGACAGCAGTGTCTCACTAGGACACAGATGGACACAAGGGATAAAATGACCCATGTGCCGATGACGATGGACCTAGGGCGGTGGGGGATGGTATTGTCACATAAGCGTAGGCTCTCTGGCCATACCTCCTCCATCACCCACCCCACCCTGTGTCAGGTAGACCCAGCCGTCAGGGAATGATGCCCAGAAGTGGTGACCCTGAGCTTACCTGAAGGGGTCATTTGCAGGATCCCAGACATTTCTTTCTGGACAGCATTCATTGTCACAGCATGTGAATCCTTTGGGGCAGTTTCTAGTCAGGAAAAACAGGCATGGAGGGATGCTGATGACATCAGAGTGTCCAACCAAAGGGTCCCTGCTTCCCTAGACACTTAGACCCTCAGCTTCTGAGCCACCCTTAGTGGGTATTGGGTACAGATCCATCCTGAGTTCACTGGGAGGAATTGGGGTCTGGACTTGAGACCTGAGTTCAGAGTTCATCAGGGCAGTATGCCATTGTTCCTCATGCAGAATGGTCCTGATGCTGATCTTACATGGGAGTCATGAGTGGGACATTGCTCATTTGACTCCTGCTCCCCCACCCCAAATATAAAAGGATGGGTATTAGCAGCAGTTTCAGACCTGCAGAACCCAAGGTTGTATAAGGTCAGTGGGGTTATGGTTTCAGCAAAAGTGATATGAATTAGGTGTCAGTCCTTTTATCCAAGGGCAAATTCTGAGCACACACCCATCCCCTCCTGCCTTTACTGACAATTATTGACAAAGTCCCATACTTACAAGACATCACATGTGTTTACAGCCTGTGGAAGAAAAAACACAAAGGTCAGAGGTCAAAGCCTGGGAGTTGGGTCTCAGGTGTTAGAGTTGTTGTCCAGCAGGGCCATAAATCAGATAGCTGTGTGTAAACCAGTGGTGTACGTCCATCATGACAGAACTCAAGAGGAGGCAGAACTATTCAAGGCTACATAGCCAGTTTGAGGACAGATTGGGAGCAAGAAACTCTGTCTCAAAAAGAACTGGAGTTTAGCCTAGACTTTGTTCCAGACCGTTGTTCTCAGAGTCTCCCTCCCTCCAACTACCATGTCCATGTTCAACAACTGGAGCCTTCCTCTGCCTCCCCAAATGCTGGGATCAAAGGCATGAATTACCAAGCAAGCTCCTTCACGCTGTTTTATTGGGACAGGCAGGGTCTCACTGTGTTGACCTGGTAGCCTGGAATTTGGAGATCTACCTGTCTCTGCCTCCAGAACACTGGATTAAAGATGTGGACCACTACACCTGGCTCCCTCACACACACACAGACACACAATTGCAGATTGGCTGGGAAGACACCTTTTGTGGATCCACAGATTCAGAGCACCTTCCAGAAAGCATCCTAAGCCTTCCACTGCTTGTTCACCATGACCCAATATCATAGGTAGGGACAACTATGGGACATCACTAAATATACTCAAGTCCTATTCATTCTCAAGTCCCTGCCGGAAACCCCCTGCCGTGTATCCTTCAGTATTTTGAGACTCCAAAGGTCTCCATACACAATTCCTTCCTGTTGATAACAGTGCTGTCTAAGCTCTTAGTTAGGACTCTCTTCCCCCAGGTATCAAGGCCTTGCCCTCTCTGGCTACTTCACTTAAAGCTATTGCCAGGTATGGTGGTGCATGCCTTTAATCTCAGGACTTCACAGTTCCTGGGGCAGCCAGAACTAGACCCTCACTCAACAAATAAAGAATAGGAAGCCAGCTTTTGGCTTTGCAAAGATCCTTACAATAGCATTTCCTTTGCTAAAGAAAAGACAAAAGGACAGGTCACAGTCCCAACAGGGACCATTCCCTCTCCATGCTCACAGTAGCTCTACTCTTTGGTGAGGATGGGTACAGTAAGCCAAACACAGAAGAAACCCAGGAACTCAGAATTCAGTCTCTCTGCATCTCCCTCTCTGTCTTCTTCTCCCTCTCCCTCCCCCTCTTCTCTGTCTCCATTCTTTCAAATATCAGACTCTTGCCTTGGACCATATTTGTTTTTTGAGTCTGGGTTTCTCTGTGGATCCCTGGCTGTCCTGGAACTGGGTCTGTAGACCAGGCTGGCCTAAAACTCAGATCCACCTGCTTCTGCATCCTGAGTGCTGGGATTAAAGGTGTGAGCTGCTAACTTCACTGGGCTCCTATATTAACTACATCTAAGCAGAGGTTAAGGCAGGCATGGTGGACACCCACCTTTAATTACAATGCTCAGATACCAAAGCAGATATCTGTTGAATTCAAGGTCAGTATAATCTATACAGTGAGACCTTGTGTCAATCAATCAAACAATCAATCAATCAATAAATAAATAAAGGCTGACAGGTTTGCTAAACTGGACCAGGATTATTCCCTGTTCCATCTTACCCAGGTGGTCTGATCAGCATGATTGGGAGCCTGAGTATGAGTAAACATGGACTGATTAGATCTGACTGGGTGGATTGACAAGGGCTCTACCTGGGGCCGCAGACAGGAGTCAGCAAAGGATGCAGAGCTCCCAGATTGGAAGTATCTTGAACCTAAATTCACACATGCATGGTCTTGGATGGAGAACTACAGGTTCCCAACAGCCAGTGGACACTGTTCTGGGGAGCAGACTTGGGACTTCATATACCCCTGCTCCCCATAGCAGATTCTCAGCCAAGATTGTAAATTTAATCTCTGAGTTGATTTGAGGCCAGCCTGGACTACAGAGCTCTAGGATAGCCAGGGTTAGAGAAACACTATCTTGAAAAGGAACAAACTACTGAAAAGACTGTATTAAACAAAGGCTTGTTCTGATCACCTCTGAGGAAAACCTGCCAACTGAAGACACTTAAAGTTTGAATAAGAACAAGAGCTCAAATCCTGCCTCCCTGGGATCACAGCATGAAGTCACCCAGACCAAGCAGCCAGATCTACTCAGAGATCAATTTCTAAGTGATCAGAGAAGTGAGAGAACCTCCACTTCCCTGGTACATGAACAGATAAGTCCCAGAGAGGGCCAATGTACACCCCGGGGTCACCAGCCCTGGAGGAACAGGGAAGAGGAGATGCCCAACCCAGACCAGCAGGGCCTCAGGTTCCTCACCTGACTCAGAGCTTAATAAGACTTGACAAGACTAAATGGAGGTCAGAGACCCTATTCAGGGCTGTGGTTGGGCCTGTTCCCAGTTAGCAACACAACATTGCCTATGCTAGGGTTCCAGTGTGCCCCAGGGCCTCCCTCCCGGGTCCCTACCTCCACTTTCTCAAACACAACAGAAAGTTACCAATTGCCTGTGGTTAAGGGAATTCCTGACAAGGCAGGGCCTGGGCTCTGAGGAGATCCTCTGCCCCATAGGGTCGTCCAAAGTCACAGGTATCTTGCTTACCTCATTGGTGCTTACTCCTTGGAGACTGGAAAGCAGGCCAAAGATCATGGTGAGTGCGCCCAGGATCCAGGGGTCCTGCATCCTGGCAAGGGGGCCACTGAGCTTCTGTGTGTAAGGACAGAGACAGGGAAGACCTTTCCAACTTCTCTCCACCTAAGGGGCCCAGCCTCAGGATAGGGTTGGAGTTAACACAGCAGAGTTGGGTTCGACCAGAGCTTTGAGCTGAACAGGGGCTCAGGAAAGAGAAATGGAGAGGAGCTGGCCTAGCTTGAGTTTGAGGAACTGGGAATTGGAAGGTTAGAAGAGACTGATTTACCAACTTTGTCAGTTGGATGGAGCAGAGCACTGTGGAAGTCCCTCTGCTGAGCTGCCCTTAAATAGTGGTTAGAGCAGGGCGTGGCGACACAACCTTTAATCCCATCATGGAGGAGAGGGAAATCTCTGTGAGTTCAAAGCTAGTATGATCTAATCAGTGAGATCCGGGCAAGCCAGGATTAAATTATAATAATAATAATAATAATAATAATAATAATAATAATAATAATAATAAAACCCAAGTGGTGATAGCACAAGCCTTTAAACCACATCACTATGGAGACAGAGACATGTGGATCACTGAGGCTAGGCTGGTCTACAGAAAGGTCCAGCTCAGCCAAGACTACACAGGGAAACCCTGTGGGGTCAGGATACTGAATAGTCTGGAAAGATGACTCAGATGTTAGGAGTAGTTGTCCTTGGCCTGGATTCAATTTTCACCCCCTATGTACAAGATGGCTCATAAGCATCTGAGCTCTAGTTCTAGATGGGACCCTCTCCTGAGCTCTGAGGGCACCAGGAGTGCACATGGTGCACATACATCTATGCAATAAATATTCATATACATAAGAAATGAAAGAAATAAACCTTCAAAACAAAACAAACCAGTAGCCGGGCGGTGGTGGCACACGCCTTTAATCCCAGCACGCCAGAGGCAGAGGCAGTCAGATTTCTGAGTTTGAGGCCAGTCTGGTCTATAGAGTGAGTTCTAGGACAGCCAGGGCTACACAGAGAAACCTTGTCTCGAAAAACAAAAACAAAAACAAAAACAAGAAAACAAAAAGAACCCCAGTATGGCCGGCTTGGGGATACCGTGGGTACGTGTGCTTACCACCACACCTGAAACCTGAATTTGGTTTTGTTTTCATTGTTGGCTTTGTCTTTTGAGACAGGGTCTCTAGACATAGCCCTGGCTGTCCTCAAACTCACTACATAGACCAGGCTATCCTCCAAATCACAGACACCCCCTGCCTCTGCCTTCTGAAGGCAATGGTTAAAGGCGTGTGCCACCACATGCAGAACTTGATATCTGGATCGCATAGATCATTCTGGATCCTGGAGATCCTTTGTAGTGGAAGGAGAAAGTCAGCTCCACACACTTGGCTGCAAACCCACACCACCACACACAAACACAGAGAGCCTGTGTAAATGAATCAATGTAATTAAAATATCTTTTGTTATTGTTTTAGCTTTTCAAGACAGGGTCAGCTGTGGCTGACCTGGAACTCACTCTGTAGACCAGGCTGACCTTCAACTCAAAAGATCCATCTCCCTCTGCATCCAGAGTACTGGGATTAAAAGTGTGTGCCTTGTTGGGCAGTGGTGGTGCACGCCTTTAATCCCATCATTTGGGAGGCAGAGGCAGGTGGATTTCTGAGTTCCAGGCCAGTCTGGTCTACAAAATGAGTTCCAGGACAGCCAGGGCTACACAGAGAAACCCTGTCTCGAAAAACAAAAAACAAACAAACAAAAAAAAAGTGTGTGCCTCCACCATCTGATATAAAATACCTTAAAAAATGAAAATTTTAAATTCAAGCCAAGATGTGCTGACACACAGCTTTAATCCCAGATCTTGGGAGGCAGAAGCAGGCAGATCTTTGAAATCGAGGCCAGCCTGGTCTACAGAGTGAGTTCCAGGACAACCAAAATTACTCAGAGAAAACATGTCTCAAAAAACTAAAATAAATAAATAAAATTTGAGTGGTCACCTGAATTCTGGAGGGGCACTGTACTTTCACAGACACAGGAGAAGCATGCCAAGGGAGGGAGGCAGAGATTGTGGGAAAGGTAGGCCAAGGCACAAGAAGGATAATTGGGGGGGGGCGTGTCACATAAATGGTGTGTGTGTCACATAAATTGTGCCATTCTTTTGTGCTTTATCCAAGAAGACAGCCAAAGACCCTGAGTTGGGGAGGAAGAACTTTGGCACAGCATTCCCCGAAATACTGGGATATTCGTGTCCCCTCTGTTTTGCTGCTTTGTGGGGGAGAGGCTGGTACAGTTCCTTTCTGACTAAAGAAAAATCGAGGCTAAGGACTTTGTCCACTGTGGCCCAAAAGCAGATAGCCCTCAGGGGCATGAGTAGGCCAGGTGGAATTCATGGAAGGACTCAGGCGGTCAGAGTATGGCCGCCAGGGGGCAGCATCGGACAGCGCCGAGGTGTGCACAGGGACCTGGGACTTGACTTTGGCTTTGGGACCCTTTTAAGAAAGCTGACAGACAGGTGGATGCATGGTGACTGGCAAGGATGGATGGGAGACACCTGGAAGCCCAGCTTGGGAAGAAGTGCAATGAGGTAGTGGTTGGGTCGCTGTCTGGTCTGGGGATGCAGGAAGGTTGGCTTGTAGGCTCTGGTGTTAGTGCGAAGTGCATCTCATTTCAGTTACCAGTCCACTCTAACTTGGCCACTGGGAAACAGGCAGCTTCTTGGAGACCTCCCCTCACTTCTGGGCCCTTTTTTCTCTGTCAAAGTGGCAGACTCTCCAGTCTCCTCTTCACTCCCAGTCTCTGTTTTTTAATTTCAGTGTTTCCCCCACCCCCTCCAAAGGCATTCATTTGATCCCCTCTGGTTTTCCTCCTGTTTCTCTCTATTGCCCACTTTAGGTCAGTGGAGCAAGACTGTTTTGGTTTTGCCTGCCTTTACTTGACTGCTTGGGTCCCTCCAGTTCTGTGGCTCCTGGACTCTCCAGCTTGCTCATTCTCCTCCAAGGAACTGGACTCTGATCTCTCTCCCACTTTCTGCCTCTGTTTCTCATTATTCCGTGGCCCCTTCTAGCCCTTAAAAACATAACCTTCCAGAGCCAAGCCAAGTGCAATTTGGATCTTCCCCCAGAGAATCCCCTCTCTACCTCCAATCTCTGGTGACTGAGTCTAGGGAGAGAAAGGGAGAAGTGGGGGAGCATGCCTCCTGCCAACCCCCTGTAGTTAGTAATGGAGACTGACTGAGGCCCCTGCCCCAGCTGAGGGGGAACCTTCTGGGACAGTGCTGAAACTTCCCA
>CM052710.1:25660132-25670824 GCA_028551405.1 Uromys caudimaculatus
AAAGATGAGAAAGGAGTTGGAGATCTGAAAATGCTTTGACATAACACATGGAGATGCAGAGTTTGGAGTTTGCCCAGCTGGTTTCCTGTCTTGATTCCGGGATTACAGTTAAGTGACTGGATAGATGGCAGAAGAGGCTTTGAACTTTGGACTTTTTATTTTTTTATTTTTTATTTTTATTTTATTTATTTATTTATTTTTATTTTTTTTTGGTTTTTCGAGACAGGGTTTCTCTGTGTAGCACTGGCTGTCCTGGAACTCACTCTGTAGACCAGGTTGGCCTCTAACTCAGAAACCCATCTGCCTCTGCCTCCCAAGTGCTGGAATTAAAGGTGTGAGCCACCACTGCCCTGCTGAACTTTGGACTTTTAACACTGTTGAAACTGCTATAAAGTATGGAGACTTTCGAAGTTGGACTAAACGGACTTTTTTATTATGTTATGGCTAGATATGGCCTCCATAGACTCATATGTTCGAACAAGCCTATGGGGGCCGGAGAGTGGAATGTGATGGTTTGTATGTGCTTGGCTCAGGGAGTGGCACTATTGGAAGGTGTGGCCGTGTTGGAGTAGGTGTGGCACTGTGGGTGTGAAAGTCCTGACTCAGCACAAAGGATCACTATACCTGCTGGACAAGAATATCAACATAGCAGGGCAGTGGTGGTGCACGCCTTTAACACAAGCACTTGGGAGGCAGAGGCAGAGGCAGGTGGATTTCTGAGTTTGAGGTCAGTCTGGTCTATAGAGTGAGTTCCAGGACAGCCAGGACTACACAGAGAAACCCGAAAAAAAAACAAAACAAAAAACAAATAAACAAAAAAAAGGATATCTACATAATGATAAGACCTGAGGCACTGAGGCTTGGGGTTCTTTAGGAGAAAGTCAACAAGTGATGGCATTTTACAGCTCTGAGACTGTAGGAAACTGATCTGCAGATGGAGTTTTTCTTCCCCAAAAGGTCCCTTTCTTTTCTGCCCTATACAACTCTGAAGCCCCTTGCACCTCTTACTTCCTGCAGGAAAACTGCTGCCCTTCCTGACTGGATCAATACCCATCTGCTTCTAATCAAGGATGGACTCCTGGGTTCTTTCTTTTATTTCCCTGTCACTTCTATCAATCCCCTCCTCTTGCCTGAGGACCAAAGTTACAGGTGGTAGCAGGTGTCCCCAGAGCCATTTCCCCCACAAGATATTTCTGGCTTTTCTTTTGAGCTGCCCATGGCTGCTGTGGTCCACATGAAGTCAATCACCAAGGTATGAGAGCCACCATGGACTGGGTCAACCTAATAACGACCCTGGACTGCCTTGTGACAGTGGCCGGTCCCTCCTTGAGGGAGCTTGGGTGCAGAGAGTGGACACAGTCCATGAACACACATGACAACACAAAGCAAGGTGATTTCAGGAAGGGATGGGGAGCCTTTCTCTGCAGTATCAGAGAGGTCTCTCAGAGAGAGAAACTGGAGCCTGGATGATGGAGAAAAGCCCTCTGGGTAGGTCCAGTGGTGATAGGGAGTGAGTTCAAATTTCCTGGAAAGATCAAATCCCCTGAGGCAGGCTGTGAGCAGGGCCATTTAAGCTGAGAAAGAACCAAAGAGTGAGGCTGGAAGGGAGAGCCCTCACCTTAAGTCCTGCTTGCTACAGCCAGGGGTGCTCTGCATGCCCAAGGGCCATGGGGAGCACCAGACGATTGAGCACTGTATTTATGCTAGAGAAGGATCGCCCTGGGGCTAGGAATCAGCTCAGTTGTGCTTGCTTAGCACACTTGAGGCCAGAGGCTCAGTCCCCAACAGTGTGTGAACAGATGAGGGAGTAGATAGCCAGGCTTGGCGGGCCATGCTGGCAATACAAGCATGTAGGAAGCTGAGGCAGGAGAGTCTCAGTGCTATCCAGTGAGTTCTAGGCCAGTCTGTATGTGCTACCAGTGTTTTGATCCTTTCTTCAAAATTCTAAAAAGGGAAGACTGCCCTTAATGTACTGCATAGCGTGAACTGCAGGGGCCAGGATGGAGATTACAGCAGAGGCAGAAGTCAGCTAGAGAACTAAGTGTAGTCTAGAGACAGTCCTCAGCATAGCCTGGAGCTACCTGCTGTGGACTGTGACCTTGAAATACGGAGAGGTAGATGTGGGTCTGCTTTGGATACAGCTGAGAAAGGTAAGAAAAAGGGAGAGAGAAACCAGAAAACACCTCTGGTTTGGTTTGGTTTTAACCTGAACAGCTAGGTTTTTGATGGTCCCTCTACCTGTGACATCAGGAAGGAGGCACTGAGGAAGGGCAAGAAGTAGCCAGAGCTCACTTTTGGCCTTGAGTCCTCCCCAGGCTCCAAGAGGCAGAGCCCTGTGGTGAAGTGTGTCTAGACAACAACAGGGAAGCCTCAGGCAGAGATAAAGATCCCAGAGTCAAGAAACAAACCACAGTCTGTGAAGCTGATGCAGGAGAAACTGATGTTAAAAGATCTACTCAACTTGCTTAGGAAACAGAAGTAGATTTGATTCAGGATCACATAAGGATGGGCTCTATACTAACTGGCTTCCTTAGAGACCATAGGGACAAAGAGTGGGTGTGTGTAACATAAGTTTAGTCTCTGAGTGAAACTATAAGCCAATGGTGAGTTCAGTGGGAAAAAGGAGGCAGAGAGGCAGATAGACTGCATCTCACAGGCAGGGGCTCCAACAGTTCCTTGGGATGAAGGGTGAGTACATTAAGAGGTCCCAGGGGTAGAGAAAGCCAGACAGTGGGGGTGCACACCCTTAATCCCATCACTCAGGAAGCAGAGGCAACTGGATCTCTGACTTTGAAGCCAACCTGCTCTACAGAGGGAGTCTGGGACAGTTAGGGCTACACAGAGAAACCCTGTCTTGGGAAGAGTTTTGTGTTTTTAAAATACTTTCTGTTAACCACCTACTTACTGGTCCCAGTAGCTCTCACACCTTCTAGAATTGTTGGAGCAGCACCTGGGGACTTAACTCCAGGTCTTACACATGCTAGGCAAATTCTCTACCTCTGAGCTATGTTCTCAGCCACTCTCCCCACCAGGGCTTTAACTCATTGTAACTGAGCCTAGACTCAGAGCTGTAATCCTCCTGCCTGGGATTCCTGACTAACTTGTAACTACACTACAGCACCAGCTAGTCTAGATCTTAATAGACATGCAAAGAAACACATACACATTTATGAAAATGTAATGATTAAGTTTATTTTCCAAAACTTGCCTTTTCTCCCAGTAAGGCAGACACAGTGTAGGTTGGAATGACAGATCGTTTCTCCTTATGGGATGGACGTTCATTGTGGGTGCAGGTTTTACAGAACAAGCTCCCACAGGCCAATGGATATGGACCACTGTTGCACACCCCACCCGATCCAATGGACCAGAAGATGTGCATCTCCATCTTTGTGAGCTTTGGTGTGTGGGTCTCTCTGCAGGCTTCTCCTTAGAAGTGGCTCTGCACCTGGTCTCATCCTGGACACCCAGGACATGAATAGTAGAGCAGTGGCTTGATAAATATTGGTGAAATGGACAGTGCAATGTCACCTCTGAAAACATGACATCTCTCCACTCTCACCCACAGCAATGACTATACTGAGTGGGAACAGACTCAATGAGGGACTGGAGAGATGGCTCAGTGGTTAAGAAGCAGGCAGTTCGTCATGACCAGGGTTCAATTCCTAACACCCAAATGGTAGCTCATAACCATCTGAAACACCAGTTCTAGGATCTGACACCCTCACAGAACACCAATTCATATTTTAAATATAATAAAATATTTCAGCCACTGAACTTCAGGAAGGCCACTCTCTGCAGGTCATACCACTGAATTAAAGCCATATAGTATTTTTGATGTCAAGTAGGTGACAAGCAGGTTGAGGTGACCTCCTCCTATAGGAAAAGCCCAGCTCTCAGAGCCTGAATATAGCTGGAATCCTTCTCCTGCCATCTTCTGAGGTGGATCAGGGATGAGTATTCTTGAGGATCCTGAATTTGAAGCCAACCTGGTCTACAGACAGAGCCTAGGATAGCCACAACTGCCCTGCCTACACACCTAAGCAGTGAGTTTTGTTAGTGTTGTCTGTCTGAAGAGAAACATTGGCCTTCAGCCCCCTGCAGCACACACAGTAAACACAGGATAATACGCCAAGGTATTGGCACCAGAAAGAGTCTTCAATGCCCAGCCTCCTGGACAGTCCAAGTTTCAAGCTGTACTCAGTCCCTCAGCCACAGGACACAACCTTCTTCCCTTCAGGAGTTCACTTTGGGCAGGACAGGGCTGCAGTGCTTGGAAGCCAGGCTCAGCAGGTTGGGGCTGCCTCCCCTCTCCCTCCAGGGGATTCCTGGAGAGGAATGTGGAAGGAAGTGTTCCCTGGCCTCACTCCACACAAGCCTAACCAAGCCTGCTCCTCCATGCTCTCTCCCCACCCTACCTTCTAGAAGGCTGTTTTCTGGCTCTTATCTCCCTAAGAGTCCCAAGCTTAATCAAGTTCTAGTCTCCCAGGAAAGCAGGTCACAGGCCCAGAATAGGATTGTGGGAGCTTTCCAGTTCATGTCTTCAGTGCTCCCCCAGGTCCCAGGAAACTGAAGAAGGCCTAAGTGTTCATTCACATCTTGGAGGCTCCATCCTCCCCGCAGGGTGTCAGTGCTGTCAGTCACCACTGGAAGAAGATGGAAGTGTTTCCTTAGCCTCTGACCTTGTCTCCATCACCACTCAGCAGCCAGCCATTGAAGCTTAGTGCCTGGGTTTTTCCCATTGCTATAGAGGTACATGGCAGTCCTCTCTGCCCAGGTATGGTTGGAAGATTGCTCAGAGTCTGTGCAGTTTAGTCCTCAGTCTCTTCCACGCACAGAAGTGCTTCTGTAGGATGGCAGAGGGAGCTGTCCAGTCAAGATTGGCAGTCCAATACCAATGATCTCTCTACATTCACTACAGGCACCCCCAATTCTTAAAAATGTCAACAGCCTTGACTGAGTGTGGGACAGAGATTATGGATCCAGCATAGCTCTCATGACAAACGGGTAGGGGCTGCAGTACATAAAAACAATACATCGGGGTTGGAGGGATGGCTCAGCAGTTAAGAACACTGTCTGCTCTTTGAGAGGTCTTGAGTTCAATTCCAGGCAACCTCATGGTGGCTCACATCATTTGTAATGGGATCCAAGGCCCTCTTCTGGTGTGTCTGAGGACAGCTACACTGTACTTGTCATATATATCAAAGAAATAAATAAAATTTTTTTTAAAAAAAGAAATAAAATAAAAAATAAATTAAATCAAAGGTTAAGAGACATGATGAGATAGGCAGTCATTCCAGGGTCCTGGGCTTGGTCCAAGAGGTTTGTGTGTGAGGTAGCACACAGGGTTGCACAGGCTGTCCCTTGCATCTGGCCTGCAGGGCCCTCAGGCCTGAGGCTGTAGGGAGGAGGTGGCTCTATGGGAGTTGGCATCAGAACAACCTGCAGGAGAAAAGAGACAGGATTTATTTAGGGTCTGGGTAGAGAATGACAAGTATGGTTGGGCCTCCACCTCACTGGATTAAGGATAAGGACCACTATAACTTTCTCCCACAAACACAATTAGTGATTGGCCTAGGATGCCACCTTATATGGATGCTTACCTTCAGTTTTCCCCAGAAAGCATCCTAAATCCTCCACTGCCCCTACATGCATGAGCCACTGTCATTGGTAGACCCAACTCTGGGAGTTCACTAAACATACTCAAGTCCTTTTCAACCTCAGGTCCCTGCTGGAAATCCCCTTCCTGTATCCCTCAGTATTTTGAGGCACCCAAGGTCTCCATACAAATTCCATCCTGTTGATAGCAGTGCTGTCTTAGCTCTTAATTAAGACTCTCTTCCCCCAGGTATCAAGGCATTGCTCTCTCTGGCTACTTCACTTAAAGACATTGCCAGGTGTGGGGGTGCATGCCCTTAGTCTCAGGACTCCACAGTTTCTAGTGCAGCAGAACTAGACACTCTCTCAACAAATAAAGAACAGGAAGCCAGCATTTGTCTTTGGTAAAGATCCTCACAATAACATTGCATTTGCTAATGAAAAGATGAAAACACAGGACACAGCCCTAGCTGGGATCATTCCCTCTCCATGCTCTCTGTTCCTCTCTGTTCTTTGGTAAGAATGGGTACAGTAAGCTAAAGACACAAGCAGCCAAGAACTCAGAACTCAGAATATCTCTCTCTCTCTCTCTCTCTCTCTCTCTCTCTCTCTCTCTCTCTCTCTCCTTCCAAATATCAGACTATGGTCTTGGACCATATTTGGTTTTCAAATCTGAGTTTCTCTGTGGATCCCTGGTTGTCTTGGAACTGGCTCTGCAGACCATGCTGGCCTAGAACTCAGATCCACCTGCCTCTGCCTCCCAAGTGCTGGGATCAAAGATGTGAGCTGCTACCACTGGGCTCCTATACTAACTACATTTAAGCCTCTGTTAAGGCAGGCATGGTGGATACCTGCCTTTAATTCCAATGCTCAGATACCAAAGCAAATCTCTGTTGAATTCAAGGTCAGTATAATCTATATAGTGAGACCCTGTGTCCAAAAAAAAAAAAAAAAAAAAAAAGTGACAGGTTTCATAAAGTTGACCAGAATTATTCCCTGTTCCATCTTTACCAGGTAGTCTGATTAGGATGGTTGGATCCTGAGTTTTAGTAAACATAGATTGATTAAATCTGATTGTATAGATTGACAATGGCTATAAGTGGAGCTTGAGACAGGTGTCAACAAAAGAGGCAGAGGTCCCAGATTGGAAGTATCTTGAACCTAAATTCACACATGCATGGCCTTGGATAGAGAACTACAGGTTCCCAACAGTCAGTGGACACTGTTCTGGGGAGCAGACTTGGGACTTCACTCATCCCTGCCCCCCATAGCAGATTCTCAACAAAGATTTTAAATTTTAACTCTGAGTTCAGGCCAGCCTGGACTACAGAGCTCTAGGATAGCCTGGGCCAGAGAAACCCTGTCTCAAAAACAAAACCAACAAACCAAAAGATTGTAGGTTTAAAAAAACTTGTTCTGACCACCTCAGAAAAGCTGGCCAACCCCAGACACTCAGAGTTTGAATATTAACAAGACCTCAAATCCTGCCTCCCTGAGATCACAGCATGAAGCCACCCAGGCCAAGCAGCCAGGTCAACTCAGAGATCAAATTCAAACTAATCAGAGAATTGAGAGAACCTCCACTTCCCTGGTATACAAACAGATAAGTCCCAGACAGGACCAATAAACTACACCCCAGGTCACCAGCCCTGGAGCAACAGGGAAGGAGATATGCCTAACCCAGACAAGCAAGACCTCAGGTTCCTCAGGCTGACTCAGAGCTTAATAAGACAGGACAAAACTCAAGTGGGGTTCACAGACTCTATTCAGGGCTGTGTAGGCGCCATTTCCCAGTTAGCAACACAACCCTGCCAAGACTAGGGGTCCAGGTTTCCCAGGGCCTCTGTCCAGGAACCCCACTTCATCTTTCTCCAGCACACCAGAAAGTTACCAATTGCCTGTGGTTAAGGGAATTCATGACAAGACCCGGCCTGGGCTCTGAGGCAGTCCTCTGCCCATAGGGTCCTCCAAGTCACAGGTGTCTTGCTTACCTCATTGGTGCTTACTCCTTGGAGACTGGAAAGCAGGCCAAAGATCATGGTGAGTGCGCCCAGGACCCAGGAGTGCTGCATCCTGGCAAGGGGTCCACTGAGCTTCTGTGAGAGAAAGGGCAAGACCTTTCCAACTTCTCTCAACCTATGCAGCCCAGCCTCAGGATAGGGTGGGAGTTGATAAGCCAGAGTTGGGTTTGACCAGATCTTTGAGCAGGCGCTCAGGGAAGAGAAATGGAGAGGAGCTGGCCTAGCTTGAGTTTGAGAAACTGGGAATTGGAAGGTTAGAAGAGATTGCTTTACCAACTTTGTCAGTTGGATGGAGCAGAACACTCTGGAAGTCCCTCTGCTGGGCTGCCCTTAAATAGTGGTTAGAGCAGGGCGTGGTGACACAACCTTTAATCCTGTCATGGAGGAGCAGGGAAATCTCCATGAGTCTGAAGCTAGTTTGATCTAATCGGTGAGATCCGGGACAGCCAGGATTTAAAAAAACAAACAAACAAAAAACCAGGTGGTGGTAGCACAAGCCTTTAAATCCCAGCACTCAGGAGACAGAAACTCGTGGATCACTGAGTCTAGCCTGGTCTACAGAGTGAGTTCTAGGACAGCAACAACTACACAGGGAAACCCTGTGAAGGTCAGAAGGCTCCGCATTCTGGGGAGATGACTCAGATGTTAAGAACAGTTGTCCTTCAACCTAAATTCAGTTTTCACCCCCTATGTACAAGATGGCTCATAAGCATCTGAGCTCTAGCTCTAGATGGGACCCTCTCCTGACCTCTGAGGGCACCAGGCCTGCACACGGTGCACATACATCTATGCAATAAATACTCATACACAGAAGTAATGAAATAAATAAGTCTTAAACCAAACCAAAATAAACTAACCAGCAAGGCGAGGCTGGTGATTCGGTGGGTAACTGTTTACTGCCAAACCTGAAAACCTGAATTTTGTTTTGATTTCTTTGTTGGTTTTGTATTTTGAGGCAGAGTTTCTCCACCGACCACTGGCTGTCCTGAGACTCACTTCATAGACCAGGCTATCTTCCAGCTCACAGAGATCCCCTGCCTCTGCCTCCTGAATACAGTGATAAAGGCCTGTGCCACCACATCCAGGATTTGATCCCTGGGTCCTGTGGGTCTTCTACATAGTGGGAGGAAAAAGTCCTGTACTTGCCTGCACACACACACACACACACACACACACACGTTCTTGCAGAGAGAGAGAAAGAGAGACTCTGTGTGCGTGTGCGTCTGTGTGTGTCTGTGTGTGTGTGTAAATGAATAAATATATTTAAGATATCTTTTGATATTGTTTTAGTTTTTCAAGACAGGGTTTCTCTGCGTAGCCCTGGCTATCCTGGAATTCTCTTTGTAGACCTACAATTCAAGAGCTTCACCTCCTTCTGCACCCAGAATACTGGGATTAAAAGTGTGTGCCTCTATGATCTGACATAAAATCCCCCTAAAATAAAAATTTTTAATTTAAGCCAAGTGGTGGTGACACACAGCTTTTTTTTTTTTTTTTTTTGGTTTTTTGAGACAGGGTTTCTCTTTGTAGCCCTGGCTGTCCTGGAACTCACTCTGTAGACGAGGCTGGCCTCAAACTGAGAAATCCACCTGCCTCTGCCTCCCAAGTGCTGGGATTAAAGGCCTGCAGCACCACTGCCTGGCAGTGACACACAGCTTTAACCCCAGATCTCAGGAGGCAGAAGCAGGCAGATCTTTGAGTTGAAGGCGAGCCTGGTCTACAGAGTAAGTTCCAGGACAACCAAGACCACTCAGAGTAAACATGGGTGGACACACACATGCATGACACACATGTGCAGTGTCCCAGCTTCACTGCTGTGATAAGTATCCTGACAAAAGCACCTTGGAGGACACAGAACTTGATCCTGCTCACAGCTCAGAGGTCATCCTGCAGGGAGGTGACAGTAGCAGGAGCTTTGAAGCAGCTGCTCCCATTCGCAGCCAAGGGCAGGGAGGAAGGATTGTAGGGACAGAATGGAATGTCCACAGACATGCTCAGTCTGAGGGCTGGGGGCCTGAGCATCCCCATCTGCTTCCTGGAGCAATCCTGCACAGCTGCTGCTCTTCTGCCAACCACTGAAGCCAGAAGAAGCAGGTAACAACATCACTGAAGGATGCAGGAGAGGCAGCCACAGGGAGGATGAACTGGCCAGAGAGAGTGAAGGGCAGGGAAGCAGAAGGCAAAGCTTGCCTTCTTTCAGCTCCTTTTATCTGGGCTGCTATGAGAAGATGCCACTCACACTTAGGGTGGGACTTCACACTCCAGTTAATACAAGAGAACTCGCATAGTCCCACCCATGGGCTAGCATGGTGTAAACACCCTCACTGTGATTCTAGGCAATATGAAGTCGATAAAACTAACAACAATTTAAACACACAACATCCACACATACAACATACACAACACACATGCATATACATACAAAATACACACATATACAGACATAGTCCCAAGCTCCATTTGCCCAGATTCTCCCACAGTTATACTCTTTTGTGGTGACTGACAGTTACTTGTTGTATAAAATACCAAAATCAGGAAACTACATTGGCACGAACTATGACTCTACTTTATTTGATATCATATAGCTTTTACCCTACACACATCCTTACTCTTTTTGTATTTGTGTGAGTTGTGTTTGTTTCTTTGTTTGAGGAAGGGTCTCACTATGGAGCCCTGGCTGGCCTGGAACCTACCATGTAGACCATGTAGACCAGGTTGGCCTTGAACTCACAGAGATCCATCTGCCTTCCCTTCCTAAGTGCTGGAATTGAAGGCATGTACCACCAGGCCAGGTTCACATCTGGAAACTTATGTAACCACTGCTGCAATTAAAATACACGGTGACAGGATGGTTCAGCATAGAGAGTGAGTTAAATGATGGTCAGGGCTACACACACACACACACACACACACACACACACACACGCACACACACACACACACACACAGACACAGACGCACGCGCACGCACACACACACACAGACGCACACACACAGACACAGACACAGACACACAGACACACACACACACACAGACACACACACAGACACACACACACAGACACACAGACACACA
>CM052710.1:25670924-25683109 GCA_028551405.1 Uromys caudimaculatus
GCACACACACACACACACACACAGACACAGACGCACGCGCACGCACACACACACACAGACGCACACACACAGACACAGACACAGACACACAGACACACACACACACACAGACACACACACAGACACACACACACAGACACACACACACACACAGACACACACCCACACACAGACACACACACAGACACAGACACACACACACACACACACACACACACACACAATGATTCACAGCTCTCACACTTCCTCCAAGCTCTCTCTGGTACACACACTGCACCTCTTAGTAATGTTTCCACCTCTGTCTCTTGGAGGAGTCTGAAGCCCAGTTCTCCAGGTGTCATTGATAATCAGACGAGGCCACATTCCACCCTTGTTTCTGTGGAATGAAGAGAAGTCAGCATTCACTAGGGATGGGAGAAAGGAAGGCAGGATTTTATGGTCCACTAGCACAGGAAAGCGCTGTATTACGGAGGGATAAAGAAGATTCCTCACTATGGCCGACTCCTCAGCTCCTCAGCTCAGGTGAGTCAGGGGTTGTCAGTGTGAGCTGACTCCATTGGCCTTTTCCAGATTTACTTGAGTCGGGAATGTTCCCACTGACCCTTTGTAGGAGTCAGAGTTCCCTAGAGGAACAGAAATGATGTAATGACTGCTGTGTTTATAAAAAGATGAAGATAGAAGAGACACGGTCTATGGGTTTGCAGTCAGGCATGGAAGAAGGGGGGGTCTCAGCGGGCCCGTGCTGAGGCCTCCCTTACTCTAAGGGACCAGACAGACAGGGGTACAGCATAGAATAGAGTTTACTCAGGGCATCGGGAGGGTAGCAGAGGAAGAGAAGTACAGAGAGACGGGGAAAGTAGAGAAGTAGAGGCCGGCCATGACCCCGTGGAGAGAAGGAAGAGAAGGGAATGGAGAAGAGAGGGAGCAAGAGAGCAGGAAAGCAAGAGAGCAAGAAGCAAGAGAGAGAGGTAAGAGAGAGGAGGGGGCAAGCAGCCCTCTTTATAGTGGGTCAGGCCTATCTGGCTGTTATCAGGTAACTGCGGGATGAAGTTAGACAGAATGCTAACAATGACTCTCTATATGGCCTTACAGGCTGGATTTCAGCTAGGCTAACAAGGCTGTCTACCAATGGGGAGTCCAAGAATCTAGTAGTCAGTCAGTCCACAAGGCTGGATGTCTCCTCTGCTCTTCAGTATGCACCAGAATCCTGAGGAAGGAAAATCTAATGCCAATAAGGAATGAGTTGGCCCAGATTTAAGGTGTATCTTCCTGCCTCAAAAGATGTCTATTAAGGGTGGGTCTTACTGCTTCAACTGATCTAAGAAAAAGTCCCTCACAGGTGAACCCAGCCAGTTGGATTTTAATTAATCCCAGATACAGTCCAGTGGACAACCAAGAATGGCCATCATACTATGGGGATGGCATAGGGTGGGGTGGGAATGTCCTTTGAGTTGTGCTGTTTAGCTGTACATTTAGGTCATTAAAAGGTTTACTTTATGTGGATTCTATGTTTCGCCCTCATGAGCATCACCTGCCATGGGACTGGTGCAGAGAATCAAACTGATGACCTGGGCAAGAGCAGCAGATGCTCTTAATCACTGAGCCATCTCTCCAGCAGGCTGAAGGCTTTTTTGTCAGGGATATCCAGGGATTTGTGCTCCCACTGCTTCTCCTTCTCCTTCTTCCCTCCTGCTCTCCTTCTCCTTCTCCTTCTCCTTCTCCTTCTCCTTCTCCTTCTCCTTCAACTTCTCCTCCTCCTTCTTCAACAATTATTTATTTTATGTATAGGAGTACATTGCCAGTGTCTTCAGACACACCAGAAGAGAACATCAGATCCCATTATAGATAGCTGTGAAGCACCCTGTGGTTGCTGGGAATTGAACTCAGGTCTTCTAGAAGAACAATCAGTGCTCTTAACTGCTGAGCCATCTCTCCAGCCCCATTTGATCACTTCTTTAGCTCCCTGAATTTCTCCCTGGGAGCTCTGGATGAGATCTTATTGGTGATAAGTTGTCTGTTATGTGACACTCTTCTTGGGAATGCAGGAACAAACATCTACTTTTCTCATATAGGGAATCAAAGTAAGGACACCACCAAAGTCCAACATGGTGAGCCAGGTTGTTTTATTGGGGTTACTTACAGAAGTCTGGGTGAGGGAGGATTTATAGGAGCAGAAATGACTCAAAGACAGCTGCATTACCAAAGTCCACCCCTACATTGGAATGGCTCACAAGGGCTGGAAACCTGTATCCCAGTGCACTTCATGTGTGCAGCTCAACAGGTTAGAGAGTGCCTCTGTCAGGGAGCTCAGATGCTGGACTAAACCTCTTTAGGTTGTTTTGCTGGTCTGAAAGCAATTCTCGTTTGTCCTTAATGTTATTGTATGCCACCACCAGAAGTCAGGACAGGATATGGTCGTAATTCTCCCAGAGCTTCTGAAAGGAGCAATCTAGCCAATATCTTCATGTCACATCTCTGGGGCTCAGAACTGAGAAAGAACGCCCTTTGATAAAGATTCTGGGGTTCTGATTCCAGTCTCCTTGGGGTCTTTGCAAATGCTGCCTGTGACCCCTGCTCTTTGCATGCCACATTCTACTTCTCCTCTTCTACAATGAGCTCAATGTTACTTCCTCAGAGAGAACAGACCTGGCCTCCTTATCTGAGCAGTGACAGCACCACACTGTGCTGGCAGAGCTCTCCAGAGTCACCTGTTTGGGCTTTTTGTCCCAGCATGCACTGTGCAGTCGAAGCAGAATCCCAGGTTGGGCTGTGAGTGTCTTTCACAGGGACAAGAATGATGTCTGCTTGAGGTACCTCCAACCTTCCAACCACCACCGCTCCCCTACACTGTCTGATATTTTTGGAGGGGCTCACTGAGAACTGACTGAAGGAAGGAAGGAAGAAGGAAGAAGGAGAAAGAGAAAGTGTGCTCCCACATGCAGAGAAAGGTGAATTACCTAAAAGAGCCCCAGGCTAGAAACTGCTGACTCAGCATGAAGGATCTGAACACCTACTGGAGTAGAATATCCGAAATAAGCCCTGAGGTATTGGGGGGGGAGGTTCTGAGAGGAAAGTCAACCCATGATAAAGACCTTCTCTGGCCTTTTACAACCCTAGACTGCAGAAAACAGATCTTCAGGTGGAATTATTCTACCCCAAAAGTTCCCTCCTTTTTTTGCCCTATAAAACCTCAAGTCCCTTGCACCTCTGTTGGGAACAGCCCTCCCCAGTCCATTATCCTCACCCCCAATCCATTATAAAAGACATGGTGGACAGCCAGCTAAGAAACAGGTTAGGTATTTTACAGAAAGACCCACCTGACTGTAGGGTGGTGGTGGATCCAAGGGGGTGACACACATGCTCTCTTGGGGAGCAATGGAGGGCGGTTCTGGAGGTGTCTGATTGTCTGCTGTTGTTCCATCATGCTGTAGTTCTTGGCATATGGGACACAAGCACCTCGCTAGGCCACAGATGCAGAACAGGAGGGAAATCATGCATACAGTGATGCGCACGGCGAGCCTAGGGAGGTGGGGAAGTTTTGTCCTAAGAGCCGAGGTCACGCTCCCTTGCCGTGCCTCCCCCATCACCCACCCCCACCCTGTGTCGGGTGGACCCAGCTGTCATGAATGATGTCCCCAAGTGGTGACCCTGGGCTTACCAGATGGGGTCCTTTTTAGGATTCATAACTTTTCTTTCTGGACAGCATTTATTGTCACAGCATGTGAATTCTTTGGGGCAGTTTCTAGAAAGGACAAACAGGAATGGGGAAATGCTGATGACATCAAAGTATCGAACCAAAGGGGCTCTGCTTCCATAGACACTCAGACCCTTAGGGTGCCAGCCACCCTTAGTGGGTGTGGGGTACAGATCAATCCTTGGTTCACTTGACTTGGGATCTGAGTTCAGAGTACATCAGGGCAGCATGCCATTGTACTTCAGGGAGAGTGGTCCTGATGCTGATCTTACATGGGAGGCATGAGTGGGACATTGCTCATTTGATTCCCTCTCACTCACCCCAGCTATAAAAGGTTGGGGATTAGCAGCAGTTACAAACCTTCAGACACCCAGGTTGGGTAAGGTGAAAGAGGCTATACTTTCAGCAAATGTGATATGAATTTGGTCTCTGTCCCTTTATCCAGGGCAGAAATCTGAGCACACACCCATCACCCCTGCCTTTACTGACAATCATTGACAAAGTCCCATACTTACAAGACATCACATGTGTTTGCAGCCTGTGGAAGAAAAAAGATGGAGGTTAGAGCTCAAAGCCTGGGAGTTGGGTCTCAGGTGTTAGAGTTGTTGTCCAGCATGGCCATAAATCAGGTAGTTGTGTGTAAACCAGTGGTGGACGTCCATCATGACAGAACTCAAGAGGAGGCAGAACTATTCAAGACTACATAGCCAGTTTGAGGCCAGATTGGGAACAAGAAACTCTGTCTCAAAAAGAACTGGAGGCTAGTCTAGACTTTGTTCCAGACCATTGTTCTCAGAGTCTCCCTCCCTCCAACTACCATGTCCAGGATCAACAAATGGAGTCATCCTCTGCCTCCCCAAATGCTGGGATTAAAGGCATGAATTACCAAGCAAGCTTCTTCACCCTGTTTTATTGGGACAGGCAGGGTCTCACTGTGTTGCCCTGGTAGCCTGGAATTCAGAGATCTACCTGCCTCTGTCTCCAGAACACTGGATTCAAGATGTGGACCACTACACCTGGCTCCCTCACACACACACACAGAATTGCAGATCGGCTAGGAAGCCACCTTTAGTGGATCCTCAGATTCAGAGCACCTCCCAGAAAGCATCCTAAGCCTTCCACTGCCTGTTCACCATGACCCAGTATCATAGGTAGAGACAACTCTGGGACATCACTAAACATACTCAAGTCCTATTCATTCTCAGGTCCCTGCTGGAAACCCCCTGCCCTGTATCCTTCAGTATTTTGAGGCTCCCAAGGTCTCCATACACAATTCCTTCCTGTTGACAGCAGTGCTGTCTAAGCTCTTAGTTAGGACTCTCTTCCCCCAGGTATCAAGGATTTGCCCTCTCTGGCTACTTCACTTAAAGCCATTGCCAGGTGTGGGGGTGCATGCCTTTAATCTCAGGATTTCACAGTTCCTGGGGCAGCCAGAAGTAGACCCTCTCTCAACAAATAAAGAATAGGAAGCCAGCTTTTGGCTTTGCAAAGATCCTTACAATAGCATTTCCTTTGCTAAAGGAAAGACAAAATAGGACAGGTCACCGTCCCAGCTGGGATCATTCTCTCCATGCACACAGTAGCTCTGCTCTTTGGTGAGGATGGGTACAGTAAGCTAAAAATACAAGAAGCCCAGGAACTCAGTCTCTGTCTTCCTCTCTTCTCTCTCTCTCTCTCTCTCTCTCTCTCTCTCTCTCTCTCTCTCTCTCTCTCTCTCTTTCTCTTTTTCTCTCTCCCTCCATATCCCTCTCTTCTCTCTATCCACTCTTTCAAATATCAGACTCCTGTCTTGGACCATATTTGTTTTTCAAGACTGGGTTTCTGTGTGGATCCCGGGCTGACCTGGAACTGGCTCTGTAGACCCGGCTGGCCTAAAACTCAGATCCACCTGCTTCTGCCTCCTGAGTGCTGGGATTAAAGGTGTGAACAGCTAACACCACTGGGCTCCTATATTAACTACATCTAAGCAGCGGTTAATGCAGGCATGGTGGACACCCGCTTTTAATTCCAATGCTGAAGTACCATAGCAGACCTTTGTTGAATTCAAGGTCAATGTATTCTATACAGTGAGACCATGTGTCAAAAAAAAAAAGAAAAAAGGCTGACCTGTTTGGTAAAGTGGACCAGGATTATTCCCTGTTCCATCTTAACCAGGTGGTCTGATCAGCATGGTTGGGAGCCTGAGTGTGAGGAAACATGGATTGATTAGATCTGATTGGGTGGATTGACAATGGCTCTACCTGGGGCCGCAGACAGGAGTCAACAAAAGAGGCAGAGGTCCCAGATTGGAAGTATCTTGAACCTAAATTCACACATGCATGGCCTTGGATGGAGAGCTACAGGTTCCCAACAGCCAGTGGACACTGCTCTGGGGAGCAAACTTGGGACTTCATATACCCCTGTGCCCCATAGCAGATTCTCAGCCAAGACTGTAAATTTAATCTCTGAGTTGATTTGAGGCCAGCCTGGACTACAGAGCTCTAGGATCACCAGGGCTAGAGAAACACTGTCTTGAAAATGAACAAACTACTGAAAAGACTGTATTAAACAAAGGCTTGTTCTGATCACCTCTGAGGAAAACCTGCCAATTGAAGACACTTAAAGTTTGAATAAGAACAAGAGCTCAAATCCTGCCTCCCTGGGATCACAGCATGAGGTCACCCAGACCAAGCAGCCACATCTACTCAGAGATCAATTTCTAAGTGATCAGAGAAGTGAGAGAACCTCCACTTCCCTGGTACACAAACAGACAAGTCCCAGAGAGGGCCAATCTACACCCCAGGGTCACCAGCCCTGGAGGAACAGGGAAGGGGAGATGCCCAACCCAGACCAGCAGGGCCTCAGGTTCCTCACCTGACTCAGAGCTTAATGAGACTTGACAAGACTAAACGAGGGTCAGCGACCCTATTCAGGGCTGTGGTTGGGCCTGTTCCCAGTTAGCAACACAGCATTGCCTATACTAGGGTCCCAGTTTTCCCCAGGGCCTCCCTCCCAGGTCCCTACCTCCACCTTCTCAAACACAACAGAAAGTTACCAATTGCCTGTGGTTAAGGCAATTCCTGACAAGGCAGGGCCTGGGCTCTGAGGAGATCCTCTGCCCCATAGGGTCCTCCAAAGTCACAGGTGTCTGGCTTACCTCATTGGTCCTTACTCCTTGAAGACTGGAAAGCAGGCTAAAGATGATGGTGAGTGCGCCCAGGAACCAGGGGTCCTGCATTCTGGCAAGGGGGCCACTGAGCTTCTGTGTGTAAGGACAGAGACAGAGCAAGACCTTTCCAACTTCTCTCCACCTAAGGGGCCCAGCCTCAGGCTAGGGTCAGAGTTGATACACCAGAGTTGGGTTTGACCAGAGCTTTGAGCTGAACAGGAGCTCAAGAAAGAGAAATGGAGAGGAGCTGGCCTAGATTGAGTTTGAGGAACTGGGAATTGGGAGGTTAGAAGAGATTGCTTTACCAACTTTGTAGGTTGGATGAAGCAGAGCACTCTGGAAGTCCCTCTGCTGGGCTGCCCTTAAATAGTGGTTAGAGCAAGGTGTGGTGACACAACCTTTAATCGCATCATGGAGGAGCAGGTTAATCTCTGTGAGTTCAAAGCTAGTATGATTTAATCAGTGAGATCCGGGCAAGCCAGGATTATATTATAATATTAATAATAAAAAAAAAAACAGGTGGTGATAGCACAAGCCTTTAAACCACATCACTATGGAGACAGAGACATGTGGATCACTGAGGCTAGCCTGGTCTACAGAGCAAGGTCCAGCTCAGCCAAGACTACACAGGGAAACCCTGTGGGGTCGGGATACTGAAAAGTCTGGAAAGATGACTCAGATGTTAGGAGCAGTTATCCTTTGCCTGGATTCAGTTTTCACCCTCTATGTACAACATGGCTCATAAGCATCTGAACTCTAGCTCTAGATGGGACCCTCTCCTGAGCTCTGAGGGCCCCAGGCATGCCCATGGTGCACATACATGTGTGCAATAAATACTCATCCACATAAGAAATGAAACAAATATACCTTCAAAACAAAACAAAACAAACCAGTAGCAGGGCGGTGGTGGCACACGCCTTTAATCCCAGCACTTGGGAGGCAGAGGCAGGCGGGTTTCTGAGTTCGAGTCCAGCCTGCTCTATAGAGTGAGTTCCAGGACAGCCAGGGCTACACAGAGAAACCCTGTCTCAAAAACAAACAAATAAACAAACAATCAAAAAAGCAGTAAGGCCGGCTTGGGGCTACCGTGGGTAAGTGTGCTTACCACCACACCTGAAACCTGAATTTGGTTTTGTTTTCATTGTTGGCTTTGTCTTTTGAGACAGGGTCTCTTTACATAGCCCTGGCTGTCCTCAAACTCACTACATAGACCAGGCTATCCTTCAACTCACAGACAACCCCCTGCCTCTGCCTTCTGAAGGCAGTGGTTAAAGGCGTGTGCCACCACATGCAGAACTTGATATCTGGATCGCATAGATCATTCTGGATCCTGGGGATCCTTTGTAGTGGAAGGAGAAAGTCAGCTCCATGCACTGGGCTGCAAATACACACCGCCACACACAAACACAGAGAGTGTGTGTAAATGAATCAGTGTAATTAAAATATCTTTTGGTATTGTTTTAGTTTTTCAAGACAGGATCAGTGCTGGCTGACCTGGAACTCACTCTGTAGACCAGGCTGACCTTCAACTCAAAAGATCCATCTCCCTCTGCATCCAGAGTACTGAGATTAAAAGTGTGTGCCTTGTTGGGCAGTGGTGGTGCACGCCTTTAATCCCATCATTTGGGAGGCAGAGGCAGGTTGATTTCTGAGTTCGAGGCCAGTCTGGTCTACAAAATGAGTTCCAGGACAGCCAGGGCTACACAGAGAAACCCTGTCTCGAAAAACAAAAAACAAACAAACAAAAAAAAGTGTGTGCCTCCACCATCTGATATAAAATACCTTAAAAATGAAAATTTAAAATTCAATCCAAGTGGTGGTGACACACAGCTTTAACCCCAGGTCTTGGGAGGCAGAAGCAGGCAGATCTTTCAATTCGAGGCCAGCCTGGTCTACAGAGTGAGTTCTAGGACAACCAAAATTACTCAGAGAAAACATGTCTCAGAAAACTAAAATAAATGAATAAAATTTGAGAGATCACCTGAATTCTGGAGGGGTGCTGTACTTGCTCAGACACAAGAGAAGCATGCCAAGGGAGGGAGGCAGAGATTGTGGGAAAGGCAGGCCAAGGCACGAGAAGGATAATGGAGGGGGTGTGTCTGTCACAGAAATGGTGTGTGTGTCACATAAATGGTGCCATTCCTTTGTGCTTTATCCATGAAGAGAGCAAAAGACCCTGAGTTGGGGAAGAAGTACTTTGGCACAGCATTCGCCGAAATACTGGGATATTCGTGTCCCCTCCGTTTTGCTGCTTTGTGGGGGAGAGGCTGGTACAGTTCCTTTGTGACTAAAAAAAAAAAAAAATCGAGGCTAAGGACTTTGTCCGCTGTGGCCTAAAAGCAGATAGCCCTCAGGGGCATGAGCAGGCCAGGTGGGATTCATGGAAGGATTCAGGCGGTCAGAGTATGGCCTCCAGGGGGCAGCATCGGACAGCGCCGAGGTGTGCACAGGGACCCTGGACTTGACTTTGGCTTTGGGACCCTTTAAAGAAAGCTGACTGACAGGTGGATGATTGGTGACTGGCAAGGATGGATGGGAGACACCTGGAAGCCCAGCTCAGGAAGAAGTGCAATGAGGTAGTGGCTGGGTCGCTGTCTGGTCTGGGGATGCAGGAAGGTTGGCTTGTAGGCTCTGGTGTTAGTGCGAAGTGCATCTCAGTTCTCCTACCAGTCCACTTTGGCCACTGGGAAATAGGCAGCTTCTTGGAGACCTCCCCTGACTTCTGGGCCCTTTTTTCTCTGTCAAAGTGGCAGACTCTCTGGCTTCCTCTTCACTCTCAGTCTCTGTTTTCTAATTTCAGTGTTTCCCCCACCCCCTCCAAAGGCATTCATTTGATCCCCTCTGGTTTTCCTCCTGTTTCTCTCTATTGCCCACTTTAGGTCAGTGGAGAAAGACTGTTTTGGTTTTGCCTGCATTTCCTTGACTGCTTTGGTCCCTGCAGCCCTGTGGCTCCTACATCCTCCAGCTTGCTCATTCTCCTCCAAGGAACTGGGCTCTGGTCTCTCTCCCACTTTCTGCCTCAGTTTCTCATTATTCCTTGGACCCTTCTAGCCCTTAAAAACAGAACCTTCCAGAGCCAGGCCAAGTGCAATTTGGATCTTCCCCCAGAGAATCCCCTCTCTACCTCCAATCTCTGGTGACTGAATCTTGGGAGAGAAAGGGAGAAGTGGGGGAGTATGCCTCCTGCCAACCCCCTGTAGTTAGTAATGGAGACTGACTGAGGCCCCTGCCCCAGCTGAGGGGGAACCTTCTGGGACAGCGCTGAAACTTCCCAAAAACACTCACACTTGTGCCTCTTGAGTGAATTGTTGCCAACTTGGTCTTCTGACCCTCCTGCCTCTGCCCAAGCCCCACTGTCTCTGTCTGCATCCTGAGATACAGTTCTATGGTCCTACATGCACAGTCACCTGCCACCCTGTCCAAGCTGGTCTGGAGCCCTATCTAGAATGATGTCTCAGGAAAGAGGAGAATGCCAGGCACACTCAGTAGCTGAGAGGAGAAATGGGGACAGATGGGCTGGGAACTGCAGGGAAGTAGCTAGTACCCGTGGCCCTGATGGGCAGAGTGGGGCTGCTGTTATTTCCTTTGAGTTTCTGGCATCCATCTCACCCAGATGTATTCTTATCAGAAGAAGGGGGGGTTAAATTGTATTTAGATCATTCTAACGGTTACTTGTGTGGTGGGTTTTATGTGCTTGGCCTGGAGAGTGGCACTTTTGGAAGATGTGGCCTTGTTGGAGTAGGTGTGTCACTGTGGTTGTAGGCTTTGAGACCCTCATCCTAGCTGCCTGGTAGCCAATATTCTGCTAGCATCCTCCAGATGAAGATGTAGAACTTTCAGCTTCTCCTGTAGCATACCTGCCTGGGTGCCACCATGTTCCAGCCTTGATAATATGGAACTGAACCTCTGAACCTGTAAACCAGCCACAATTAAATGTTGTCTTTATAAGAGATGCCTGGTCATGGTGTCTGTTCACTGCAGTAAAACCTTAACTAAGACAGAAGTTGGTACCAGGAGTGAGGTATTGCTCTGATAGGGCTGACCATGCTTTTGTTTGGAAGAATGTGGATTCTGGGAGTTTGGATTTGGAAAGCAGTGGAATGCTTTAAATGGGGTTTAATGGGCCATCCTAGTAGGAATATGGGAGACTTTGTTACTGAGAGTGATTTGAATTGTGAAGCCCTGGCCCAGAGGTTTCAGTGAAGAATTTTAGTATGTGGCATAGAGACTGTTTTTGTGGTATTGGGAAGAATGTGGCTACATTTTGCCATTGTCTGAAGATTCTGCCCAAGCCTAAAATGAAGAGACTCAGAAAAGGAAGTGTCAGAAATGCCCATCATATACTTTTTTCTCTGGTTAAGTCTCATGAAGAGCATTTTGAAAGAGCAGAGCAAGCTGAGAAAGGAAAAATATAAAATATATGTTTCGAGTATTAAAGGGGCATCAGGAAGTGAAATGGAGCAGAATCCTATGTTCAAGGAGATAACAGATTAAGGGATTTGGGGCCAAGATCCTATGGAGCTACATTTAGATCCAGGCATGGTGATACATACCTTTAATCCCAGGAGACAAAACCAAACAGATCTCACAGTTAAAGGCCAGCCTGGGACAAAGCAGGTTCTAGGTGAAGAAATGCTTAAATAGGCATGCTGGGTACACACCTTTAATCCCAGCACTGCAGCAGACAGAGGCATGCAGAGTTCTTAGTTCAAGGTCAATCTACAGAGCAAGTTCCAGGAAAGCCAAGTTTAGGCAGAGAGGGAGTTGAGAAACAGAAAGCTGGTAATAGAATAAGGGGTGCATGTTCCAGGTCATGCAAGCAGTAGAACTCGGCAACTTCAACCATGTGGTTCTGGCTTTAGAGTGAAAAATAGAAGGCACTAGTGGGACCATTGATGTTGGTTAGTTGGAGCTGAGAAATCAGCTGTGGTTAAGAAGATACCTGCTTCACTGAGATGAAATCTTCTGGGAAGTGTTTCCTAGAGTACAAAGGAGCTGTGTTCCAGAGATAGCCAAGCTTGTACCTCGTGCTGCCGCTGTACTTGGTAATGTGTAAGAATCACCCATGTGGTAGGTTTTGAACACATGAAGGTGTCATGAAGAGCAGCTTAGGCTCGGCACTGTGAGAGGCCATGGACGGCCATTGATGAAGGTGCAGCCTCAGTTGTGGGTGATGGACCCAGACTGAAGGGGTCATGCAAAGGAACTGAGGCTTGGCACCATGAAGAGAGCCTATGAGAGGCTCTTGGTGAAGCCTAGTCACAGCAGAAGACCCTAACATATTGGAGGTGCCAGTCCTGTGGCTGGTCCTAAAGAACAGCAGAGGCAGAGGAGTGGATCACC
>CM052710.1:25690635-25741106 GCA_028551405.1 Uromys caudimaculatus
AGAGAGAGAGAGAGAGAGAGAGAGAGAGAGAGAGAGAGAGAGAGAGAGAGAAAGAGAGAGATCATAGGGAAATTTCAGGTATTGTTCTTCGGGCACTGCCTGATCTTTCTGAGACAGTGTATCTCCCTAGTCTGAAGCCTTGGGCAAATAGATTAGAAAGGCTGGTCAAGGAGCTCTAGGGATTCCTGGAATTACAAGCATGTGCTACTACTATGCCTGGCTTTTTTCTGTGTGTCTGAGGCCTGAACTCAGGGCCATACACTTGAGAACAGGCATTTACCAACTGAGCAATCCCTCTAGTCCTACAATTCCTCCTCTTTAAAGATGGGGTCTCCCAGTGTTGCCTGTGTTAGGGTCTGTGCTCATGTGATTCTCCTGCCTCTACCTCCTGAGAGCTGGGATCACAGGCATGCACTACTTTGCTCAACTGGGATTGTATTTTAATTTTACCCATTTGAGGAAACTCATGTGTTAGCTGGTCTGGATGAATACTTGAATCCAAATGCGATTGGTTTCCTGCCATTTTCACAGAGAGAGGTTGTCAAGAACTTCCCTTGGAGACTTGTAACTTTAATTTTTTTTTCAAATTCTATTTTTAATGATGGTTCTCAAACTCTTTAATCTCCCTTGTAGCCCACCACACACTAGAGGAATGGAAAAGAAAGAATATGGGGGAGGTTGACCTGTTTAGAAAGGCTCTTTGGAGCACCTTCTGTTTGTGTTGTCTAGAAATCAGCAGTTCGGTTCACAGGTCAGCAGCCAGAGGCAGCACAATCCACTCAAAAACACTTCACAGATACCCCAGCAGTCCAGTTGGTTAGAGTCGGGTTAGCAACAACAATGACATGACCTAGCAGAGACAGCCAGGCCTCAGTCTCAGCAGGAGGGACCAGGAAGAACACCAGGAGAAGTTCTTGGCTGTGCCTCTCTCAGGGAAGCAAAGAACAGTGAAGACATGAGACCCACAAGCATTGCACAGCTAGCTGTACCAGCAAGCCAAGCTCTGTCTCCGTGACTCCATCAAGTCCTGTTTATACCCTGCAAACATCACGTGTCCTCCACGTGCCTTGCCTCACTTCAGAGACTGGACAGAACAGCAGAACTCCCCTTGACAAGTCGGTCTGAGCCGGGCAGTGGTGGCGCACGCCTTTAATCCCAGCCCTTGGGAGGCAGAGGCAGGTGGATTTCTGAGTTCTAGGCTAGCCTGGTCTACAGAGTGAGTTCCAGGACAGCCAGGGCTACACAGAGAAACCCTGTCTCGAAAAACCAAAAAAAAAAAAAAAAAAGACAAGTCAGTCTGGACTTTCTATAAGAGATCAATGGCAGCCATTGTTGCAATGTGGCTTTGCTTCTCTGGTCACAGGAGACTAGTTTAGAGTTGGCAATGATCCAACCTGGGCTACTTAGGACTTTCTGAGTCCCTTTATACTGACAGCTCAGGGCCTGAGAACAATCAATCTCCAGACTGCCTCAGGTAGATAATCTGTTAGATGGAGAATCTAGAACTAGAGGCACTCAATCACTAGCCTGACTGAGTGAGAAGGAGTGCAGACAATTTTCAGAGGCAAGCAAACATAGGAGAGAGAAAAGTCTCCGGCATTCTTCCATCCCGTTCACATTGTTCCTGGGACCTAACTGTCTAGCCATAGCCGGACTATTCTGCCTTTCTTTGGCAACCAGAATAACACACTTCCACTTCACTTCAGCTTGTTTGAGTTGGTTTATTGATACTTGCAACCCAAAGAGCTCAGACTAGTCAAGTAGACAAATGCCTTCACTTTCCAGTTGAAGCAGTAGATGCTGAGGAAGCCCTGGCCTCCCTACGGCTGAGTTCAGTGACTGTAGGCTAGATTCAAGTCATAAATTTCCCAGTGATGTAGGCAGAAATCTTTTTTTTTTTTTTTTTCTGAGACTGGGTTTCTCTGTGTAGCCCTGGCTGTCCTGGAACTCACTCTGTAGACCAGGTTGGCCTCGAACTCAGAAATCCACCTGCCTCTGCCTCCCAAAGTGCTGGGATTAAAGGCATGCACCACCACTGCTCGGCTGGCAGAAATCTTTTGCAACCTACATTTAACAAGGGTTCAACCTCTCCTCTAGTCCACCACCCAGCAGAGGTAGTGGAAGCGAAAAGTTATTAGGATATGGGGGAAGTGGATCTGTTCAGCAATAGATTTTTAGGGGTGAGCTTGACCTTCGTTGGCAGCAGTTCAGTCCCGTAGCAAACACAAAATATGATTCAGCAGTTGGAGACCAGTGTTCTAGGCAGGCAGACACCAGACACGAACCAGCAGCTATAATCCAGTACTTTCAGCAAGCAGACACCAGACAGCTGTAGTTCAGAAGACTATAGACTAGTACAATTATTTCCCCAACCATGGTAAGATTTTCTGTAGTTACTCTTGATCAATTATCGTAGAAACAAGTTTCTCTCAAAGCCATACTTCTCTTAACACCTGCATGTATGTCTGTGAGGGTGCCAGATCCCCTGGGACTGGAGTTACAGCCATTGTGAGCCACCAGATATCCCTTCCTTTATCCCTGAGAAGTCTAAACCTCTCCAATTTTGTAGGACCATTTCTACAAGGGAATCTGTTATTTTAATTCAGAAACTAAAACTTTAATACCCTTAGGTCCCTTTCTACTTAGTTTGGAAAGCATCAGAAGAGGCATATTTAGTCAAACTATTAGTATATACCCATAAAGTAGTTTCAGAGGTCCAGTCATATTTTTGTCATCCATATGAGTTAACCCATAAGGCAGAATAGCAGGCAGCAGAATAAGGGCAAGTGCCTAGGGTAAAGGTTTTGGATACTAGACAAGTTTTAACTCCTTATAAGTCCTCTAACATTAATTTAGGCTGCCCACAGTCACAGTGAGTTAAGTTAGTCGATGGTCTGGCAGTCTAGTTAGTTCCTATCCTATAGTACAGGTGCCAGGGGTCTAAGCATAACCAGCAATCCTGGCTGATTTCTACCTAGGGATGATTAACTCTATCCACAGGAAGCCTTCCTGTGACATAGAGTCTGATTCCCCAGGGTTTTTTTTGTTTGTTTTGTTTTTTCTGTTTTCCAAATGCCAACATTTTTTATTTTTTATTTTATTTTATATGTGTGTGTATGTATTTGGTTTTTCAAGACAGGGTTTCTCTGTGTAGCCCTGGCTGTCCTGGAACTCACCCTGTAGACCAGGCTGGCCTTGAACTCAGAAATCCACCTGCCTCTGCCTCCCAAGTGCTGGGATTAAAGGTATGTGCCACCACTGCCCGGCTAAATGCCAACATTTTTTAAAGATTTTTTTTTTTTTTTAGGAAGTCCCAATTTTTGCAATAAAAACTCCCTAGTTTTTTGGCAACCAAGGTGTCCAACCACAGGGCATATATAGAATTATAAACTTCATATTCCTATCTCAAAAGATAAATTCACATACCTTTCCTTTTCTCCATTCAAGCAGATACTTCAAGTGGGCATCAGCAAGCAAAGGTCAGGGTGGAATCTGGGTTGTTGGTCTGTAGTCACACTAGCTAATACCATCCCTGTGTCTGTCTTCCTCAGTTCCCAGGTCTAGGCCTGAGCGCTGTGGGGGTTGGACCATAACCCTGTGTTCATACCAAACACAAGTCTGAGGAAGAGGCAGAGGGATAGAGAGTGGAATCTTGGAGTCATAGTCAACAGCTCTGTGGCTTCCACTTTCTTGATCTGGGTGAGGTGAAGGAGTGGGGAGAGTCACCTCATAGAGTCCTTTCTAAGTTGGTTCAGCACCCCTTTGGCTATCTTCCTGACCCAATGGGATCACTAGACTGGAATAAGGGGAACTGGTGGTGGACTGGGAGGTCGGCTGGGTCTCCTGGATTGTCTCTGGAATAACCTATATGGAGGACTGGAGAGTCCGTAGTGGCGTGAGAAAGAATAGTAGAGGAGTTCGGCCAACATTACTTTCTGAGCCTGGGAAGCAGTCAGGAAGGTCTTCCAAACATAATCTCATAGGGGGTAAATCCCTCTCTCTATGGGGTGCAGGCCAAAGTAAAGCAAAACAAAGCAAAGGAAGGACACCTATCCATCCTTTGGTAGACTCTAATGAGAGTTTAATATGTCCTGTATGTTCTTTTTACCTGGCCATAACTCTGAGATCTGTTTGCACTATGAAGTTTTTAATCTATAGCTAAAGCTTTAGCTATTAATTGAAAAGGATTGGCTATGAAACCCAGGTCAGTGTTGGACCCCATTGCTAGGGGAAGGATAAATCAAGGGACCAATTCCTAGAGGAGCTTTTTAGCTCCTATTTGAGCAGTTTCAGTGCAGGTGAGGAACATTTCTACTCACCTGGAAAAGGTATCTTTAATAATTGGCCTTCCCCAGCAGGACGGATCTTGATAAAGCCAGTTTTTTGGATGTTTGTTTGTTTGTTTTTCGAGACAGGGTTTCTCTGTGTAGCTCTGGCTGTCCTAGAACTCACTCTGTAGACCAGGCTGGCCTCAAACTCAGAAATCCGTCTGTCTCTGCCTCCCAAGTGCTGGGATTAAAGGCATACACCACCACTGCCCGGCGAAAAAGCTAGTTTTTCCAGAGTTCATGGGGATGTTGGTCTCTCATTTGGACCCCTTCCTGGGTAAGGGCTCTCTGTTTTGGATTCACTCGTGCACAAACCTGGCATTTGGCCAAGACATCCCACCGTAGGCTGTCCAGCCTTGGTATAACATACCTTGGTCTAAGCAACTCAGTAGCCTGGTAAAGGTTAGTTACCAGAGTCCTGCCAACTGTTTCTGGTGTCCCTCTGCTGTCCTCCATCAACCTGTGGGTTTAAGCTTTCCTTTTCTTCTTTATCATGGAAAGTCTCAGGCAGGACTTGGTTATGGTATGTTATCAGAGTATCAATGGGCCCCACTGGCCTTAAGGCCATTTGTCAGGCAGCCAGGTCAGTAGCCTGGCAGTAGAAGACAACAATTTGTAAGGGAAGCCAAATGACCTCTAGGAAGGCCAAGATTTTTTTATTTTTTTAATGTCCTTTTTCCTAGTGGTGAGAAGCTCTCTTTCTTTACAAATCATTTTGTGGACATGCCTGGTACTAAACGCATACTGAGTGTTGGTCCGTGGATATGTTGGTGGACTTTTCTTTTCTCCATTGGAGAGCCTGAGTCAGAGCAATCAGTTCTGCTCTCTAGGCTGAGGTACTTAGCTTGGGCCCAAATTGTTTCCATTAAAGTAACCACTGCCTCTCCTGCATACCTTGTTTCATCTTCCATCTCAAAAGTCATGGATGAGGAGAGTCATTAGACAGCCAGTGTTCTTGTGGTCCTCAGAGGAGGGCCTCAACCATGCTGTGGGGTGCTTCTCCTATAAGATCTCAATCCAGAGGTAACTTGTTTGCTTTCCTTCATTAAATAGTAGCTACCACAGTTCTTAGACAGGTGGGCTATCCTGCGGCTACAGGGTCCTATCGTTTGGACAGGTATGCTACAGGGCATTTCCATGGCCCCAAGGTTTGGGTTAAAACCCCTTTGTCTTTGGTTTAGTCTCAGTCCAAATTAGGGGCTTATTGTCCCCCCCCCCCCACTATGTTGGTATATAGAGGCCTTGGTATCTCCACAGACTCTGGTACTCAGAGGCTGCATCTGGGAACTCTTGAACCTGCTTCTTCCTCTTTGGAGTTGGGATCTGAAGGATGAAGCAATCTTACTCCTTTTGACTTCCCTCAGTGGGCAGTCAAGATAGGTAGTCTTTGATGTACAAAGCTGGACTTGCTTAGCTGAGATTTTGTAGCCCAACATCTGTACAACAGTCCCTCTGGTGGCTCTTTGATAATCTATTTCCCAGGAAACTTCTGATGGAAGGGCAGGAAATCTTCATTTAGTATCTTTAAATCCTGGGGCAACCTGGTTCAGGTACATTGTCCACTGGAATCTCCCACTGGGTCTGTCCATTTAAAAGTAAAGATGGATTGACTCATCTCTGTTAGTAGGAGGCTGAAAAAAAAAAAACCTTTCAGGTCTGAAATAGTGTGTTCCTGTTTCTCTGGAAGAATCAGAGTCATGAGAATCAGAGGTTCCAGGTTTCTTCACAGACAGGTGAGGTAGATTGCAGGGTGACTGGCAGGGCACCATGATGCCTGTCTCTTCAACCTAGGTAATATGGATTGAAATTTCCCCTTTTGTTCCCAGGGTCGCTGAGTATTGTTTAATCTGGATGGAGGTAGCTGAACTGGTTAGTTGAACAATTACAGGTGGTTGGCATTGGGTGAGTCCTGGGTGGTTGGTTTTATCTGACAGAGAGGGTGAGACACCAAAATTTTGCTGGGTATCTGTAAGTCTAACTGTGGTTCATCAGCAGAGAAGGTGACCATGGCTTTCAGTTTATGCCAACGATGAGTCCCAGTCGGTACTCTGTTGCTACACAGCCTTTAAGCTACCTCGAGCAACTGGGACCTACTTAGACCTTTACATTTTTCAAAAAAAAATTTTTCTAATAACTGGGGCCAACTGGGTGACAAGGGCAATCTATTTTATCAGCTATCTTTACTCTTTCTAATGTACCTTGTGAAATTGCTTAAAGTCTCCTTGGTCAGTGTTGGACAGAAGGGAAAATCTGTTCTGTCCAGGCTACATTGTCCAGCAACAATCCCTCTGCCCAGACCAGGCTTTTTGTTTTGGGTTTGTTTCTTTGTTTGTTTCTTTGTTTGTTTCTTTGTTTGTTTCTTTGTTTGTTTCTTTGTTTGTTTCTTTGTTTGTTTGTTTTTTGCTTTTTGCCCCCCAGAGAATGGTGGGCTTTACACACATAAATTACGAAAGAGAAAGGAGTGGAACTTTCTCTTTTCCTTAGGGTTCAGCTCAGGGGAACTTTTCCCCTTCCCTAGGACGGCCTAGAGCAAGCACAGAGAGGAGGGACCGCTCACCTGGGGCAACTATTCCCCTCGCCACCCCGTCTCTGTGTGCACTCCACTTAGATGTGTGGGGGTGTTGGATGAGAGACCTGGCCCTCTCCACCTCCACACAAGGACCAACCTGGACTGTGAGCAGTCCAGCAACAGAACAAGTAAAGATTCCTGGAGTAGGACAGACAGAGGGTTGGTTTGTTTGTTGGTTTGTTGGTTTCTCTGGGTGACCTGGCCAAAGGATTCAGGTCCCCAGCAGGATGAGGCACAGGTCTTAATCCAGGGGGTTCTCACACCAGAGAAAGCCACTGGTCAATACAGGCAAACAGGACTGACTGAAACATAGACAACACACACACACACACACACACACACACACACACACACACACACACACACCACACGCAAAGACACAGTAAAGACAACCAGGGGTGCTCACCACACATTCATACACATGAACAGACAGCGGGATCTCCAGTAACATCACACATGGATCCCAGATGCTGGATCAGCAGCCCCAACCAACCTCTCCTATGAATCTCTCTTAGTCAGGGTTTCTATTCCTGCACAAAATATCATGACAAAGAAGCAAGTTGGGGAGGAAAAGGTTTATTCAGCTTACACTTCCACATTGCTGTTCATCACCAAAGGAAGTCAGGACCAGAACTCAAGCAGGTCAGGAAGCAGGAGCTGATGCAGAGGCCATGGAGGAATGTTACTTACTGGCTTGCTTCCCCTGGCTTGCTCAGCTTGCTTTCTTGTAGAATCCAAGACTACCAGCCCAGGGATTGTACCACCCACCATGGGCTAGGCCCCCTCCCCTTGATCACTAATTGAGAAAATGCCTTACAGCTGGATCTCATGGAGGCATTTCCTCAAGGGAGGCTCCTTTCTCTATGATAACTCCAGCTTGTGTCAAGTTGACACACAAAACCAGCCACTACAGTATCCAAACAGAAAGCTCCTTAACCAGATTTACCTGGAGATGACAGACCAAACGCCTTTTAAAATTTGTTTCCTTTTGGGGTGGAGATACCAGACCCCTCTGAAATGTTAGGCATTGCTTGATCAAAGGGAATCCTGGGCCCTGGAGCATCTCAGGTTCACACCCTATAGAAGTCTCCTGACCACCACGTTCTTTCTCACTCCAAGGGGATCTGAGGGCCCCAGTGTCTCAAGTTCTGGTCTCTGAGATCTCAGTGGGACCTCCAGAACTATTGTGGGGTGAAGATTGCTCAGACATGGGTTTAAGCCAATAGAAAGTCTTTATTGGCCACCAGCCAGTTCAGTGTAGCAAGGAGCCTTTCTTAGAGAGAGCTTTTAAGCACAAAAACCATGTTCTGGGTTGATATACTTCAGTTAACAAGAACAGTTAGCTAGAAGTGGAACTACAGAAGCTAAAAAGCAAGGTTAGTCACTTTGAGACTTTTCCAGAATTATATAGACTTTGATGGATAGGGCCTTTGTTTTAGTTTTGGCAGACAGTACTGTCCACAGCCTGACTGATACTTCCATCATGGAGTGTGTTGTGCTAAGGTCTGGGGACCTACTAAGGTCTGGAGGTTACAGATTAAACTATATTTCCTCCTAGCAACAAAACAAAAGAGGAAAATAAATAAATAAAACAAAACAAAACAAAGTAACCATGGAAATATAACTGGAGACCCAGGACCTGAGAGTTGGCACAGGAAATGGAGAATAATGTCCACCTGGTGCGAGGCAGGACAGAACACTCCATTTGTGGTCCTGTTCTCACACAAGGAAGACAGCAGGAAAGTGGGTCTTCATCTCTTTTGCAAAACCTTCATGCAGTATTCGCATGAAATGGAGGCAATAAACGTCTTCCCAAGCACAGCTAAAAAGAGATCAGAGACCCACACAGGTGCTGGCTGCCTGTGGATTCCCACGCCTAGCTGACCTCGGGGTTCACCGTTCCTTTTTAACAGAAATCAGGTGGCTTATGGAAGAGGCCAGGTGTCTTGTCTGCAGAACTGTGCAGTTCCCTGCAGGTACCCTCCGCTCCCACACCTGACACCACCTGACCTCTCTGGCTCCCAACTCCTTCACTTGCTAGATCCAGCCTTCCTTCTAGGTCCCCACAGTGCCCCAGCATGCCAGGAAGGCTGCTGCAAGTCTGAAAACCCAGGGTAAAAGAGAGGTGCAATAGGTCCTTCGAGCATTGGCCAGATGTCATAGCTACTTTTCCGTTATGATAGAATATACTGACAAAAGCAACTCAGAGAAAGATGGGTTTCTTTTGCTTCACAGTTTGAGGAATCACAGTGGTAGTCAAGGTACCAGGAACCTGAAGATGCTGGCCACACTGTATCTGGGTTAAACAGGGAGAGCAATGAACTCATGCAGCAGTACATACAGCTAGGATCTCAGCCAGGGAACGGTCCCATCCACCATGGGCAGGTCTTCCCACTCCACAGCCACAGAGCGGTGAGCCCCCAGGCCTGACTCACCAAAGGCAGCTTTTGCAACCCCATGAGAGAATTGTGTCCAATAGAAGAAGGCAGCTGAGAGACACACGGTGAGCCTCCTCTCAGCGGCCAAATGCTTACTAAGTGTTCACCCAGGCCAGGCCGACTGTCTGTCATGGCCGCCACCCAGGAACGCACAGGAACCACAGGCTCTAGTCCTGATATTTCCTAACCAGGCATCAACGGCGCTGATGCAGGGAACCTGGGGAGGAAGCCTCAACGCCAAGCCCCAAGGCTCACCTCACCTCAGAGCATGGCGTGGTGGGCTGTACCATCCCTAGCTGCTGCACTTTAAGCATTTGGAGGGGCCCTTAATTGTGGGGCTTTCGGGGGTCCCGCTTGTGGTTGAAGAAGGCAGACACAGGGACATCTATATAGTATAGATCTGTTTGGTATAGCATAGGTCTGTTTGCTGGGGCAGCTAGCCCATCTAACTCAACCTGAGTACTCTGCCACCTCACGGCTCTCCTCTCCACGCGGCTTTCTCTGTCCTGCTCCCATTCTGCCTCTGTCCCTCTGCCTCTCCCTCCTCTCTTGTTCTCTTCCAGCCCCAGTTTCAGCAGCCAGCACTTTATTGCTCAAATACCACCCACCCTTCTTACTCATACAAAAAGTTAGCATAGTGGGAGAGATTCCTCCCCCACGGCGACTTGCCTTTCTTTCTGGCTGCTTTGAGGAAGAGACATTTACACATCCTGCCAGCCTGACACCAGCAGCACAGCAATTAACAATTAATACAGGGACAAACTTTCATAGCCAGTCACCACATTAAGTGTGGGGTGGGTTACCCAACAGGCCCCAGTACATCTGTGCTTCTCCTCCCTCCCTGCGGGTCCCAGGGACCCTGTTATCTAGCTTGTACCCCACTCTGAAGATTCCCTCTTCTAATTTTGACAAAAAAAAGAGCAAGCTGTAATCAAGCCCTAGATTTTTCTTTTCTTTCCTTCTTTTGCTTTTTAAACAGGGCCTCACTTTGTAGCCCTGGAACTTCCTATGTAGACCAGGCTGGCTCTAACTGACAGAGATTCACCTGCCTCTGCCTCCCAAGGGTGATGGGATTAAAGCCATTTCTCTGTTTAGCTTTTGAATGAAGAGAGAGAGAGAGAGAGAGAGAGAGAGAGAGAGAGAGAGAGAGAGGAAGGAAGAGGGAAGGACAAGACTATTCCCAGGTGGGGGGGTTAGATATGTGGGAGAGCGTAAGCCGGAGGGGGACAAGTGAGTCCTAAGTGGTTGGGGCCCTGAGCCTTGTGGGAAGAGGAGGAGGGGAAGGAAAGAAGAAAGAAAAAAAACAAGTACAGCAGCCAGGAGGTCAAAGGTTCAAAAGGGGGCAGATAATCAAATGGATTATATAAGGAAGAGCCTCTAGGGAAGGTCAGCCCAGCCCCTGGGCTGTAAAATTCAGAGTAGGGGCTGGGTACGCCAGCCAAACCCAGTAACCCGTAGGGACTGAGGGATGTTGGGAGAACCTGGAGGCCAGGTCAGCTTTGATGTGTTAAATGGGCACCTCAGCCCTTGTTCCAGGTTTGAAACTGAACTGCCCAGGCTGTCCCAGAACTCCCTCTGCAGGAGGCTGGCCTTAAATTCAGCTGCCTCTGCCTCCTGAGTGATAAAAGGTGTATGCCACCACTGTATACTGCCGCACAATGGGCTGGCCTACAGCTTGGAGTCTCCCAAATGGTGGGATTAGAGGCTCATTCAGTGCTAGGGCTCAAAGGCAGAGCTCTGTGTGCCAGCTAAGTTTATCCCCAATCTTGACTACTAAATATTCTTAAGCAAAAACTGAGCCTTTAATCCCAGCAGGTGGATCTGAGTTTGGCTAATCCCGGCAAGTGAATCTCTGAGTTTGAGGCCAGCCTGGTCTACAGAGTGAGTTCCAGGTCAGCCAGGGTTACATAGTGAGACTCTGTCTCAAAAAACAAAATACAAAACAAAAAAGAAGAGGACAACAACAACAAAATAAGTGTCCACAGATTAACAAAAATAAACAATATGTCAAAGTTTATAAATCAGGTATGGATGTCATCAGAGGTCGAAGTGTTTACCTAGCCTGTGAGAAACCTTGGGTTCCATCCCCAGAACTGCAGAAATGAAAAATATTTGAGCTGAGGCAAGAGCAGTTTATTGTTACCCAGATACTAGTTTATGGAACAATAAACATTGTTAAGTGAAGGAGAATCTCAAATAAACAGCTTGACATTACACCTTCAGGAACTGAACCAGAGCAAGCTGACTATCCCAGCATGGCGCGGGCTGAGACAGAAGGATCCTGGAGCCCAGGATTGAAGAAGGGAAAAAGTCCAAAGTTAGCAGAAGGAAGGAAATAATTAGGGTCAGAGCAGAAGTGGGACAGACTAGGAAAGCAAAACAAAATAGGAGTGCGCCTTTAATCCCAGCACTTGGGAGTCAGAGGCAGGCGGATTTCTGAATTCGAGGCCAGCTTAGCCAACGCAGTGAGTTCCAGGACAGCCAGGGCTACACAGAGAGATCCTATGTCAAAACAATAACAACAACCACAACCCCAATAAGTAAATAAACAAATTAGCAAACCTTCAGTTAGAATGACGAAGGAAAGCAAGCGCTGTTGAGGTGAGCTGACCCCAAAGATGCCTCTACTGGGCATGGAGGCCCCTACTGTGACGTTAATCCCTGTACTCAGAGGGCAGAGGCAGCCAGATGTCTGTGAGCTGAAGCCAGACTGGTCCACATAGAGAGCTCTAGGCCAATCAATCAGAATTACATAGTGAGGCTGTGTCTCAAAAATAAATAAAAGTATGTCTCTGCAGATTGCTGTGAGGGTCTGGGAAGTCCCACAGGTGGGGCGTGGGCACTGCCCCTCACCTGGACTGCCTGAATATTTCCATTGTACGTGTGGCTCATCCCATCACTTACTACATGTGTGTGCTGGCATGTTGCATGCTCTCTCCCGTGTTCCATCACATTTTGGTACAGTACCTGTCACGGTTGGTCTCATATCTCCACATGCCAGGGCCTGACTTTCACTTATCTATGGGGCAAGATTTACCTTGTAGGTCCAGTCCATGTATGATTTATAACCATGAAGGCAGTTTGTGTGTTCATCCATGCAGTCACTCATTGAGTCCCCCCCCCCTTTGAGGTTTTTGAGACAGGGTGTTTCTACATAGCCCTGGCTGTCCTGGAATTCACTGTGTAGACCAGGTTGGCCTCCAACTCACAGAGAGATCTACTGGACTCTGCCTCCCAAGTGCTGGGATTAAAGACATGTGCCACCATTGCCTGGCTAGTATTGAGTTCCTCCTGTGACACTCATTCCTTTAGGCTCTGTGGGTACAGCAGTGAAGAAAGCAAAGTTTATGTTTAAGACAGGAACTACAATCATAGTAACATAGTACTCACAGAAATAAGTCAAATGTATTGAACAGATATGGAGTGGGTTAGCGGGTGACGCACACCATGAAGAGCCTTACGGAGTGAGAGTCCATGTTTAGCCTAACAGGGAGGTACATGGTGGTCTGGGCAGTCTGCTGAGCAGAGGCTTGAGGCCACCTCAGAGATGAGAAAGTGTGATATAGACTGAGGGAACGAACCTAGTGCGATTGACTGGAGCACGGAAACAGAGGTCTGTGAGCAGTTTCTTTCAGTCTCAGTGAATTTATTTCCTGTTTTGGACTGGGTTGCTCAGTGGTAGAGCACTTTCCTAGTGTAGACAGGCACTCTGGTTCCAACACACACACACACACACACACACACACTAAAAATGCTAAGTTTTCTGTTTCCTTCAGCTCTTGCCAAGCCAGTGGTCTGTCTGGGTCCAATGTCTGACATTCTAAAGTCCACTGACCATGCTGGACTCAGGTCACCTTAATACACACACTCTTGATCAATTAGGCCCTGGGACAAGAGAACCAAGGAAGCAAACACTGCCCCCTTGTGGGAATGTGTCTGCAGCCTGACAATAAACCCATGCTCACTCAGTGGAGGCAGAGGGATGTAGAGATCACTCCTGGAGCCCCTACCCTGTCACTTGACAAGATGAAGACCGAGCTGTGAAGCCAGCCTCAATGGATCTATCTCCACGTGTGTAAAATAGGATTCTGCCCCCTCAGGTTGTAACCATGGCTGTAAAAGAAACAGGTGGGTCCAGTTGCAGCCTGATTCAAAAGCTGGCTGGCTGCCTCCTCCTTCAGGGCTCCAGTACCCAGTGTGCTTCACGGCTCACTCTCATAGAGACTTGAACTCTGAACTTAGTGCCCGAGAGTGAGTGAGCTGCCAGGTAAGGCCTTTGTAGGGCTTCTGAATTTTTATTTGTTTATTATTTACTTATTTATTCACTGTTGTTTTTGAGACAGGGTCTCAAAACTGACCTGGAACCCACAGAGATCTACCTGCCACTGCCTCCCGGTGCTGGGATTAAAGACTGCACCGCCATGCTCAGTTTTACCGTTTGAGACAGAGTCTCTACATGGCCTAAATTGGTTGTAAGCTCTTTATCCTCGAGCCTCAGCTTCCTGAGTGATGGGATGATAGACATCTTGATAAATGAGCTTTCTTTTTTTTTCTATCAAAGGTGGCTACCTCACTGAGGACCAGTATTCCGCAAACCCCCACTGTGTAAAACTTGTATGCAAAAGAACTTGAGTCTTTGAATCTCCCTAACCAAAACCAAGCAAACAATAAGTAACTGAAGTAAAAAGTCAGAGGGGAGTCCCAGCACTCAGGAGGCAGAGGCAGGGGGATCTCTGTGAGTCTGAGGACAGCCTGGTCTACAAAGAAAACTTCAGGACAGCCAGGGCTACACAGAGACCTTGTCTCAAAAAACAAACAAATTACAAAACAAAAAGTCCAAACCCTGGAGGAAAAAATGTGTTTATGAAAAGCCCCTCTCTCGACGGGCAGCGTTGGCGCACACCTTTAATCCCAGCACTTGGGAGGAAGAGGCAGGTGGATTTCTGAGTTCGAGGCCAGCCTGGTCTACAGACTGAGTTCCAGGACAGCCAGGGCTGCACAGAGAAACCCTGTCTCAAACACACACACACACACACACACACACACACACACACACACACACACACACACACACACACACACAAAGCCCCTCTCTCATTCTGAGAACCTAGCGTGGCCTCAGCTCTTTGCCTTTCTTTCCTTCATTTCCTTTGTGCCTCTCCCCCTCCTCTTCTTCCTCCTCCTTTTCCTCCTCCCTCTCCTCCTCCTGCTTCTCTTCTTCCTATTCTCCTCCTCCTCCTGCTTCTCCTTCTCCTTGTCCTTATTCTTGTCCTCTTTGTAGTTGTTGCATCATCTTCATCTTCCTAGTTGTTGTCGTTCTCCTCCTCCTCCTCCTCCTCCTCCTCCTCCTCCTCCTCCTCCTCCTCCTCCTCCTCCTCCTCTTTTGGACACAGTTATGGAGATCGATATGCAGACCAAATTGTCCTTGAAGTCACGGAGACCTCCTCATCTCTACAGGGATTAAAGGCCTGCACCTCCAACCTTGGCTGCCCATTCTATTAAAACTAGCCAATCACAAGACTGTGAGGTCAGACCCCTGACAAAGAGAAAAAGAAACAAGTTATCACCTGCATTAGGACGAAAGCTAAGGGAACTTCCTGCCTCAGTGTGTTTGCCAGCCTGGTTTCCGCTGGGCAGTACCCTTTTTACAAAAAGCAACGGCCTTGCTGAGTTTCTTTCGCTTTGTTCATGTGTTTCTTTTTGTGATACCAAGAATATTTGCTTCCAGCAGACATGTACTGTGGTGCTTCACAATGACCTATTTTAAGTTCCGAGCTCTGCCCGTAGCATAACACCGGAATGCTGGAATCTAGCTCCTACGCCAGTAAAACAAATGGGAACTTGAAATGGTGCAGTTTGTCTTGGAACCTGCTAAAGGAGAGCTTAAAATGCTTGCAAGTAGCTAGTTGTGGTACATGTGTGAAACCCCAGCTACCCAGGGGATGAACCAAGAGTTTGAGGACAGTGTGGGTGCATAGTGAAACTCTGTCCTGGAATGAATGAGAGAAAGGAAAATATGGGGCATTAGTCTGTGACAGGCAATCTGGCACCCGGTCAAGCACAGGCTAAACCACGGGAGACCCAGTAGGGTTTACCCTACAAGGGACCAGAAAACGTTATGCCAACGCTCCCGGGAGGCTTTGTCTACGTAAGACCTGTTGTCAGACCCCTGACCCATCCCTCCCCAGGTAGAGGCGTGGCCATGCAGCCCCAAGCCATCCCCAGGTTAATGAGACACCTAGAGACTTAGCCACGCCCCTTCCCAACTACTATATCTGCCTCGTCTCTCCCAGAGGGGTGGGGGTACAATTCCATCCACGCCATTCAACACGATGACAATAAACATTTTAGAATTATGGACTGTCTATTCATCTTGACGGGCCATGGGAAGCAAGGGATCCAGCCTTCGATTAAGGAGCCGCATCTAATCTCACGCCGAAGGCATCAGGTGTCGCAGTGCTTCCAAATGGCCACCACATTCCCCCAAGCCTAAGCAGCTAGCTGGCGCTACAAAGCACTCGAACCCGGTCCTGTGGTGGGACGCCAGCTGCGCTCTGCGGCCCCGTTTCCAGCTCACGACAGCGTCTGGCGGCATCCACGACGCCCAGAGCTTGGAAACTCCAGATCCGGCTGTGGCGTTTCCCTGGACAGCTCTCTCTTCTACCCACAGGCTGTGACTCCACAGAGGCCTCTCACACAGCCTGGCCAGCCCGTCGGACTGTAGAAGAGCATGCGGCCACTTCCCGCATGTCTCCTGTCCCACCCAGAGCCGCAGCACCTGGGACAGACACAAGGGACTTCTTTCCACTGCACCGGACAGGAAAAGAAGTCAGGCTTACTGATACACATACCTGGAATTCCAGCTTCTAATGAGCTGAATCGGGAAATCACAGTTCAAGGCCAGCCTCAGCAACATAGTGGACTCTCAAATGAAAATATTTTTAAAGGATTGGGAATGTAGTTCAATAGTAGAGGGCTTGCCTGGTTGTGAGAGGCCCTGTTTTTAATCCTCGGTATACACACACACACACACACACACACACACACACACACACACACATTTTACAAATACCCACCTATTGGATCCAAGTCCATCTTCTGGCCTCTGAAGGTACCATGCACACATGTTGTGCACAGACCATTCATACAGACAGAAACATATCAAATAAATAATAACCATAATAAATAACAAATATACACCTATCAAGGAATCAGAAGCCTCCCTCTGGGACTCTCCTAGTCCTCTACTGCCATCTGCTGGCTGTAATAGGAATGACATAGACACAGTCGAAGGGAGCTGTAAAAACTCAGTGGTGGAGAGTGAGCCTCTGAAGAACCACCCAGGAGAATGACCTAAAAAGCCATCTAAAGAACCTTTTCAGTGTGTAAGGAGGCACAGGGACCAAGGGGCTATCTATCTATCTATCTATTTAATTGTTTATTTATTTATTTATTTTTGTTTTTTGAGACAAGGTTTCCCTATGTGGCCCTGGCTGTCCTGGAACTCGCCCTGTAGACAAACTCAGAGCTCCACCTGTGGAGGCATGTACTACCACCACCCAGATTTTTTTTTCAGGGTCTCATGGTGTGGCTCTGGCTGTCCTGAAAGTCACTATGTAAACCAGGCTGGCCTTGAACTCCCAGAGGTCCACCTGTCTTTGCCTCCAGAGCACTGAGATCAAAGGCATGCGCCACAACACCAGGCTTTTATTTTATTATTAAATTTTGGTTTTCTTTTTTCTTTTCTTTTCTTTTTTTTTTTTTTTTTTTTTTTGGTTTTTCGAGACAGGGTTTCTCTGTGTAGCCCTGGCTGTCCTGGAACTCACTCTGTAGACCAGGCTGGCCTCGAACTCAGAAATTCGCCTGCCTTTGCCTCCCAAGGGCTGGAATTAAAGGCATGCGCCACTACTGCCCGGCTAAATTTTGGTTTTCTTTTTCAAATTTGTTTTTTTTTTTTTAATTTTATTGTTTTATGTGTATGAGTGTTTTGCCTGCATGTATGAATGTGTACCATGTGTGTGAAGAGGCCAGAAGAGGCCATCAGATCCCTTGGAACTGCAGTTAAAATGGTTGTGAGCCACCAGGTGCTGGGGATCTGGTCTGAGTCCTCTGGAACTGCAGCCAATGCTCCTAACCTGTGAATCATCTCTGCAGCCCCTAGGGGGCGCTTTAACAATCCTAGCTCTGTTTTCACTCCCTACAGACAGACCCAAGGTGAAAGCAGAGAAGTGTATGTTCCAAGGTTGAGCTGAGCCATACTTTACGGACAAAGTCAGGATTTGCTCCCAGAACTCTGAGATCTAAATCCAGGGCTCCTCTGAACCTTGATCCTAGTGAAATCCTTGGACCAGCAGCCGCCTCTGGGGCACCTGGAGACAAGGGAGAATTTCAGGGTTTAGGGGCTGGGTGTTTGACTGTAGTAGAATTGCCTACACCCCAGATGCAAGCCCTTGGCTATGGTGCCATGCATGGCAAAACTATGAGATGATGATGATGATGATGATGATGATGATGATGATGATGATGATGATGGAGGAGGAGGAGGAGGAGGAGGAGGAGGAGGAGGAGGAGGAGGAGGAGGAGAAGGAGAAGGAGAATCATAAATAAACAACAAAGACAGGGGCTCAGGATTCTCTGGGTATACACTGAGTCAGCATGTTCTAAGGCCCCAGGCAAAGAATGTTAGAGGCTCCTTTTGAATACCCTGCCTACAGCTCTCTCCAGAGCCCTATTATGGTTTTGGAGCTGGTGTGGTGGACTAGCACTGTCTACACACTGACTGGAGAGAAATTCAGCCGTGTAGGAAATTTCAAGAAGAAAGCAACAGACGCGGCACTGGCTGTGCGAAGTCTTGCCCTAATATTTCCTGTATGCATCTGCACGCATGTTTTCACAAAAAGTAGATCGTAGCCCCCACACCTTCTTTGTTTTGATCTTTCTTTCAATTTTATTTAGTTGGGGGTGGGGGACTGAGACAGGGTTCCCTCTGTGTAGCTCTGGCTGTCCTGGAACTCACTCTGTAGACGAAGCTGCCTTTGAACCCAGAGATCTCCCTGCTTCTGCCTCCCGAATTCTGAGATTAAAGGTGCACACTGCACATAGCTTTGTTTTGTTTTTAATTGTTGGGACTCAAATTCAGAGCCTGCATATTCTCTCTCTCTCTCCCTCTCTCTCTCTCTCTCTCTCTCTCTCTCTCTCTCTCTCTCTCTCTCTCTCTCTCTCTCTTGCTGCTGGTGTTGTTGTTGAGATAGGTCTCACATATCCTGGGGCAGGCTCTAAACTTGCTCTGTAGCCAAAGATGACCTTTGACCTTCTGATCTCCCCGCCTCTATATGGGTGCTGAGATTATAGGCTTTGCCATCGTCATCCTTGGTCATGTGATGCTGGGGGCTGAACCCAGGGCTTCCACATGCTAGGCAAGCACTCTACACACCGAGCTCCATCCCCATCCCTTAAGCGTTATTTTTAAGGGTCTGGAGAGATGGCTCAACAGTTTAGAGCACTTATTGCTCTTGCTGAGGTCCCAGGTTCAGTTGTCAGTATCTAAGTGGCTCACAACCGTCTGTAACTCCAAGGAGCTAACGCCGTCTTCTGACCTCTGTGGTCACCAGGCACGCATATGGTGCACACAGATTCAGACAGGCAAAAGCACTCACGGAGAAAAAATGAAATAGGTCTAAAAAAAGAATAATTTTTAAATTGTAAATTCCAAATGGAGACATTAATGGAATATAAAGTGTTATTTTTTTTTTTTACATTTATTTTATGTGTATGGGTGGTCTGCCTGTGTGGAACACATGTATGCAGTGTCCATAGGGGCCAGAAGAGGGAATCAGACCCCGGGAACTGGAGTTAGAGCTTCCATGTGGGTGCTGGGAATCAAACCCAGGTCCTCTAGAAAAGCAGCCAAGGCTCTTATCTCTTCAGCCCTTGGCTAGTTTTTGAGACAGGGTCTTACTGTGTAGCCTTGGCTGCTTGGGACTCTTTATGTAGACCAGGCTGTCCTGGAACTCAGAGAGATTCTCCTGCCTCTGCCTTCTAAGTGCTGGAATATAAGACATGCACTAGTGTGCCCAGTGAGTATAAGGTGATCTTATGATTATCAACGTGTGGTGGTTTGAATAGGAATGGCCCTCATAGGCTCGGGTCTTTGAATGCTTGGTCATTAGGGAGTGGCACTACTTGATAAGGATTAGGAGGTGTGGCTTTGTTAGAGGAAGTGTATTTGCGGGGTGGACTTTTGGACTTTCTCTTTGCCCACTTGCCCTTGCCTTGCTAGCACATCTAGTCCTTCGCTGGCCTTAGAGCCTACTTCCTCGGGATTCCAGCACATACTGAAGACCAACTGAGACATCCAGCCTGGTGGGCTGAACAATTACTGTATTCTTGGACTTTCTAATCACAGTCAGCCATGTTGGATTAGTTGTACAGCAGCCTCTAAGTCATTCTAATAAATCCCCTTTATCTTTGCAAAGATAGACAGACAGACAAATAGAGATTTATTCTCTAAGTTCTGTTACTCTAGAGAGCCCTGACTAATACACAACATAATATGGAATGATTAAATCAATCTAGTTCATATATCTTAAGAATTTTAAATAAAGATCAAAGGTTAGGAGCAGGAAATGTCATTCAGTAGCTACATTGTTTGCCTGGTATTCTGGAACTGTGGTTTGACCCCCAGCACCACAACAGTGCAGCAGAGTGGTACAAATCTGTAATCCCAGCATTTAGGAAGTAGGTGCAGCCGCCGGGCAGTGGTGGCGCACGCCTTTAATCCCAGCACTTGGGAGGCGGAGGCAGGCAGATTTCTGAGTTCGAGGCCAGCCTGGTCTATAGCATGAGTTCCAGGACAGAGAAACCCTGTCTCGAAAAAAAACAAACAAACAAAAAAAACTTATCTGTGATTTCTCTCTAGTATCAGCAGCAGTTGTTCAATTGTTAACTGAAGAAGTTGAATTAGGAAATACTTGCAGCTATATTAGTTATTGCTGTGTTACAATTTGCTATAAGATTTGGCAATTTAAAACAAATGTTTATCATCATGGTTCTGAGGACAGCATCCTGGGATGGCTTAAGCTGAGACTGGTTCTGTGACTGAGTGTCTCTTAAGATGTCATAGTCTGGCCATGGACCATGGCTGTGACCATCAGAAAGCTGGAGGACTCTAGACTCCTTCCTGGCTGCTGACTTGAGACCTCTGCTTTTTTCACCATGAGCCTTTCCGGAAGCTGCCTGGGTGTCCTGATAACAGGGCTGGCTCTCCAAGGGTGCGTGACTCAATAGAAGTAAAAATGGGAGTCTTTTGTGACCTATCATATCGTGACTTACAACCATTGTTACCATATTCTATTGGTATCCCAGACCAATCCTGAATGGGAAGGTTGGGAGCAGACTCCCCCATGGGTAAGAACACCAGTAAGGATCAGTGGGTGACATCTTGGAAGCTCCATTAATGGGCAACAACTCTAATGCGTGTGTGTGTGTGTGTGTGTGTGTGTGTGTGTGTGTGTACCATGAAACTTAAAGGAGAGACTCAGTGAGTGGTCAGAAAAACACTTTATTAAGAATTTTGGGAACACACACATAAAAAATGAACAGGGTCTCCCATGGCCTCTTGAATAAATGACAAAACCTCAATATAATCTCCAAAGCCCTGTACAATCTGACCCCAACCTGAGCTTTCCATGAGCCTCCCAGCCTCAGCTCAGGGCCTGCCCCCATGCCTCCCTCAACTCTTTGACTTGAGGCACCAAGGCACTCAGAGCCTCGCTCAAGTCCTCTGCCTTCCCAGAATGCCCTTCGGCTCTCACACACTGCCCTCCTGCTCAATGACTCCCATTCACCGTTAGGCTCAGCCTGAAACGGTCATCCCCAGGAATACTCTCCCTGATCCCAACCTAGATTAGGCTCCCTTGTTATTTCTCTTCCTACAGCACCCTGGGATCCCCGATTTTGGTCACATTTAGCACAGTGCATTCCGTTTCTATTTGAATAAACATTTGTTCATGTTCTTCTCATCCATCAAACTCAGTGGTCCGTAAAAGCAGGACATGTGCGTCCCTTGGGTCGAGAACTCATTTAAGAATAGCACGGGAGTGCAGGGCCCAGCAGGCTGTAGATGTTCAATCAAAGCTTGCTGACAGACTGAAAGGAATGAGGGAGCTTCTGGGGGTCCTCCAACATACATTTGGCTGGGATTTCTCTGTTGTATGGGAAGGTTCTAATTCAGAGCCGCCAGAGTTGTGGGAGATCTCTCTGGGGTGTTTGCAACGCTGCTCTGCAGGAAGCGTTTCTAGCCAGGGAGAGTTTCTTCCAAGAACTGGCACCCAGCGAGCACTCAACCTTGTTGGTAGCATGGCTGGTGGGGAGAACTCTTGCCCCACTCAAGCTTCTAATGCCCCACGTTTTCCTGTGCCTTTACTTCTCTCTAGAGAGGCCACATGGAATAGAATTTACCCAGATGGCTTAATAGGGTGATGCTGTCATTTATGAAATGTAGGCTTGAGCTGAGTGGGGTGAGGTAGAAGGGGTCATAAGTTTAAGGCCTGCCTGAACTACCTAGTGACTTCCGGGACAGCCTGGGCTATAAAATGAGGTCCTGTCTCAAAATAATGAAGTAGATAAATGAGCAAGGGAACTAACTAAACATAAACTAAGAACTAGCAGTGTGCCGGGTACCATGCTGACAATGTGCCTCCAAAACAATGAGGACAGAATGTCTGCTACAAATAGCTCACAGCCTGGAAGAAAGGAGACAAACCATTCCAGTCCAGAAGTAAGCTTGGTATAAAGAGCTGGGACCATGCAGGCAGTGAGGAAGGGCCTAATTGTCCCCAAATTAGGAAATGCTAAAAGCAGAATAATTTCATGACCAAGCAATTCCATGCCTAGGTCTGTACCAAAAAAGTAATTGAAAACAAGTGTTCCACCCAAATTTGCCCTTAGGTGTTCTTAGCCGAGCTATTCACAATAGCTTAAAGCGGAGGGGAAAGATCCTGCCCAGTTCCAACAAGTAAATAAAACAAGATGCATCACCAGCTGTACAGTGGCATGCCATTTCATCCAAAGCAAGGAGGTACTGACCCCTGCTGTGATGCTGCTGCACCTTGGGGACACTATGCTAACAGAAAGGGGGGTCATTTCCAGAAGAGGTGAATCCATGAAGAGAGAAGGTGGATCTGAGGTTGACAGGGCTGGAGGTGCCTGTGGGATTTCCTTTCTGGTAATGGAAAGGTTCTGGGGAGATGGTGGTGACAGCCATGTGTGTGTGTCTGTGTGTCTGTGTGTCTGTGTCTGTGTGTCTGTTGCTAGGGATCAAAGCCACGGTTTTAATATGCTTAGCAAATGTTCTACATGTTTTTATCAAATTTTTTAAAATGAGGAAAACAGAGTATGGAGACTGTAGTGATATTCAAAGCACCTTCTTAGGGCTGGGGGTGTAGCTTAGTTGGTAGAACACTTGCTTAGCGTGCATGAAAGCCTGGGTTCCATCCCTAGCATGGTGTAAACCAGGTATGGTGGTGCATGTCTGTATTCCCAGCATTGGGAGCTGAATGCAGGACGGGAAGAAATTCAATATCATCCTCAGGTATATAGGAGGTTAAAGGCTAGCCTGGGTTATATAAGATCTTTCCAAAAAAAAAAAAAAAAGCCTAAAAGTGCTGCTAATGCATTAGAATATAGGACAAAACTGAATTCTGTACCCAAACCAGGAGTTAAAAAAAGAGGTCTGGTGTGACGTTTAATCTTGTCAATTTGACAGGATTTAGGATCACTTTAGAAACACATCTCTGGCCATGACTGTGAGTTTTGAAGATGGACTGAGGTCGGAAGGTTCACCCTAAATTTGGATTTTTTTCCTTCCCATGAGTAAGAGTCCGGGCCTGAATAGAAAGGAAGGCAAGCTGAGCAGCAGCCTGCCTCTCTCTGCTCCCGATTGCAGATGTCACGTGGCCAGCTGCCGCAAGCTCCCGCCATGCCTTCTCTACCATGATTGGCCCGTACCCTCGAACTATGAACCAAAGAAACCCTTTCTTCCTGAAGTTGCTTCTGTCAGATATTTTGTTCCACTTGGCAAGTGACTAGTACATCTGGGATGCAGTTCAGGGGGTCAAGGGCTTGTCCTAGCTGCAGTAATCTAGGCGTGAGCATCAACCTTCTGAGGTACATGGAGGAGTGGAGGAGCAGCTCAGGCCTCCCTGTTCCCTAGTCCAGCGAGGCACCATGTAGCTCCTACGAGTTCCTGAGAATCAATAAGATATGGTGGGAATACTGACTCCCAATGGCTGGCATTTAAACAGGCCTAGCCTTGTGCTGAGCAGGCGTCTCCTGGTTCATAACCTTCAGTGACTGGTGTGACTTGTGACTCCTTTGCAGATGAGAACTGGAGGCACAGAGATAAGGCTCTGCTAAGACTTTGAAGATTCAGGATTGGAAGAGCCAGGAGGCTTGCTTCCAGAACTCAGAGCGGGATGGGATGTCTTATGATCTCCCAGGCTATGATGGAGGGAAAGTGCTCTTTAGTCTGCGGTGAACGTAAGTGGGTAACACCTCCATGCCTGGCATTTCTGAAGGAACATGGTCTCTGGGCTTCAATTTCCAAACTGGAAGTGACTCTTGGGAATTCGGGATGGGATGCAACTGTGTAATGTCTTCCAACCCCTCTGGTCATTGATGTAGCTCCTCTGCCCACTGTGTTTCTGGAGAGGACCGTTCGGTGGCTGTGTAACTATGTGACTAGGATGAAGAGCAGGGTTAACTTCTGTAGACAGAGAAGCAAAACAGCTCCGTGGCTGTTAAAAAAACAAGGTTATGGAACTGGAGAGATAGCTCAGCTGTTAAGAGTGCTTACTGCTATTCAAGAGGACCCAAATTCAGCTCTTAGCACCCTGTCCAGTGGCTCATGGTGCCTCTAACTTCAGTTCTTGGGTATCCAACTCTCTCTTCTGACTTCCTTGGGTATATGCATCACACACACACACACACACACACACACACACACACACACACACACTAAAACAAATCTTTTTTAAAGATTTATTTATTTTATATATATGACTACACTGCAGCTGTACAGATGGTTGTGAGCCATCATGTGGTTGCTGGGATTTGAACTCAGGACCTTCGGAAGAGCAGTCAGTGCTCTTAACCGCTGAGCCATCTCTCCAGTCCATAAAAACAAATCTTAAAGCAAAAGCAAAACAAAACAAAACAAAAACCTGTTAAACAGGAGAGAGGTTGATGAGCTTTGAGCCTCTGTGGCAGCCTACAGCAGGAAGGTCCACCAAGAAGGGAATGGGACAAGGCCAGGCCAGGCTACAAAAGGCGCATCCATCCATCTTGGCAAAGCTGCAAGGGGGGCTACCTCTCCTTGCCTCAAGCCCCCTGCTACCAGCTGGAGGAGAGGGCCCTGGAATGTGACCTGGAGACTCCTGCAGAAAGAGGGCCAGGAGAAGGAACTCCAGCTGAGATCTGAGAACAGTGTGAGTCCAGGAAACACTCAGAAGGCTCTCTGTTTATAAACGGTCTCTCTTCCAAGTGGAATCAAGACGTATTTGGCAAAGAATGTCATCCTCCTCTGGGAAGGAGGTAACCCAGAGACGGGAACCCATAGGGGAAGCTGCTCCTCCATATGGCTCTGGCATTTTCCTAAAATAAATAATTGAATTGTTGGAGCTATGAAAACGAGGGCAGTGTAAACTTTGGAAGATTCCTAGTGTGTGGACCAGGGTGTGGGTCCGTCAAAGCTTGTGTATACACCGTGGATTACAACACTGGTGGAAGTGTGACACACAGTTTGTGCTGAGTGGTGGGTGGGTTTCTTTGTAAAAATATATAGTCGCAGGGCTAGAGACTGGGTTGAGTGTGTAAAGGCACCTGCCTTCCAGCCTGTGTTCCATCCTTGCAACCCACGTGGATAGAAGGAGGGAGCTGTTTTCAGAAAGTTGAAGAGAAAGTGGTATTTATACACACGCCCTGGCATATTCATGTGTGAACACACAAATAATACTAACTGTAAGAAAATAATAAATTGGAGGAGACTAGGAAGACCTTCTTACACAAATAGATTTGTTTCAAATCACTAAACTGACTATATTTAAAGTAGTGTTTAAAGCACCGGACAGGCTATTTTTAGAGTAGGGCACAGAAATATTTAGAGGCAAGAAAAGATCATTCCCAGGCTGGAGAGATGGCTCAGTGGTTAAGAGCACTGGCTGCTCTTCCAGAGGTCCTGAGTTCAATTCCTGACAACCACATGGTCGCTCACAACCATCTGTAATGAGATCTGATGCCCACTTCTGGTGTGTCTGAAGAGAGCGATAGTGTATTCACATACATAAGATAAATAAATCTTAAAAAGAAGGAAAGAAAAGAAACATTTTTTTTAAAAAAAATCTAAAGAAGAAGAAATATAAGGCACAGTGGAGTGATGGCTTAGTTAGTAGTGTTTGCTGCGTAAGCATGAGGAACTGTGTTTAGATCTCCAGACCTCACAGAAAAAGCCAGGTAGAGCAATGTCTACCTAGAATACTAGTGCTAAAGAGAGACAGGACCCAAGGCTCCCTGTCCAGCCTGTCCAGCCAAAATGGCCAGCTCCAGGTTCAGTGAGAGAGATCTTGGTTCAAAAGATAAGGCAGAGAAAAATGAATAGTCAACCTCTGCCTCCACGTGTTCTGGAGTATACATGTGCATGCACATATATGAATGTGTGCGTGCACACACACACATACACACACACACACACACACACACACACACACACACACACACACACACACACAGAGGGTATAAAGCTTAGAAATGCGCAGATATGCAGCACCAGTGTTTGATGTGCTACACCTCTGAAGTCCCAGGAGACTTTGGGTGACCACCCCAACCACTACTCAGAAAGTGGTTTCTCCAGCCTAGCCCAGGGCGTTCTGGGTAGATTCCACTTAGCTGATTCATTCACAGGTGTTGACCTTGATCTGCATCAACAAAATCCCAAACCACATTTATTTAAGCAACAGAAGATATCTAAACACCCTCAGGAGAGGGACTGTCTCTGCCAGCACCATCCCACCCTTCTATGTAGCTGACAGGATGGTTTAACCTTAATCTCCAAGGGGCCCCTTGATCGTGTAGAGATGGGAGACTCTCCTGCACTACACGGCTGGGCTTTTTGCACTGGTGCCTTCGTTCTTCATCGTGTGTGACGTTTGCCTTTATCTCAGAGCCGCTGTGTTTATCTCTAGGTTCACACACAAAGGCAGACTCCCACCATCCCAGCCTGCCTTTATGCCTTTTCCTGTTAAACGTGTAGGTTCCCTTATCAAACCTCTGTTAAACTGTGCAGGAGGACGCTGATCTGTCTCATGAAGGGCCGGGTAGTTTTATCCAATGGCATCATACGCACTATAGATACATAGCTAACTGCCTCTCCACTCTACCAGGCCAGTTCTTCCAGATCTTGGTTGAAAGCCCAGGCACAGGCTGGTAATCTTTCACTATCCTTTCAGGTCACAAAACAAAGCTAACTAGTTGGGAAACTAGTTAGTTGTGAAATGTAAGAAGAAAAGTTCTCTCTCAGGGAGACGCTTCCTTGTATCATCATAGAGTAGACCTTCCCCTGTCTCCCCGCTTCCCCACCCCCACTGAGGCCCAAGCCCAGCACACTGTGCTTCTAGGCAAGCCCTCTAGCACTGAACTAAATCTGTATCCCTGTAGTATGTCTACAGATAACTGAGAGGAAACACATTCAGACATACCCAGGAGATAATGAGAGTCTATTCCAAGTCTCCGTAAAGCAAATAGTAAAATAAGCCACATGAACTTTTTTTTGTTTCCTTAAAAAAAAAAAAAACAACCCAAAAGCCCTCCTGTTCATGCCTCACAGTTGTCAGCTAAAAATATATTACAGGGATGTTGGTGTTAGTGCTAGTTAGCCTGTGTGCACTGTGTTGTCACAAACTAGAGTCTAGAGTCCCCTGGGAAAGGGGAACCTCAACTGTGGAGGAGCTTCTATCCATTGGCCCGTGGGCACGTCTGTGGGGCATGTTCTGGATTGTTGATGTTTTGTCTGTTGCTATGTCTCCTAATGCTAAGTACTGGCCCTGGTTGCCCCCAGGAGATTCGCATTTAGACCCAAGCCATGCTAAGTAACCTTGCTTCCCCAGGGTTATTGGCAGGGAAGTAGCCATAATAGCATAGAGGGCAGATATCTGCCCAGCTCTAGTGCTAGTGCTGATTAAGGATATATATATATGTATATATGTAGTGTCTTTTATCTGGGAACTGAGTGATCAAAGATGGGGTAGGATTCCCCCCCCAGTTGAGATTAAATATTTATTGCAATTGTTAATTACTGTAACCACCCCTGAGCAGGTGGTCCCAGGTTATTTCAGAAAGCAAGCCAGTAGGCAGCCTTGCTTCCGTTCCTGCTCTGGTTACCTAGAAATGTAATATGAAAGAAATTCTTTCCTCCCCAAGTTGCTTTGGTCAGTCTTTTATCTCGGGAACAGGAACTAAGAAAGTATACAGGCCTATAATCCCAGTACCCTGAAGAGTGTGGGGCAGGAGGATCAAGAGTTTGAGGCTAGCCTGGATTACATAGTGACTCTGAGTCCAAAAAAATAGAATATTTTGAGTAGGGAACTGTGCACACACCTGTAATCCTAGTGCTTGGGAGGTGAGTCAGGAGGAGTCCAAGTTTGAGGCTAGCCTCTGCTACATAGTAAGCCCTTGTCTCAAAGATTTTTAAATTATTTTAACGTGGTTTGAACATACTCCCCAAATTCCAAGGTGTGGTCCAGTTACCCTCAGCCACGCTCTTGGCAGAAACTTCCCGGTAGCGTGCTGCAGCTTCTCCATTGGCTTCCTGCCTTGCCTTGCTCAGTTCTGTTTGCAGACAGTTTCTTTGCTTCAACCTCATGGAAGAAGCTTTTTCTTCCGCAGCTTCCTGACCTCTCCCAGCCTTACTGAACTGTACAGCTTTGATCTGGATTAGGCTTGAACACTGAGGTTTTATCTCCCACCCAGACCACTAAAGCACTCATCAGCAAGAAGCCTGTCCTACTTTCTTATCATGGCCACGTTGACTGGAAATGCATTCTTAATTTCCTTCCAAACTCTTCCTTTGTACCCATAACTAGGCTGTTTGCATAAGCGGCCTGGCTTGCTTTCGGGATATCTGAACCGTCAGTATGCTTTCCCCGCTAAGCCTAATCATTCCTAGCTTTTTATTTGAAGTGACAGAGGTGTGGCTTTTTCTTTCCCTTGAGCATTTGGAGGCCACCGTGGGGTTATTAATCGACCTCATTTCAACTTTGTTGTGTCTGGCATGGGGGAGGCCTGAGGGGAGAGAGAGAGGAAGGGGGAGGCCACCAGAGATTATCCATTAACTCCTCGGCCTGATGTGGGCACAGTCTGTAGCACCCCAAAGCAACCACAGTAGCTTCAAAGGTCATTGGTTGCAGGTCAGCATAATAAATACAGCAATAATGGAAAACTCTGAAACTCTGTGAGAGTCACCAAGACCTGAAGAGAACACCTGGGGTCAGAAAGACAGAGGCAGACACCAGGGTGCTGTAAACCCTCTAATTTGAGGAGGGGGGGGGATAAAACACCACCGCAGTATTTGAGGGGTACAATAAGATGAGCTATGTCAGTCAGTCCAGCTGTTCTCTGCACCCCCTTGGCTTGGCTACAGGCATTGTATTTTTTCATTTGCTTATTTGTTTGTTCAGAGGCAGTCAGTCTCCTTCATTTAAGCTGGACTCAGTTTGCTATGTAGCCAAGGATGACTCTGAACCCCTGGTCCTCCTGCCTCTGCCCTGAGTGTTGGGATTTTGGGCATGTGCCACCACGCCCAGGTTTTGCAGAGCTGGGGATCACACCCAGGGCTTTGCACATTGCAATGAACTAATCAAGATTCATCCTTAGCCCAGGACATACACTTATTGACAAAGGTCCTACTTCCCTCCACCTGGAAAAACAGAAGCTGATAACCAGGGATAACGCTAGACCCTTCCCATCCCAGAGGACTCTACATAGAAAGTGTCCCTCCGTCTCCTACTCTACCATCTCCTTGCCTTCCCGTGATTTTGCACCCCTTGAGACTCCTTCTCTCTCTCTCTCTCTCTCTCTCTCTCTCTCTCTCTCTCTCTCTCTCTCTCTTCTGTCCTATTCCTTCTCTAAAAATATATGAGGCTTTGTTCAAGATGCTTGCTTCCTACTCCATGGTGGGGCTGGAATGTGCTGTCCCCAACCCCTATAAGCAGGATTCATCCCAACTGCTAGGAATTCTGCCATCTCCCTGAGGGAGCTGCCTCAATAAACAGAATAAAATGGTGATTTGTTTGTAAAATAGCTGTTTGGAAGGGAAGGTGTAGCTGCAATACCTCCAATGTCTTAGATTCCTATGTAAGCAGACAGAAACCCCAAGCAGTACAACGTAAATTTGCTCCGTCAGAAGCCACCCACTAACTTGTTTTTTTGTTTTTTGTTTGTTGTTTATTTTTTGTTTTCCGAGACAGGGTTTCTCTGTGTAGCCCTGGCTGTCCTGGAACTCACTCTGTAGACCAGGCTGGGCTCGAACTCAGAAATCCACCTGCCTCTGCCTCCCAAGTGCTGGGATTGAAGGCGTGTGCCACCACTGCCAGGCCAACCACTAACTTGTAACTAAGGGATTTTCCCACTTAAATCAATCAAATATATTCTTTGTCTTGTTTCCACAAATCCCTTCTAAAACCTTTCTCAGCCCACCCGCTCTAGGGAGCCTGAACACTTTCTGTCTGGTGTTGCTTGATTGATGGGCACTGAATGCTCAAATAAGCTCATTGAATTTCAGATATGTCTAAGTTTACCAAGGAACAAAACCTGCCTGGAGACATCCTTACCCACCCCTGCTGTGCAGTAGAGTCCCGCCCCTTCCCTTAGTCAGGTCTTATTTCTGATAAAACCTCCCATAGCGAACTCTATCCCTGCATCTGCTAGCCAAAGAAGCCAACCCCAGAGATGTACCCAGGTCCTTCACCCAGCTCCTCTTCTCCCCCCCATATGATCCCAGTCAAGAACAGAGACAGAGGCAGAAAAGTATGAAGACTCTGTAGTGATGCTTCCTGTCTCTATGCTCTGGCGACTTGAAACACATTTGAAGCTGATCTTGTCCCTTGGCACAGGAAACATTCTGTCTCAGGACCATCCACACAGCCTTCCGAAAAGATTAAGTTCACTGCGTTGCCTCCTGCTGCTCCACCTCACAGCCTCATAGTGTCACAGAGAGGAAAGGTCAGGATGATAAAAGGTAAGAAGATTGGCTTAGAGCAGGCTGTGGGAGGGAGCAGAGAGGGTTGGCTCGCTTAAGGCTCTGTAAGGATCATAATGCCACCATCAAAACTGATGTGAGAGGTAAGAGGTCTCGGGTTTCACCCCCAGAGAGAGAAAGAGAGAGAGAGAGAGAGAGAGAGAGAGAGAGAGAGAGAGAGAGAGAGAGAGAGAAAAGGAGAAGGAGGACGAGGAGGAGGAGGACGAGGACGAGGACGAGGAGGAGGAAAGAGAAGGAGGAGGGAAAGAATGGTAAAGCCTTCTATCAGAGACTGCAGCCTAGGGGAGCATGCCTTAAACTTGAAAGGACCAGAACTGAGGAGAGTGAGACTAACCCCCCCCACACACACACACACATACACTGGTAGTGGCCAGAAGCTCAAGGCCACACAAGTTTGTCACAGGGTGAGCAGCACATTTTACAAGTATTCAAACAAAAAACTCTCCTAAGAGGACATGTGTCTAGCAATGTCTTTAGTCACTGTTCTATTGCTGTGGAGAGACACCATGACCAAGGCAACTCCTACAAAAGAAAGCATTAAACTGGGGGCCTGCTTGCGGTTTTAGAAGATTAGTCCATGATCATTGTGGCTGGAAAGCATACAGGCATGATGCTGGAGCAATAGCTAAGTTTGTTTCATCCTGATCTGCAGGCAGCAGGCCAATGAGGCCTGGCATGGGGTTTTGAAACCTTAAAGCCCACACTCCCAGTAACACATCTCTTTCAACAAGGCCACAACACCTATTCCAACAAGTCCACACCTCCTAATCCTTCCCAAATATTTCCACTAACTGGGAACCAAGCATTCAAATATATAGCAATAAATAGAAGTCGTTATTCAAATCACCACAATGGGGAGCGGGTAGGTACTGGAATAAAGTACACAGATAAAAGAGATTAATTGCAAATCTGTGAGAGGTCTAAGTAGACTATGGAAGTTGCAGTGCTATGAACTGAGGCACATAATGAGTTCTGATTGCTCATCTGAATCAAGAAAATGGGGAGTGGAAGGAAGTGTAGAGGGAGAGGATGGTGTGAGCAGGGGTCATCCAGGGATGCCCAGTCTGGTCCAGAATCCGGAGGGAGGGGGGCTCATTCCAGGTCCTCTGAAGTTGCTTCTCATTTTCAGGGAAAGGAAAAGCATGTCAGGAGGTGGAAAGATACATGCGTCATCTTCATTTCCCAAAATGAGGCTGAGATGTTGAGGCCACCAAGCCTGTCAGACAAAGCTCATGACACCTTTGATTTCAGAATGAACTCAAAACCAAAGACCCAAATTGAGCCCCGACTTTGTATCCAGCAGGGCGTGAATCATCCGACAGATGGTGGGTGTGCGTTTAGAGAGCCTCGGAGGGAGCGGGAGCGGCCCCTCAGATGGTCCTGTGGTGCCAAGCTGTTCTCAACCCAGAGCAGGCTAAGCATCAGGGGACTTTGTGGGTTCTGCTCTTTCTGGCTTTAGAGAGCAGCTGCAACTTCAAAAACTCAAGTAATTGAGGGGGAAGTGGGGCAAGAATCCAGATGTTAGGATCTAGCTCAGCCTGGGTCACATATCGACTCTGAAGCAGGGGTGGGGGGATGGGACTGGGCAGAAACTGACAGCACCCCCAGGAATGCTAGGAGTGGGTGAGTTTGCTCCTAGGGAAAGAGGACTGCTGCCAACAAACAGCACAGGAAACCTGAGGTTATCCCAGCCTCAAGAGTCTCTGCAGATGGTAATGGGATGCAGGGAAAGAAGAATTCTCTTTCTTCCTTTGTAACTACACAGACAGTGTTTGAGTATTCCACCGCCCACTGGCTTGAATGCTGCATTTTGTCACCTGCAATCAAATGCATCCTGATTATTCTGCAAGGAGCACCAGGGTGGAGCAGGGTTGTTTTGCCTTTAATTTAATTTATTTATTTATTTATTTATTTATTTATTTATTTACTTACTTATTTATTTAGGTTTTTCTAGACAGGGTTTCTCTGTGTAGCCCTGGCTGTCCTGGAACTCACTCTGTAGACCAGGCTGGCCTCGAACTCAGAAATCCACCTGCCTCTGTGTCCCAAGTGCTGGGATTAAAGGTGTGCACCGCCACTGCCCGGCTTTGCCTTTAATTTTAACACCCATCACAAGATTTTGGCCATAGTGTTTTGGTAGAACTTTAAAGTATTCTAAAAGGCAGTGCTGTTTGGATGTGGTCAAAATTCTGCTTCTTCATTCTAACTTACAACAGACATGGAAAGCTAGGCTCCTGGTGACTAATCATATTTTGTCTTTTCCACATAGAAAGCTTTTTTCCAAAATGAATGTCCAGCTCCTTGCACATATGCAGCAGAGGACTGCCTTGTCTGGCCTCCGTGGGAGAGGACTCACCTAATCCTGCAGAGACTTGATGCCTCAGTGAAGCACCCTCTCAGTGGCAGAGAGGACGGAGGTGGGGGGGGAGAACTCTGGAAAGGGGGTCCAAGAGGTGTGGCAACATTTGGGATGTAAATAAATAAAATAATTAATTAATTTAAAAAATAAGAATAAAAAGAAAGTCTGGTGGAATTCTATACACACACACACACACACACACACACACACACACACAAAGAATGGCCGGGTATATTTAATCTGGAGACTAAAACCAGAGTATCAAGAGTTTAAAGCCAGCCTCGGCTACATAGTAAGATCCTATCTAGGATAAAATAACAATTAAAAAAACATAAAAACAAATAACATATCAAAAACAAAAGAAAAAAAACTACATGGAAGTTTTGAATGATTTATTGGTAAGTGTGACTTGTTTAAAGAATCATGTTCTCAGTGACAGATGGAGCAGGACACTGTGACAACAGAAATATCGGTCACCTGAAAAAGTGAGGTCTTTGCCACTCCAACAAACACAGCCTACCCTTGTTCCCACAGGGGGACATCCAGTCTCATCTGACGAGCTGTCTCCTGTACTCTCATTGTAGCTTCAAGTTCTCCCCTGTTTTGTCATGAATGGTTGAAATACTTTATGGAATGTAACACTTCACAAAAGTTAATAACAAAAAGCGTTGTGTCAAAAACCAAGAGAGAGCTATAATTAAAGTCACATTGTATTTCCTGTTAGTTGCTGAAGTCAGTCATGAGTCTTATCTTCAATAAATAGTACATTTAGACTTTCCTGTCAGAGAAAATTATTTTTAAATGATAGCTCAGAAAAGAACCATGAAAAGCTCCCATGCTATATATTATTAATATGATTTATGTCATGTGCCTTGGGAGAATGTTGAAAATATGCCAATAAATTAGTTCAAGAAATATTAAATATTAATTTGGTTGATGAAAAATTAAATATTAATGAAGTGCTCAAATACCAATTATACTGTAGTCTGAGCTTGTAAATATTTTCATAAGTAATTCCTGCTTCATATTTATGTAGTGGTATAGGTCAGGAAAGGAATAATTAATTTACAGAAAAAGTTTTTTTTCACCAATAAAATTTTCCAACTTACAGACTGAACTTCTGATTTTAAAAGGTGACAAAACTATTAATGTCACTACTTGGATTCATGGATAGTCCTTGTGTTGGAAGAGATAGAAATCTCTTTTTTTTTTTTTTTTTTTTTTACTCTTTTTTAAAAAATTTTATTTATATGAGTACACTGTAGCTTTATTCAGGTATTCAGACACACCAGAAGATGTTATCAGATCCCATTACAGATGGTTGTGAGCCACCCTGTGGTTGACTGGGAATTGAACTCAGGAACTCTAGAAGAGCAATCAGTTCTCTCCAACCTGGGATGGAAATCTCAACACACAGCTTGAACAAGAGCGTGTCTGTGTGCTTAGCTGAATGGTGTGGTCAAGATGCTGTTACAGGAAAGGTTTTATCTAGCAGCTGCAAGGAGATCACCAAGAACCTGGTACTTTCCCCCTCCTCTGCCTTCTGCTGGGCCATGGTCTCTTTACTGTGGTTACTGGTATGTACCAGAATGCCCATTCTCAAAGCCACAAGCTATGAGCTGAGAGCTTCTATCTGTGAGGTGTAAGCTACGGCTTGGCTTGACTTAGCTGTCAGTGGCTCAGAGTATTAGTCTGTTTGATTGGTTTTATTTTTCGAGGCAGGGTTTCTCTGTGTTGTCCTGGCTGACCTGGAACTTGCTCTGTAGACCAGGCTGCCTCCAAACTCACAGAGATCTGCCCACCTCTGCCTCCCAAGTGCTGGGATTAAAGGTGTGTGTCACCATGCCTGGTAGGCTCAGACTATTAGATGACACTGATACCCAGAGTTCTAACTCATCATCATGGCCCCTTGTTTGAATCAAAGTGTCTGGGGTCAGACTGGAGAGATGGCTCAGTAGTTAAGAACACTGGATCCAGAGATCCTGAGTTCAATCCCCAGCAACCATACTGTGGCTCACAACCATCTGTAATGGGATCTGATGCCCTCTTCCGGTGTGCTTGAAGACAGTGTACTCATATACATAAAATAGATAAATAAATAAATAAATCTTAAAAAGACAAAGTGACTGGGGTCGAGTCTTGCTCAGTTTTGTTATTCTGAGACAGTCTCTTTGTTATGTAGCTGTGGCTGGTCCGGAACTCAAATTTACAGAGATCCCCCTGCCTCTGCCTCCCAAGTGCTGAGATTAAAGGTGTACAACACCACACACAGCTTGTAGGGTCAAGCCTTAAGTCTTAGTTCATGACAGCTTGACACAGGGTCTGCTAGGTCCATAGCTCCACCTGACAGTCTAATATTTCAGTAGAATTGACACAACTGAGTCAATTGAATCTTCCCATTGGTCCTTTAGCCTCTAGAGTTAGCAGTTGGAATTGCTTCCCACCTCAGCTGGTCACAACCCATGCTGCATGCCATGAGGATTACAAGGATCCATGGCACCCGAGAGGATGATTTCCAGCACTGCCCCCCTATTCATCTCAATCCAAGAGGGTCAACTCCCACAAACTGAGTGATGCTCTGGCCTCAATCCCTGCTGCTGTGCTGGAGATTATCTTTGTTAGAGCACATTAATACTGGCTCAGACAGTATTAATGATCCATTCAGCTGACAGTACCGTCTTCCCCATCCCCATCAATAAAGAGGACCATGCTGGCTAGTTTTATGCTAACTTCACACAAATACAAGTGATTCTGGAAGGGGGAACCAAACTGAGAAAATGCTCCCACCAGATTAGCCTGTGAGCAAGCCCATGGGACATTTTTTTATTTGGGGATTAATGTGGGAGGGCCCAGCTCACTAAGGGCATTGTCAGCACTGGGCTGGTGGTCCTGAGTGCTATAAGAACGCAGATTAGCAAGATGGTGGTAGCACATGCCTTTGATCTCAGCACTTGGGAGGCAGAGGCATGTGGCTCTCTGTGAGGCCAGCCAGGAAAAACAAAAAAACTAAAGAGAAGAACACAGTCTGAGCAAACCATGAGCAAGCTAGTAAGCAGCATTCCTCTATGGTCTCTGCTTCAGTCCCTGCCCTCACTTCCTTTGAGGATGAACTATGGCCTGAGAGTTTTAAGCTGGAATAAACTCTTTTCTTCCCAAGTCGCTTTGGTCATGGTGTTTGATCACAGCAATAGAAACCCTAAGTAAGACCAGGGCCACTACACTCTGTATGAAGTAGTGTGGTTATCAATAGCACGTGTCTACAGTCCAGCCTCTGGTGATGCTAACTCCTGTCCTCTGTTAGAAGGAGGTACAAAGGGATCACAGTCTCTGCTCAGTGGCATAGATACATTGCTATATTGATGGTGTGACATTGCTTAAGCCAGAGGAGAGCAAAGTCGCAAATACAAGAAAACCCTAGGTAAAACTCCAGGGAGCTGGAGAGAAACCTTGAAAGATGTGGGAAAACCATGATGATAGGGAAGTCTGGAGGACCAGGCAGGGATGCCCCTTCAAGAAGCAGTGAAAATTACTTCATTTTATATCCCCTATTGTTCTAATGGAAGCCCAAGGCCTGGCAGATCACTTGAGTTTCTGGCTAGGCTTGGCACCTCCTTCTGATCCACTTACTGAGCAGGACCAGAGGAAGAAACTGTTCTGTGACAAGCCTTCTGCCTTTAGGGCCTTATGCATCCAGTGTCCGGCACTCTATAGTTCTAAAGAGACCTGTTATGACTGTTAATCTTGATTTTTAACTTGGTTTTTAGAGTCACTCTGGAAATGATTCCCTGGAAAAGTCTTTAAGAAATTATCTAGGCTTGTTTGTCTGAGGTGAGAAATCTCATCCTCAATGTGGCTGGTGCTATGCCCACTGTCTGGGATACCAGACTGCACAGAGAGGAGAAAATCCTGCTCCTCACTTCCTGACTGTGGATTCACTGTGACCAGCTTCCTCAGGATCCCACCACCATGACTTCCCTGCCGTGATGGGCTGGACCCTTGAACTATGGAGTCAAAATTATGTGTGTAGTCACAGCACTGAGACAGTAGCTAATACAGCTGTGATAGGAAGAGATTCTGGGTGAGGTGTCTAGGCAGAACGAGCAGGGAGGAGCACACTGTGGCTGCCTGGGCTTTTCAGCAAGGCCTTTCCATCCACTGTGGTGTGACCATCAGCTTAGCATCAGTTCCCAGCATACATCTGTACTGGCCCAAGTTCTCCCAAAAAAACAGAACCAACACCATTCATAGAGAAACATGGAAAGAGATTTAGGCTGGGAATTGGCTCTCATAGTTCCCGAGGCTGAGAAATCCCTTGGTATGCTGGCCCTAGAACAAGCTGAAGAATCAGGGGACTTGGTAACATGATTCTGTGTATTTGATGATCTGAAAACCACGGGGCAAAGGTCTTCACTCTAAAGCTGCTGTGGAGCTGGGACTCAGAGGGGCTGCCAGGAGATGTTCTAACACATGAAGCACCAAGAACCAGAATTGAAATAAAATTATTACATTATTTATTTATTTGTGGGGTGAAGGGCCATCCACATATAAAGGTCAGGGGACAACTTGTAGGAGTCAGTTGTCTCCTGCCATCGTGTGGTCCTGGGGTTGGGACTCGGGTCACCATGCTTGGCAGCAAATGACTCATCCTGCCAGCCTAGAACAAAGGTTTTAATGTCCACAGGAAACGGATGTCCCAGTTTAAGAAAAGAGAAAGTTCGCTTTTTTGCTACCTTTATTTCTGTTTGGCTCTCCGTGTACTAGACAACAATCACCATGTTGGTAGAGGTGGGTCTTCTGCATTCAGTATTCAAATGTTCTTCTCTTCTAGAAACTTCCTTATGGACACACCACAAAATGATCAGCAGTTTCTAGGCATTCCTTAGCTGAGTCAGATTAACACCTAAAAGCAATCCTCACAGCATCTGACCACAGGACATTGGGTGGTCATGTGACCAGAGATGTCACAAGATATGATTATCTCAAGAGATAAGCATATCAGATGTACCAGACCATAAAAATCAGCCAGGCCTAATAACAACTCAAGATATTATGACAGGGGTGTATTTGGGTATTGTAGAGGAATTTTAATCCAGCAACATAACTGTTCTGGCAAGGGATCACATCCAGAGACCTTTGGGTCTATATGACTTGACCAGAATGCAGATAAATTCTGGTTTACAATATAATCTGGCTGGAATACAGACATGCCCTTAGTACTCACCTTTAATTCCCAACAATGAAGGTAACAGTTAGTTTGTAGAAGGAAGGAGTTATGTTTGAAAGGGATGTCTAATTGAAGGGCAGACAAAGTGATGAATCAGAGAAAGATCTGATAGAATGAGTCAGAGATAGGATATGCCCAACTTCACAAAAACAGCACAGGAAAGAGGGACTATTTAAGAGCAGCGCAGGGAGAGAGAACAAGCTAGACACAGGCGGTGTGGTGTGTGCATAGATGTTTCACCAGGACAATTTTACAGCGGCAGGTTGCAGAGAGAACAAGCTAGACACAGGTGAAGACAGAACAAGCCAGAGAGTGAGAAGGAACAAGAAGATTAGAACATAGTGCCAAAGTTAGTATGAAGCCAAGCAGAGCAGCTCAGTCAGAAGCTGAGAGAAGCTGGATTGAATCAATTAGCTTGGAAAATTAGATTGTACAGAGGCTAGAAGTTTCCAGGCCTAGGCCTAAGGATAGTTAGAACAGGGAAGGAAATGCTCTGGACTCAGCCCAAGCAGTGTGACTGCACAGCTTGGGTACGGCTCTCCTTTCATTCCATCATCTGAGGAGATAAAAGTGACATTTACAGGGTCTCTTAGGGTTTCTATTGCTGTGAGGAGATACCATGACCACAGTTCTTAGAAAGGGAAACATTTCATTGGGGCTGGCATATAGTTCAAAGGTGGCTTGCAGGCAGAAGAAGCTGAGAGTTCTACATTCAGATCAGCAGACAGTAGGAAGAGAGTGACACTGGGCCTGGCTTCAGCATCTGAGACCTCAAAGCCCAACCCCAGTGACACTCTTCCTCCAACAAAGCCACACTTCCTAATAGTGCCACTCCCTAAGGACCTATGGGGGCTGTTTTCATTCAAACTTCCACACCAGGATTGGCTTGAGTGGGGCCACAGGTTTAAGGAAACTATGAGCAGGAGTCCTAAGCCCTCTGTCACACACGGGTGCTGACTGCTGCTCCTCCTGTGTGTCACATCCATCCATAACCACTTTAGGGTGAGCGGTGAGTCAGGAGCGTATATGGAGACTGCTTCTGTCGTCTGCTGGGGCTGGCCCTGGAACAGCAGAAGGGGAACATGCCATTATCTGAGCTTTACGTGGTCCCTGGGGCCATGCACTTCATGTGGTCTGAGGTAAGAATGCTCATGAACACAGGGGTCACAGCCAATGACTTGGCAGGGACATTGGGACACATTAGAAGGTTGAGAAGAAGAAGGTATGGGGGGATGCATGTGGGTGGGAAATATTCGTGTTTCCTGTTAGTATGATTGACGAGGACCACCCAGAAGCTGGAGTGAAGCCAATCCCCCAAGGCCAGAGAACAGTTTTGACAGAAGGCAAAAGCCTGCTGGGAGGCAGAAACAACAGATGTCCAAGACAATGACAAATCCAATAAGGAGCCAAGAAAAATGTCCCCAGATCCTTGCTGCTGGACTTGGGAGATCTTTTTGGTCCAATCTCATCTATGAAGTCACTCATTACACTTGGTCACTTTCAAAACAGGGTGTGCCTTACCTTCAGGGTGCCCCACGACTTTCAGGACATTGGTATTGCCTTCTGAGCCAGGCTGGTGTTTTCTCTTCCCACCCTGAAGGGAAGGGCTCTTCCCCTTCCCTCATCTGCAGGCTCCTAGCCAAGGCAGGATACAGAAGAACGTGTTTTGATGAGATGAAGACAAGTGGCAGATGCTCCCTGATGGACTCATTTGAAAAAGTTACACTGAAAGAAACGAGCCATGTTGGGAAGAAAGAACGCTTAGGCTAAAGCCTCCCCCACTGCATGCCAGCCACCTCCACTTCTACCGGAACCACTTGGTTGAGAACCTGGAACAGGTCTTCAAAATGACTCAGAGAGAGACTGAAGTAAAGCTTTTGTGTGTGTGTGTGTGTGTGTGTGTGTGTTTGTGTGTGTGTGTGTGTGTGTGTGTGAGAGAGAGAGAGAGAGAGAGAGAGAGAGAGAGAGAGAGAGAGAGAGAGAGAGAGGTAGAGCTTCTGAAAGAAGCTCGTTGATTCAATCAGCTTGGAAGATTAGATTGTACAGAGGCTAGAACAGAGGCAAGAAGTTTACAGGGCTAGGCCTAAGGATAGTTAGAACAGAGAAGGAAATGCTCTGGGCTCAGCATTTGAGCCCGGAGAAAGCCCAGCAAAAAGGTAATGAGGAAGAGCAAAGAGAATGCAGAGAGGAGGAAACTCTGCCTGCAGAAACAGACAGACAGACAAACATCATGGAAACAAGGATATATTATTCAAATTTACAGACACCTGCCTGCCTCTGCCTCCTGATTAAAGGTGTGCTGTACAGAGCAGACTGTTGTAGCATAGACCCATAACTCTAGCATTTGGGAGGTTGAGGCAGGAGGAGTGCCATGAGTTTGAGGCCATCCTGGGCTCCATAGCAAGTGCCAAGCTAACCAGTGAGGTACATAGCATAACCCTGTCTAAACAAACAAACAAACCTAAAGGCATGCTCCAACATGTACAGTTTGGTGGTTTGAATATGCTTGGCCCAGGGAGTGGCACTATTAGGAGGTGTGGCCTTACTGGAGTAGGTGTGGCCTTGTTGGAGGAAGCGTGTCACTTTGGGCATGGACTTTAAGACCCTCCTCCTAGTTGCTAGAAGTCTTCTCCTGGCTGCCTTCAGATTGGGATATAGAACTCTCAGCTTCTCTAGGATCATGTCTGCCTACATGCTACCATGCTTACTGCCATGATGATAATGGAAACCCTAACTAAGATGCCAGTGAACTCACCTGAGAGCAGTTTCCCAATAAACCTGACTTTAATGTAATCTTAAAAAAAAAAAGTCTGCCGGGCAATGGTGGCGCACACCTTTAATCCCAGCACTTGGGAGTCAGAGGCAGGTGGATTTCTGAGTTCAAGGCCAGCCTGGTCTACAGAGTGAGTTCCAGGACAGCCAGGGCTACACAGAGAAACCGTGTCTCAAAAAAAAACCAAAAAAAAAAAAATAGCCTGAGAAAGGTCTCTAGGCCACTTACTAATATCCCCCACCCCCAAACTTCTTGAGCTGGGCCCTCATGGTTCAAATCACCCTCAGCACTGTCTTCCATGCTGAGTAGGATGGTCCAGTAAAGCCCTGTTTAAAATTTTGTTTTAAAGATTTATTTATTTATTATATATATGTACACTGTAGCTGTCTTCAGACACTTTTTCTTCTTGCTCTGACCTTGCTCACTCCAGCCCTGCTCACTATAGCTGTCTTTAGACGCCCCAGAAGAGAGCATCAGATCAGATTTCATGAGCCATCATGTGGTTGCTGGGACTTGAACTCACGACCTTCGGAAGAGCAGCCGGCGCTCTTAACTGCTGAGTCATCTCTCCAGCCCCCGTTTAAAATTTCTAATTGCTTTTCTACTTCGAAGTCCCAAAGTCCACATTCTCCCAACAAGCAGCGTGGTTAAGCCTGCCACAGCAGCACCCTAGTCCCTAGTACCAATTTCTGTCTTAGTCATTGTCCTATGACTGTGACGCCATGACCATGTTCAAGTCTTATAAAAGAAAGTATTTAATTGGGGGTTTGCTTACAGTTTCAGAGGCTTAGTCTTTTATCATCATGGTGGGGAACATGGCTGCAGGCAGGCAGGTGTGGTACTGGAGAACAAAAGCAGCTACATCCTGATCAGCAGAGTGGGGGTGGGGGTAAGCACCAGTCTTGGGTTTTTGAAACCTCAGAGCCCATCCCTAGTGACATACTTCCTCCAACAAGGCCACATCACCTAACCCTTCACCAATCGTGTCACCCCCTGATGACCAAGCCTTCAAATACATGAGCCTATGGGGCGTCGTCTTCTTCAAACCACCACAGTCACTGAGCTGTACCTTCTAGGCTATGTGGTTCCCCAAGCTTCTGGGTTGACTCTCCTGTGCCTCCACCTCCAACCTCAGTGAAGGACTACTGGAATTACAGGTGAGCTCCACTGTATCTGGCTTTCTATCTGTTGGTTCTGCTTTATGTGCATCCATGTTCTGTCTACGTGGATGTCTGGGCACCAGCGGTGTCCCTGGGGCCAAAAAGGCCAGAAGAGGGCGCTGGAGTCCCTGGAACTAGAGTTCTAGATGGTTGTGAGCCACTACATGGGTGTTGGGGACGGTCCACTGGAAGAGCAGCCAGTGCTCTTAACTGCTGAGCCATCTCTGCAGTCCACAGTTGGCTTTGTCTCTGAGTTCTGGGGATCAAACTTAGGTTGTAAGGCTAGCCTGGGAAGTATCTTTATCCACTGAGTCTTCCCCCAGCCCAAGGGTACGGTTTTCTTTACCATTAGAGCTGGTGTCTAACCGGGAGGCTTTGCCCTCCTGCTCTTTCAAACATGAAGTAGGGGCTGAGGCTGTTGCTCAATGTGGGGATGAAGCCCTGGGTTCCATACTCAACACTGTAGCCGAAACCGCTCTGCTGCTGAGCAGAACCGGATGTCCTGGCTGGACCCAGGATGACAGGCAGGCTAGCCTGGCTATCGCTGGCAGCCCTTGGGAACAGTCTGCAGCTAATAGTGGGTAATTCAGGTCACGCACCACCTGTGCTTCCAGACATCGGGGGTCACAGTGTAAATAATTCCCTTGTCAGCCAGAGTGGCGATGTCCTCAGGTGAACATTTTAAAATACTTATTGCTGGCCCCAAGGGGCTTCTATGGAGTGTTTTTACAGAAAACCTGAGAATCACAGGGCAGCCATAAGCATGGCACCAGCTTGAACCCCGCCTGGATGCTGGTGTGCGCCTGAAGTCGGTAGCTGCAGCCAGCCAAAATTATGAAACCAAAGCACACAGGGAAAGACTGTTCTCCCAGGAGGAGACATTTATCTTGTTGTCTAATATTTAAACAGTTTAACTTGCCTTCCGATGAATTGTCTGTCTCGGAAAAGGGCATGTAACAAGTCTTCGTGATAAATCCCTCGTTTTTAACATCGGGGAATATGCAGACAGGTTTTATTAACAGAACATCTGTTTCTCTCCATCTCCACTTAATAAGTGTTTAAAGATGGGGTCCCAATTCTCAGGCCCTTTGGCCTTGGCATCCTCAACTCGTGGGTGCAAGCAAGGCGTGTGAGCATTAGTAGCCAAGCTGCAGAGCCCCGCAGTGCTTCAAGCACCCAGTTAGCGCCTCCTCAGCATCTGTACTTGGCGCCTGTGCCCGGGACAGGCTGCCCACCTGGGCCTCTTCTGCCAGCGGTTGCTTCCCACCTGCTTCTCAGAGATTGCATCTCTCCTCACTGCTGTTGCTCCTGCAGGTGAGTGGCATCTGACGCCTCTCCAGTGCCATGGCCAACTGGACCCTCTGGGGGGAACCAGAGCCCACAGGTCACTAAAGTAGCTGTGGTCCATTGAGACCTGGAGGTGTGCAAGCAGAGGGAGAAGGATCCCTGGAGAGCTGTACACACTTCAGCACTTGAACTCAGAGGGGCAGGGCACTGTGCAGTCTCCGGCCACACTGTCAGTGTTCACACCTGTCTCCGTGAAAGTCCCGGATCTTCTCCATAGACTTTTCTGAGAAGCATTACCACCTCTGCCCCCCCCCCTCGTCCTTCTGGATTTCCTCTGCTTCTGTTAGTGTATGTGTATGTGTGCATGTGTGTATATGTGTGTTGCCTCAGAGTGTCAGCAGCCCTGACCAGTGATGTGAGATGGCAGGGGACAGACAAAGGCACTTTTATAATCTAGACTGACCAGACATATTTGTATTTTATATTGTAGCAAAGAATGATAGCACATATCTGCTAATGGTTTCTTCTGAGTTTTAATCGAGACGGCAGCACTTCGGGAGGGCAAGGGCCAGTGGCTTCTGAAGTATTTGAACTCTGAGGACAACGAGACAATGAGAGAAGGGCAGGAGGTGACAGAGAGTCATCAGCACCAGGAGTCTCAGACCAGGCTGCCTGCCTGATCAGAGGGGAAAGACTGAGCTTTGGAATGACTGGCTGCCTTTGTCCCCATCCCCTAGAAAATGTTCAAGCTAAGGACGAGGGGGAGAAGGTAGGCTTTTGGCATGTCTTTGGGAGTCCCTGGGCTGGCTCACAGCTCAGGGTTAGTACTTGTCTCTGCTCTCTGGCATTTGTGGTGACAGGCCACATGTGTTCTGAGATCCTGGTGACAAAGGGCCCTTTCCAAAAAAGAGGAGGGAAGGACTTATTTAACATTCTTGTCACTTACTTGAGCTCCAAACTATGTACAGGACTATAATGCTAGATTTGGGAGACTGGGGCAGGAGGATCTCAAGTTTAAAGCTAGCCTAGGCTACATAGTGTAGGCTTGTCTCAAAACAAACAAAAAACCAGTCAGAACACATCAAGAGTGAAACTTGTAATGCAAAGATGGCTGAGTACTTCAACAGAGACAGGGCACAGGCCACCTGTGGCTACCCGTGGCCAGCTCTGCTCCCCAGATAAGAGCCAGTGGGCCTTATGATGCCTTTAAAGGATGAGGTCTTTCTGGGTGAGGCCTCACATCCACCACAGCAATTTAGAGGTGGAAAGGAGGGGTTAGGAACTCAAGGGTAGCCTTGGTTGCATAGAAAGTTCAAGGCCAGGGGCTGGAGAGATGGCTCAGTGGCTAAGAGCACTGACTGCTCTTCTAAAAGTCCTGAGTTCGATTCTCAGCAACCACATGGTGGCTCACAACCATCTGTAATGGGATCCGATGCTCCCTTCTGGTGTGTCTGAGGACAGCTACAGTGTACTCATACGTGAAATAAATAAGATAAAAAAAAGAATGGGTATCAAGGGCTGGGGACATAGCTCAGTTGGTAAAGCACTCTCCCGGGATGAACACAGCCATAGGGTCAGTCCCCAGAAACACATAAAGCAGAGGAGGTAGGGCATGTCTATAATCCCAGCCCAGATAGAGGCAGGTCCATAACTCTAGTTCCAAAGGATCCCTTTGTGGGTACCAGCCACACAAATAATGTACAGACTTACATGTAGGCAAAACACTTATACACATAAAATTAAAAATGAAAAAGTCCGCCGGGCAGTGGTGGCGCACGCCTTTAATCCCAGCACTTGGGAGGCAGAGGCAGGTGGATTTCTGAGTTCGAGGCTAGCCTGGTCTACAGAGTGAGTTCCAGGACAGCCACGGCTACACAGAGAAACCCTATCTCGAAAAACCAAAAAAAAAAAAAAACCCACACACACACAAAAAAAAAAAAAAAAAAAGGAAAAAGAAAAAGTCCGTGTTCTGCTTCGTAGCCTGGACTGGTTTGGAATGTGCCGTCTTCCCGCCTCAGCCTTCTGTGTGCTAGAGGGCGGGTGAATATGAGACAGCTGGGCGTCAGTCTGCCAAGTTTCTCTCTGACATGGGGTAGAGAATGTGGCTCTGGGTCTGTAGACAAATGGACTCCCATTGGTCACAGCTGAGGTGGTCAGACTTTGAGTTAGGGTCAGGGGTCCTGACACACTGCTTGCTGCTGCTCAGCCACTTAGCAGCCATTCAGCAGCAGGTAGGCCCAAAACATCTTTCCTGAGAGGGCACTGGGCCATGTTCAGTCAGAGGAGACATTGATCTGAAGAGAGGTCCCCAGAATCTCTGCGATGTCAGTCTCCTCATCTCACCCTAGGTGGGAAAGTGAAATAAACAGGACACTGATCCCAGCTCCAAAGCAAGACCCAACATCTAGCACCAAACTCTTCTGATAGAAGAGTGGCTTCTCTGCAAAATGGCAGGGTGGGGCGGAGGTGGGTGGGGATGGAGGGGGGTGGGTGGGAGGGATGGGGGAGAGAGCGAGGGTGGGGTGGGATGAGGGGTGGGGGGTGGGCAATGACAACACAAAGACTTCCTGCAGCACAGGGTTTGTTGTTGTTGTTGTTTTTGTTGTTGTTTAAATCTAAATATCTGATACAAATTCACAAAAGACTCCACGGGCCTGGTAAAGATCTAGAGAGGCTGTGGTGGGGAGACATTCACACCTGAGAGCAGGAAGCACACAGCAGAAACCACAATAGCTGGGTCTAGAGGCCAGGATGTTGGCTGTAAATAACATCCAAGATACCTGAGAAGAGAGAATTGTCACAGTCAAATGAGAAACGACCCAAAGATGAAAAAGGAAAAAAAATAGGTTCAGACATAGGGTGTGCAGACTGGAAGAGGAGAGATTTGGGGGGGGGGGACAGCAGATACGAGGAAAGAGTAATCAAAGAAATAGAAGGAGACTGCTTTCAGGGATGAAGCTAGATACAGAGGGTAGTCTAGCTTCTGAGCCAAATTGATAGAAAGGGGTCACACTGACGGCGATGAATTTTCACAGGAAAACAGCTGAGCAGTTGGGCATGGTGACACTTGCCTGTGATCCCAGCACTTGGGAAGCTGAGGCAGGAAGATTACCTTGAGATTGAGGCCAGCCTTGACCATCTAGTGAATGAATGTCAGGGCAGCCTGAGCTACAGAGTGAACTCCTGTCTCAAAAACCCAAACCAAACCAAGGGGACCAGAGAAATGGCTTAGCAGTTAAGAGCACTGGCTAGTCTTCCAGAGGACCTGGGTTCCACCTAAGCCCCTACATAGCAGCTCCCAGCAATCTGTAATTCCAGCTCTAGGAGATCCAACTCCCTCTTCTGGTCACTACAGGCACTGCATGCAAGAGGCACATAGACGTATAAGCAGACAAAACACCCATACACATATAATTAAACAAAAACCCTAACCAAGGGGCCAATAAGATTACTCATAGGGTAAATAGAGGTACTTGTTGCCAACTCCAACGACCTGAGTTCAGTCCCCAGGACCCACATAACAGAAGGAAAGAGATGACTCTGGAAAGTTGTCTTCTGAAAACATGTGTGCTGGAGCACACAAAATGTTAGAACAAACAGTTAAGAAAGACATAGCTGCCAGGTGGTGGTGGTGGCAGCAGCACACGACTTTAATCCTAGCACTTGAGGGGCAGAGGTAGGTGGATCTCTGAGTTTAAGGTCAGCCTGGTCTACAGAATGAGTTCAAGGAAAGCTAGGGCTATACAGAGAAACTCTGTCTTAAACAACAACAACAACAAAAAACCACAAATGGTAAAACTTTGGTTTCAATTCCCAGCACCCATATACATGTACATGCACACATGTGCGCACACACACACACACACACACACACACACACACACACAAATGCAAACACACACTTAGAGCAAGACATTAGAGGAAGGAGAGATTTTTATTCCTTTTATAAATCTTTTTTCCCTTTGGGTATTTTTAAAAAAATACTTATGTTTTTTTCTCTTTTTGTTTATTATTATTGTCATCATGAGCAAACATGTGTGTATGTGTGTATAAATGTATGTGTATATCTGTGTATGTGTGTACATGTATGTATATGTATATATGTGTGTTTATGTGTGTTTGTGTGTATATGTGTGTGTATAGGTGTATGTGTTATATGTGTGTACATGTGTATGTGTGTGTGTCTGCGTATATGTGTATGTGTGTATGTGTATATGTTTGTGTGTGTGTTTGTGTGTATATGTGTATTATGCGTATGTGTGTATCTGTGTATGCGTGTGTGTGTGTGTGTGTGTGTGTGTGTGTGTGTGTTGGAACATGTACAGAGGTAGAGTAGGTTTTTGCCTGCTACCTTTCTGTGTGTTTCCTGGAATACTGATCTTGGGCCACTATCCTTCCACAGAAAGCTCTACACCTGCTGAGCCCCTTCTTTTTACAATTTCAAAGCAGATTTAAATTAGGGAACAGAGTGATAAATAAGGACCTTACAGACAAATAGGAAAAAAATGACAAACAAGCCCAAAGTAAAATGATCTCAGAATTTTCAGAACATTCAAGGAAATAAATGTCAATTTATTTTTACCTCTGCTCATGCTTAGGAGCACATTTTACTTTGTGACCTATTTGTGTGTTTTCTGAAACAGGATGAAGGATATAAAAGGCAACTTGAACTCTGTCACTCTTCAGACACTGCCGATGCAATTCGTGGTCTTACCATCCTCAGTGCATGCTGATATTTCCTGTTCTTGCCTAGGCCATAAAACCAAGGAAGTCGATGTCTACAGTTTGAAATTCATGCATGGGATCTAGAAAAATCTAAGTAAAAAATAGGTTTGTCATTTGTGTACGGAGGCAAAAAGAAACCGCAGGGACCAAGCTGTTTAAAAAATAATCCATTCAGTGTACTCGTGAATAAATCACCCAAAGATGTAGGAGGAAATCAGATGCAAGGTGGCATTGACTATAATTCCAGTGCTCAGGATGCTGAGGCAGGAGAATTGCCACAAGTTTGAGGCCAGCCTGGGCTATAAAAGTAGGTTCCAGGTCACTGTGGGCTACAAATGAGATGTTTGTCTCAAAACAAAACAAAAGCAGTAAGTAGCTGGAGAATTTCTGTATAGTCCCACACCTTCAAAATGTAAACCGGCTATAGTGGCCCAATCTTTAATCCCAGCTCTAGGAAGACAGAGACAGGCAGATCTGTGTGGTAAAAGGCCAGCCTGGTGTACACAAAGGCTACATAGTGACTCCTTGTCACAATAAATTAATAAATAAAATAGTAGAAAACTCACTGAAGTATTTACATTTGTGTGTGTGTGTGTGTGTGTGTGTGTTTCCTGTGTGCATGTTTGTGTATGTGACCGTGCACATGTATATGCAGGCATGTGTGGAGGCCGGAGGTCAACCTAAGCTGTTAGCTATCAGGAGTCATTCACCTTAGTTTTCGAGACAGGTCACTCATTGGCCTGGAACTTGAGAAATGTGAAAGGCACAGAGGTCCTTGTACTCACCGATAAGTACTAAGGGACCCAGGAACGTTAAACACACAGGGTTGTCCCTTCAAAAGTTGGGATCTGTAACCTGTTGTCTGCCTGGAAGGCTGGCAGCAGATGTGGCAAATAGCCTGGTGATTTTTGCACTATCTATGTAGCTGAGACCACACTGGATCCTTCCTTGAAACCCTCACTGTGGGCTTGTCAATCTATAGAACCTAGCTTCACGGGAGGTGTCACACGAACTTTACAAAGAGTTTTGATGTAATCATGCCTTAAGCTTTATTGTGCACACAGGATTGAGTTAATTATCACCAGGAAAACTTCACCAAACTGTGCTGTGCTTACATATGTCTAAAATAAACTACTCAGGGTCAGACTCTCAAAGTTTGAACCAACACCAGCTACTGAATTGTGTTGGGTAGCAGGAATGGTGGGGGGTAGGAACAGTTCCTGTTCCTCTATGTAAATGCTGGGGGCCGTGCAGCCGCGAAAGCAGCCCCCGCAGGAGGACCTAACTGAGGGCTGCCTGAGAGGCCAGGGACTGCTGGTGCAGACAATGCCAGCCAATCGGGAACTGCTGTTTAGAAGAGATGCTTTCTTGGAACCAATGGGGGCGTGGGTGGAGGGTATTAAAGGAGCTTGCGGCAGTGCTCAGATGAGCTTGCTGTAATTTCTCACCTGGTCCCAGAGTCTGTGTCATTGACTCTGCGTCAACTCGCCCCCAAGCCCCAAGGGCAGGTAGAGTCAGACGGGAAGCTGTCCAGGGCACAGGCAATGATGTTGAACCGAACTTCTTTCTTGCTTCCCTCTGGATCATTGCTCTGCGGGCCACGATTGTCACAGAGACCCCTGCAGAGAAGTAGGCGGAGCAGGCTATTCAATAAGCTTCAGGGATTTCCCCGGGGCTAGGATTACAAATGCCAGGACCATTTGTAAGATATATATATGCATTTGTGTGACTGTACACCATGTGTGTTCAGGTGCTCTCAGAAGCCAAAAGAGGGCACTGGATCACCTTAGAGCTGGAGTGACAGATGGTTATGAGTCACCCGACAAGGGTACTGGGACTAATCTCAGGTCTTCTGGAAGAACAGCGAGTGCTCTTAGGCAGCTGAGGTGTCCCTCCAGTCCCCCCATTTGTTTGTTTTGTTTTAATATGAGTTCTTGGGGTTCAAACCCAGGCCCTCATGCTTTGCAGGCAGCAGTTTTCTAAGCAAGCTGGTGCCTCACCCTATGCACGATTACTGTAATATGGGCAAAATTGTGTGAGGAACACAGTGAGTAGCACGGGCTTTCGTCTAAGTAAGGAGGCAGAGTAGAAAGGGAGAGACTTGGCCTGACAGTGGTGGTGCACGCCTTTGAGCCCAGCACTCAGGAGGCAGAGGCAGGAGGATCTCTGAGTTTAAGGCCAGCCTTATCTATAGAGCTTGTTCCAGGACAGCCAGGGCTACACAGAGAAAAACTGTCTCGAAAAAAAAAAGTAAAGAAAGAAAGGGAGAGACTTGACTTTAGGCGTATTATTTGGTTACTT
>CM052710.1:25741206-25787630 GCA_028551405.1 Uromys caudimaculatus
CCAGCAACCCAGCAATCCAGCAACCCAGCAATCCAGCAACCCAGCAATCCAGCAACCCAGCAATCCAGCAACCCAGCAACCCAGCAATCCAGCAACCCAGCAATCCAGCAACCCAGCAATCCAGCAACCCAGCAATCCAGCAATCCAGCAACCCAGCAATCCAGCAATCCAGCAACCCAGCAATCCAGCAATCCAGCAACCCAGCAATCCAGCAATCCAGTAACCCTACAAGTAATCCAGCAATTCAGCACTAGCAAAGGCAGCAGCAGGCTGAGCAGCAGCCACCACAGACTCTCAGGGCTTTCACATTTATACCTTCTCAGGAGTTCCCAGAACTCTAAAAGTAAACTATCTACAGTTGACAAAACTACATACCGCCTAGAGCACAAGACAAATCATAGGTGCTGAGGACAATCTGAAGCAGTCCCATATCCCACACCTGGGATTAAAACAAAAACATATTCACAAAACATAACTGTTTTTTTTTTTTTTAAGAAACCAAAATTCTCACTACACTTGACTATTACCTTACTTTCTAGGGGGAAAAATATTATTATTACTTTTTGAAACAGAGTCTCTCTATATAGCTAGCTGTGGCTGGCCTAGTTCTTCCTATGTAAACCAGGTTGACCTTGAACTCACAGAGATTCACCTGCCTCTGCTTTCTGAGTGCTGTGAGTAAAGGCAAGTGTCACTGTGCCTTGCTTGGAAATGTTCTTTTTCTTTTTGAGCAAGGTGTCAAGTAACCCAGCCTCAAATTCTCTATGTAACCAAGGATGACCCTGAACTTGTGATCCTTCTGCCTCCACTCCCGCACCGCAGTGCTGGGATTACAGGTGTGCACCACCACACTCAGTTTATTTGGTGCTGGGGGATTGAACCCAGGGACTCCTCCTGCATATGAGCACTCTACCAACTGACTGTTAAGAGAAATTATATATATGTATATGTATGTATGTATATATGACGTTTATAGTCCCAGGTGACATCTTATAAAAGTAGAAGTGAGGGCTAGGGTATAGCTCAGTGGTACAATGCCTGTCACACAAAGTAGTGGGTTCCACTCTCAACAACGCAAAATCTCCTCCCCCCCCCTCCTCCTCCTCCTCCTCCTCCTCCTCCTCCTCCTCCTCCTCCTCCTCCTCCTCCATCACCACCTCCACCAGCACCACCATCATCATCATCTCACTTAAGGAAACAAATAGGGCCGGGCAGTGGTGGCGCATGCCTTTAATCCCAGCACTCGGGAGGCAGAGGCAGGCGGATTTCTGAGTTCGAGGCCAGCCTGGTCTACAGAGTGAGTTCCAGGACAGCCAGGGCTACACAGAGAAACCCTGTCTTGAAAAACCAAAAAAAAAAAAAAAAAGAAAGAAAACAAATAGGTTTCTAAGAGATAAAAAAAATAAAACAAACCCCAGCACATGAGAATAGGACAAAACAAGCAAACAGAAGGAAGAGAGCCCAAGAAAAGGCACAAAAAACTGATACAGATGCAGCGACCCACTTGTTTACACACTCTGGCTTCCATTAAAACACTAATCTTTTTTTGAGTACATGGTCAATTTTGAAGAAAGTTCCATGAGGTCCAAAGTAGAAGGTATATTCTCTTGTATTTGGGTGAAACGTTTTGAAATATCTATTAGGTCCCTTTTTTTTTTTTTTTTTTTTTTTTTTTTTTTTTTTTTTTTTTTTTTTTAGACAGGGTTTCTCTGTGTAGTCCTGGTTGTCCTGGAACTCACTCTGTAGACCAGGCTGGCCTCGAACTCAGAAATCTGCCTGCCTCTGCCTCCCGAGTGCTGGGATTAAAGGCATGTGCCACCACTGCCCAGCAGGTCCCTTTTTTTTTTTATAACATTGGTTAGCGCCAGCATTTTTCTGTGGAGGACTGAGGGTCGACAGGTGATTTAAACTGTTCTAGTGTTTCTTTTATGAACTTGGGTGCCCTGTGTTTGGTGTATAGATGTTAAGAATTGTAGTGTTAGCCGGGCAGTGGTGGTGCACGCCTTTCATCCCAGCACTCGGGAGGCAGAGGCAGGCAGATTTCTGAGTTCGAGGCCAGCCTGGTCTGCAGAGTGAGTTCCAGGACAGCCAGGGCTACACAGAGAAACCCTGTCTCGAAAAACCAAAAAAAAAAAAAAAAAAAAAATTATTTATTTACTCTTATTTTATGTACCTTGGTTTCTGAATGCTTGTATGTGGTGTGTTTGAGGGTGTCTCCTGGAACTGGAGCTACAAACCGTTGTGAACTGCCATGTGGGTGCTGGGATGTGAACCCAAATCCTTTGGAAGAGCATCCAGTGCTCTTAACCACGGAGCCATCTCTCCAGCCCTTGAGTATTCTTTATTGATTCTATTTCCACTTCTAGATCTTGAACTCTTTTATTCATTTCCTTCCACTGTTTGTGTTTTCTAGATTTCTTTAAGGGGTTTCTTCATTTCCTCTTTAAGGACCTCTATCATATGCATGAAGGTTATTTTAAGGTCTTTGTCTTGTGATTCAGCTCTGTTACAATTCTCTATGGTAGGGTTGCTGGGCTTTAATGAAGACATTTTGTCCTGGCTGACTGATTGTGTTTTTACACTGGAGACTAGGTATCTGGGTTTGGGATGGTTGTAATTCCAAGCGCTGATATCTTGATCTTGTCTCTGTTGCATGGGTACTTCATTCCTTGCTTTCAGTTGCCCTCTCTGGTTCTTAGGAGATTGTCTAAGGGTTTTATTGCTGTGACAAGACACCATGACTACAGCAGTTCTCATAAAGGACAATATTTAATTGGGGCTGGCTTACAGTTTCAGTGATTTATTTCATTATCATCATGGCAAGAATCATGGTGGTATGCAGGCAGACATGATGCTGGAGAAGCTGAGAGTTCTACATCTTGATCAGAAAGGCAGCAGCAGGGGACTGTATGTGTATCACACTGGGGATAGCTTCAGCATATATAACTCACAGCCCACCTCCACAGGGACACACATCCTCCAACAAGGCCACACCTCCTCATAGCACCACTCCCTATGGCCAAGCCTTCACACACATGAGTCCTTGGGGAGGGGCATTCCTATTCAAATCGCATGTGGCCTGATGAAGAATTCTTCTGGGATCCTGCTGGGTGCGTTCACTGGGGGTAAAATATGTTTATATATATGGAACTGACTCTTAGGAATTAGCATGGTCCAGGAGAGTAGGGGCTGAGGGGGTGGGTCTACAGGAGGGAGGAAAGCAGAGTGTTCAGCCAGGCTCTGCTTAGTCCCCTGGGATTGAGAGCCAAGAGTGAGGTGAGGCCACAACAGGTAGCCTACTACAGAGCTGCAGCTGAGACTGGGGAAATGGCTTTGGATCAGAGGAGGGAGAGCCGAAGATCTAGAGTTAACCTACCTGTCTCCCTGGCCGCAGCGGCCTGTAGTTCCCAGGGGACCCTATGTTACATTCCAAGTGGACTCTTCAGAACTATCTTCCAACTTACAAATTTTTCTTTAACTAGATCTACATTTATCAAATCTTTTAAATATCTTTAAACATTTATTTATCAGCTATTCATATATTCACTTATTCAGTGTATGTATATGTATGCAGCAGTGGGTTTTCTTCTACAATGTGGTTTGGGGCATCAAATTCAAGTTGGCAGGCTTGGTAGCAAGCATCTTTACCCACTGAGCCGTCTTGCTGATCTATCTATCTATCTATCTATCTATCTATCTATCTATCTATCTACACTTCATAATTTCTCTGGGGCTGGGGATGTAGCTCAGAGACACAGCATTTGTTTTGTTTGCACAAACACCTGTAGTCTATCTCCAGGGCCATAAAACAAAACAAAAATCAAATAAAACAAAAGCCCACCATAGGTGTTTCTTGTTTGACAAGTTATTTCTTCATTTATTTCTCCATCCTTATTTTCAAGTCTCTGGGAAATGAGTCCACACACTGTTAGTAGGCTGGCTGTGTTTCTGTTTGTGTTTGGTTTTCTAGTATTCAGTTTCTACATGTCCTGGAATCTGGGCTCTGGGCTGGACATTTTGGGCTTTGCATTGTGCTTTTTTCTGTTTCCTTCCTCTTTTTTTGTCTGGTAGTTTTAGGTTTTTGCTTGTCACAGCTATATCCTTGCACAGAACTTGTCTTGTGCTCTCTACTGACACTGGAGGACTGTAGACCCAGTGACACAGCTGGAGAAAGGCTTGGGCCATCTTGGTTAGTGTCTTAGTTACTATTGTTGGGAAGAGACACCATGACCAAGGCAGCTTAGAGAAAAAAACATCTTTATAGGATTAGAGTTCATGACCACGTGTGGTGGTTTCAATATGCTTGGCTCATGGGGAGTGGCACTGTTAGGAGGTGTGGTGTGGCCTTGTTGGAGGAAGTGTGTCACTGTGGAGTGGATTTTGGAGGTCTCCTCCTATGCTCAGGCTCCATTCAGAACAGAACAGAAGAGACAGTCCTCTCCTGATTGCCTTTGAATCAATATACAGAACTCTCAAGTCCTCCGGCATCATGTCTGCCTGCCTGCTGCCGTGGTTCCCACCATGATGACAATGGACTGAACCTCTGAAACTGTAAGCCAGCCTTAATTAAATGTTGTCCTTTGTAAAAAGCTGCCTCAGTAATTGTGTCTCTTCACAGCAATGAAACCCTAACTAAGAAACCATTGTAGGGAGCATGGCAGGCAGGCAGGCAGGAAGGCAGGCATGGTGCTGGAGCAGTAGCTGAGAGCTCACATCCTTAGCCACAAGTACCAGAGAGAGAGAGAGAGAGAGAGAGAGAGAGAGAGAGAGAGAGAGAGAACTGGAAATGGGTCTATTTTTGAAACCTCAAAGTCCACCCCCAGTGACACCCCTCTAATGAAGCCACACCTCCTTATCCTTCCCAAACAGTTCACAAACTGTCTTCAAATGAGTCCATGAGAGAGCCATTCTCATTCAAAGCACCACAGTTAAGAAGATGTTTCTGTCCTCCAACATCCCTTGGCCCACAGCTTCTGCCATAGCTCCTGCAGTCTGCTCAGTGGCCAGACGTTTTTCCTTTTGTTCTGTGGTTAGCCTTCCCCCACAATGAATGGCCATTTTCCCAATCCCTTCATGCCATTCCCTGGGTGACATTTTAGCTCCCATCAGCCCACAAGGTTTGGCTCTGCTCACCACTTTTTTCTCTAGTTCTTTATGCCTGTCTACTAGGCAGTTTATCCAGTGGTTTGCTTCATTTTGTTTGTGTTTTCTGTTGGCATTCGTACCTTGGAAACTTTATCTCCCAATGTTACGTGTTTAGTGGCATTAAGAGTGTTAATCTTCCTCGTCACTGTGAAGTTATTTAGAATCATAAGGTAAACACGGCTCTGCAGGTGTCGATGGAAGCATTTCCAGAAAGGTTTAACAAAGCAGGAAAGAACCACCCAGAATGTGGGTGGCACCATGCCAGAGACTGGGGTTCTAGACTGAATGAAATGGAGCCGGGCCACCAGCATTACCTGCTCTCTGCTTCCCGACTGGATGTGATGACACCAGCTGTCTCAGCTCCTGCCACCATTCCTTCCTGCCAAGACAGTGTCCCCATGAACTGTAAGCAGAGAGAAACCCTTCCTCACTGAAGTTGCTTCTTGTCAGGTGGTTTATCACAGCAACAGGAAAAATAGCTGATACTGGGGGGGTGTCAGAGCTGTGAATCACCAACTTTTCCCTCTTGAATATTTAAGTCATTTTGAGACAAAGTTCTGGTTTTTCACAGTGGAAACATACTAGCTGGAGGAAGCTGAGGTTTGAAACATCTAAGCCCTGAGACTTCAACTCTGCCAGTCCTAGTAATGGACGTGAGTGGGCTTAGTGAGAGGCTGCTCAATGAGGCGAATGCCCATGGGAGAACTTGTTATTACAGATCAACTTCTCATACTGACTTAATAGCAATAAAATGTTATAGGCACAGAATGTTTCACTCCAGTGTGCTATTTACAGTCTCTTGTCAACTGCATCTACCCACCAAAGGCATGTCTATTTATTTATTTACATATTTATAGACAGGGTCTCTCTCTGTAGTGCAAGCTGGTTTAGAACTCACTATATAGCCAAAGCTAGCCTTAAACTCACAGAGATTCTCCTACTTCAGCTTCTTTGTTGTTTTTTTTTTTTGTTTGTTTGTTTGTTTTTCAAGACAGGATTTCTCTGTGGAGCCCTGGCTGTCCTGGAACTCTCTCTGTAGACCAGGCTGGCCTCAAACTCAGAAATCCGCCTGCCTCTGCCTCCCAAGTGCTGGGATTAAAGGCGTGCGCCACCACTGCCTGGCCTACTTCAGCTTCTGAGTGCTGCCATTATATGCATGAGCCACTATACCTGGCTAGACAATTCAGAGAAGGGGTGGAAAGACAGGCAGGGAAAGATACACACAGACACACAGACATAAAGACACAGGCACGCAGAGAGAGAGAGAGAGAGAGAGAGAGAGAGAGAGAGAGAGAGCTCAGCAGACCGGAAAGAATGCCATCCTTTCACTTTTCAGAATAGAGCAAACAAACTAACTGCAGAATAAAAACCAGAGCCAGGCAGTGGTGGCACATGCCTTTAATCCCAGCACTTGGGAGGCAGAGGCAGGTGATTTCTGAGTTCAAGGCCAGCCTGAGTTCCAGGACAGCCAGGGCTACACAGAGAAACCCTGTCTTGAAAAACAAAAAAACAAAAAAAAACCAAACCGGAGATGCAGTGAAGTGTTTGTATCTTCTACAGAAAAACACTCATTGGTTACAGTGTTATCCCAAAAGAGAAGCACAAAATCCTGAACTGACAATAATCAGGACAAGGAGATAGAAATGAGAGAAAGATTGGATCCCAGCAGGTTGCCCAGACTAGGCGTTTTTACTGGCAAGGGTTTCCATCTACTTAAGAAATAGCAGTATCCATTGTTAAATGAATTATTTCAAAAAGAATAGAAAGGAATGGGGTGAGGGTCGGGGATAGCCCAGCGACAGAAACTGGAGAGTTAGAATGTGTGGTGCCCTGGGTTTAGTGTCAGAACAAAAGGCCTGGAGATGTAGCTCAGTTTGTTTGAATGCTTGCCTACCGTGCATGAAGACACTCCAGGCTCAGTTCCCAGCAGCCCATGATTGGGGGCAGCGGCACCTGCGATCCCAGCATTCAGGAAGTAGAGGCAGGAGGATCATTCCAAGGTCATCTGTAGCTACGTGGTAAGTTGTAGGCCAGCCTGGGCTATATCAGACCCTGTCTTAAAACCCAATAAGCAGGAATGGTGAGGTAGCTCAGTAGGTAAAGCAGTGGTTCTCAACCTGTAGGGTACAACCCCTTGGGGCCGACTATCAGATATCCTGCATATCAGATATTTACATTGTGATTTATAACAGTAGCAAAGTTACAGTTATGAAGTAGTAACAAAAACAATTTTATGGTTGGGGTCACCATAATATAAGGAACTGTATTAAAGAGTCGCAGCAATGGGAAGCTTGAGAACCACCGGATTAAAGGGACCTGTCACCAAGCCTGACAACCTGAGTTCTATCCCTGAAGACCCATGTGGTGGAAGAAAAGAACCAACAGACACAATACACACATCAGACCCCCACTTGTGCTGCGGGACATGTGCATACACACCTACAAAATAAAACAGAAAATGTAATACAAAATCAATTGCTTAAAAAAGTAACAACTCAGAAAAGAAACCAAGAATATCCCTGGATTAGTACTGCAAATGGGTGTAGCTCCATCTTTCTATCTACTGAGGATTAAGAACAGGAGGACTGGGGTAGAGCTAAGTGGTAGAGTCCTTAGCATGCATAAATCCCCAGAATTTTTTAAAAAGACTTTTTAGAAAGTGAGGTGGTTAGGCGTGGCAGTTAATACTTGTAATCCAAGAACTTTGAGGCAGGAGGATTGCAGCAAGTTTAAGGATAACCTGGATTGCATAGTGAGCTCCAGGTTGACCTGCCTTATAGTGTAAAATCATCTGAAGTCCTTCTGCCTAAGAAAACAAGAAGAAGAAAATGAAGGAAGAAGAAGAAAACCATAGGCCAGAGGAATAAAGTCAAGTGTCATTAAAGGCCAGCAAGTGATGCGATGGCGGCCTCTGGGATGGCTGGGAGTGTGAAGAGACGAGAGAGTACCTCTTCTTTAGGAATTGAATCCCAATGCCCTAAACCTTGTCACACAAACAAGTGTCACAGGTCACCAATCTGCAGCCTCTGGAACAGCTCTACTATAACATGGATGATAAAACCCTCGTTAAAATAAGCATAAGCCGGTGGGAAGACTTAGCAGGTAAAGGGCTTGCCACCAAGCCGATGGCCTAAGTCCAAGCCCCAGAACATTTATGGTAAAGGGGGAAGGAGAGAGTCCACTCCTGAGGGTTGTCCTCTGACCTTCCCATGCACACACTAAATTAACAAAAATTTAAAAAATAACCAAAATGCTTTAAAAATGCTCAAATCCAATTCAATTTATACTACAATCAAAGGAGGCAGGAGCACGACGTGACTGTAATCCCAATAGGGAAGCTGGTGAAACAAGATTGGGAGTGACAGGCCAGATATTGAGGCCCTGTTAATAAAAGAAATCAGGGCTGGGAAACCAGCTTTGTGGCAGACCATGTGCTTAGCACTCTTGAGGCTTGAGTTCAATCCCCAGCACCAGAAACAATGATTCATTATATCTCATCACCACCACCACCACCACCATCATCATCACCACCACCACATCATCATCATCATCACCAGCATCATCATCATCACCACCACCATCATCATCATCTAGAATACAAAAGTAACAGGTTTCAACATGGCATCTTCATATATGTTATTATATGCTGTTCCCCTCCCCCATTACCACAAAGGGCAGAGAGCAGGGCAGCCAGAAGAATACTGTCTGCAGCCTTTGGACTGGACTTGAAAATCAAAGTGCAATGGTTGATTTAAGGGAAAATTAAATTTAAATGGTCAGACTATTAAAAGTGATAAGCAAAAGGGCTGGGAATGTAGCTCGGTGAGCAGAACACTTGCTTAGTGCGCACAAAGCCCTGGGTTCCATCCCAGTTCTGAATCAAACCGGGCGTGGTGATGTACACCTTTGACTCCATAAGTTGAGAAACAGAGGCAGGAAAAGCAGAAGTTCAAGGTCATCCTCCATATGTAGTGAGTTTGAAGTCATCCCGGGACGCATCACATCCTGTCTCAAAAAAAGTTAATACAAGAAGACAATACAACAGGAATGAAGTAATTCCAAAAATAACCGCTTCCAAGAGGGGCAGAACCAATTAGCCACCGTGTCCAGAAGAGAACTGTAAATTAAAAAAACAATGAGCTCACTTCTCACCTACCAGATCAGCTGAAATTAAAAACAGAATAACCCCTGCTGCTGGGGGGGGGGGGGGGAGACGGGAAAAGAATACTCTCAGACACTGTTAAAATGTGAACGTCACTTAGTTTTAAGCAAGCAATCTGGCACTGTGTAACATCGACTCTCCCTTTCCCTGGTGAAGTCACAATGGATACAATGTAGAGGTATCACCCACTTTTATCCAGTCTCTCTCTCGTCCCCCAAGTAAGAACTATCACAATTGATTTTGTCATTAGCCAGGCCTGTCTGTTTTGAGCTTTCTATAAGTGGTTCCATAGTTATGCATTTTCACCCCCAGGCTTCTTTGGCTGGGGATGAGACTAGTGGGGGCCTCTCTAGTGCTGGCAACGTTCTATTTTATAACCTAAAAGCTGTTACATGGATGTGGATGCGTTCGCTTTATAATATTTATCAAGCTGTATGCTCATGGTCTGTATAAAGTTCTACATGGATAACTAGAATTCAACGGAAGTGTTTTTACTGTCCTTTGTTTTTTGGGTTTTTTTTAATTCTATTTTTATTTTTTGTGTATGAGTGGTTTTGCCTGTACGGGTGTACACCACATGTGTGTAGTGCCCAAGGGGGCCAGAAGAGGGCACCAGACCTCCTGGAGCTGGAGTGACTGATGGTCTTAAGCCATTCTGTGAGTCCTGGAAACTGAATACTAGCCCTCTGCAAGAGTAGCAAGTGCCCTTAACCGCCAAACCATCTATCCAGCCCCTCAAAATATAAATGCCATTTTTTTCAGTCCTGGGAGACGGAACCCAGAGCCGTAAATGTGCTGAGCAAGTACTGTACCGACTAGCTACATCCCAAGCCTGTTAATAGAAATATTTAGGAAATTTTTTTCTGGTTTCTCTAGTAATCTCGTTCCCAGGAAACTACCATTAAAATAAAAGCATCCATCATAGGGACAGATGTGGTAACATGCTTACTACAGCCTTGTGGCACTGACAAGCCCTGGGAACCTAGATAATGCCCTAGGGGCTAGGCAGTTATGAGGCCATTAAAAAAGAATGAAGCAGGGTTAGCTCTAGCTCAGATGTACAGCCTTTCCCTAGCATATGTTGTATAGAAGGCCCTGAATTAGAGTCTCAGAACTGTAAGAATAAATAAAAAGAAAAAATGATGAATTAGAGAGCTGGAGCTCAGCAGTTAAGAGCACCCACTGAGCCGGGCAGTGGTGGCGCACGCCTTTAATCCCAGCATTTGGGAGGCAGAGGCAGGTGGATTTCTGAGTTCGAGGCCAGCCTGGTCTACAGAGTGAGTTCCAGAACAGCCAGGGCTACACAGAGAAATCCTGTTTCAAAAAACCAAAAAAAAAAAAAAAAAAAAAAAAAAAGCACCCACTGACTGCTCCTCCTCCTCCTCTTCTTAAGATTTATTTATTTATTTTATGTACACGAGTACACTGTAGCTGTCTTCAGACACACCAGAAAAGGGCATCAGATTCCATTACAGATGGTTGTGAGGCACCATGTGGTTGCTGGGAATTGAACTCAGGACCTCTGGAAGAGCAGTCAGTGCTCTTTAACTGCTGAGCCATCTCTCCAGCCCTCTTGTGTTTTTTGTTTTTTTGTTTTTTTTCTTTAAGAATATTTATTTATTTCAGGTATATGGGTACACTGTCACTGTCTTCAACCACACCAGAAGGCATTGGATCCACATTACAGATGGTAGTGAGCCACCATGTGGTTGCTGGGAATTGAACTCAGGACCTCTGGAAGAGCAGTCAGTGCTCTTAACTGCTGAGCCATCTCTCCAGCCCCTGACTACTCTTCTTGAGGCCCTGAGTTCAATTCCCAGCAACCACATGGCATCTCACAACCATCTGTAATAGGATCCAATGCTCTCTACTGGTGTGTCTGAAGACAGCAACAATGTACTCACATACATTAAATAAACAAACAAACAAACCTTTTTTAAAAAGATGAGTTAGCCGGGCAGTGGTGGAGCACGCCTTTAATCCCAGCACTTGGGAGGCAGAGGCAGGTGGATTTCTGAGTTCAAGGCCAGCCTGGTCTACAGAGTGAGTTCCAGGACAGCCAGGGCTACACAGAGAAACCCTGTCTTGAAAAACCAAAAAAAAAAAAAAAAAAAAAAGATGAGTTAACCTATTCTACACAACTAGGGGGAATCTCTATGTATTTATGTTAAAGAAAGAAAGCAAAATGCAGAAAATGTTTCTAATATGATAGCTTAAAAACACCCCCACCCTTGAAAGAATAAAAATGAAACCTGTCTGTGATATGGCACATTGGTAATTCTGGCACTCAGGAGGTGGAGGCACAAGAATCAAAACTTCAAGGTTATTCTGGGCTACATAGTTGCAGGTCAGCCTGGGCTTCATGAAACCTTGTTTCAGAAAAGATACAACAACAACAAAAAAAGCCATGTGTGCAGGCTCACAGAGAGTCAGCATGGCTTAATTTGAATGGTAATTACTTTGGGGGTTGCAAGTGATTCTTACTTTGGACTGTAAAAGCTCCTGTGACTACTGTTTCTATGATCAAGGGAAAGAAAGCTGTTTTCCTCACTGGGGAAAAGTATCGGCAGGTAGCAGTCTCTAGGATCTGATTTAATGAACACACAGGTCGATATTTAATTAACATATTAATTGTTGGTATGTCAACTGATGTTTTTCCAAATCCTTGAAGCCTAAGTACCCAAAGTGTCATCTGAAACATTGTTTACAATTTCCCCTTTTAGCAAGGCCCAAACTGCGAGAGGGTTAAAGAAAGGTTTCAGAGGGTCATCAACCCACTGAGCTGCTACACCACCATCTCTGGCAGTCCCTGAAACCACTCTGCCTTTTTGTCTCTAATTTGTTTGCTTTTCATTGTTGTGGTTGCTGTTTGTTTTGTTGTTGTTTTGTTTTGTTTTTGACACAGGGTTTCTCTGTGTAGCCCTGGCTGTCCTGGAACTCACTTTGTAGGCCAGAGTTGGCTCAAACTCAGAGATCTGCTTGCCTCTGCCTCCTAATACAACCTGCTGGGTTATATTAAAAGCATTCGCCACCATGCCCAGCTTGACTCTAAATTTTTTGGACTTCCTTTTTTTCTTTTGATATACTAACCCTAGCCCTAACCCTCTCTTTTCCTAGACCTGTTGATTGTGGTTTTTAAAATTTTTCAATTTAATTTATATGATTTTAAAAAATATATGTGTGTGGGAGTAGGGTCGTATGTGCAGATGTGCATGCAGACCAGAGGTCTATTTCTCAGGGGCCTGTCACTTTGTGACTTTAAGATGAACTCCAGGCTGGGTGGCCAGGCAGCCCCAGAGATACACCTGTCTATCGCCCCGATTCTGGGTTTACAACGAAATACCACCACCACCCCAGGCTTTTTATGTGGGTGCTGGGGATTGAACTTGGGTCCTCACTGTGTCATCTCTTACAGGGGTTCCAAAAATCGTCTTTATAACCCCACTGTTATATAAATCCCTTTTGATGCCTTGGGCCTGTAATCCTAGCACCCTGGAAGTGGAGGTGGGTAGATCAGAAGGTCAAGGCCATCCTCAGCAATAATTTGAGTCCTAGACTAGCCTGAGATACACGAGACACTCCCTCAAACAAAGACAAACTTCTGTTTTGCACTTGGGAGGCAATGGTGGGAGGGTCAAGAATTAAAAGCTACCGTAAACAGTAAATACTTTACCAAGTTGGTGGAAGTCCCAGTGTAAAGCAGGAGATCAGGCAGGGTGGCACAGCAAGACAACTGGGTCAAATATCTTGCTTGTTTGTTTACTTAAAAGGTGAAGCGTTTCCTCCGTGGGTTTTGTTGCCTCTAGTCACCTTGCTTTGGCAGGCACCTCTTATCCTTCTCTTCTGCTGCCCACCACAGTCTGGTGGGTTCAGGTGAGGCCCGGGGTGTGTTTAGTCCTTACTGGATACCGCTCTTGAACATTCCAGAAAGCTGTATGGTCAACTGGGTGGGTTTTCTCAGCTTCCCACCCTCCTAACATTTCCTGAGCTTTAAAGCTGGGGGCTAAAACTTCAAAGGCACATTCGTGGCGAAATTACCACCAGATGCTTAACTTGTGCTGGGGAGCAAAGATGTCATTGATGGGGTGGAAAAAGGCATGGCTGCCAAGAGAGAAAACAGCATATGCTAAGGTCTGGTGGGTCTCCAAGCGTGGTCTCAGAGAAGCAGCAGCGGCAGAACTTGTTGAAAATTTTAATTCTCAGGTGTTCTAAATTCCAGGAGTGGGAACTGGCGCTGCTTTTTAAATCATCTTCCAGGAGATTCTGATGGAAGCTAGAAGTTGAGAACCACGACCTAGCAGAGGCCTGAGGATGCTTTGGATGAGAGGGGCAGAGTGGCAAGTCAATTTTGTAAGGAGCATCGGAAGTCAGTCAAGGGCCTATGCTTTGTCTTCAGGGATGTGGCCTTCAGGTTTTAGGCAGGGCCGGTAGTATACACACCTCAGAGTGTCAGCATTTCCCAGGAGTAGGAGTCAGCTGAGTCCCCCTTCTCCCATGCCCTGCGACACCAGAGCGGTCAGGCCGCAGATTCTCCGCACCCCGGGATAATGCCAAGAGGTGGTTCTCCCACACGCAGACACGCGTGGAGACGCGGAAGAGACCCAGAGTACCAAAACCCAAGCCTTGGAGACCAAAACGAGCGGACCGCCCACTGCCCCATGTCCAGCCCACGAGAGGGTGGGGCCTCGGGCACCGCCCTTTGCCCGCCCATCTGGGCGGAGTGTAGAGGGGCTCTCGGCCCCGCGCCCGTGCGCACGTCCGCGGCCGGTTTGCAGGGCCGGACGCGCGCCCCGCGTCCCGGGCAGGAAGATGGTGGCGAGCGCGCGGGTGCAGAAGCTGGTGCGGCGCTACAAGCTGGCGATCGCCACCGCGCTGGCCATTCTGCTGCTGCAGGGCCTGGTAGTGTGGAGCTTCAGCGGCCTGGAGGAGGAGGAGCCGGGAGAGGTGCTCCGACGGCCGTGCGGGCGGGCAGGCCGGGCGCGGGGGCGCGCGGGGTCCTGGCGGGGCTGCGGGCGGCCCCGGCCAGGCAAGTGGGGCACGGGCCGCGTGCGTGCAAGGCGCAGGCAGCCTCCTGAGCCCGGCCTCCGGTCCCCAACGCTCCCTTCACAGGAGGGCCTGGCTGGCTGAGTGAGGGAGCGGTGCGTGACTCGGAGGTCGAGGCGGCCGGCGAACTGGGGGGCACGAAGGGAAGAGCGGGACATGGTGGGATGTTCTCTGTCCCGAGGAACGATGAAGGTCAGGCTCGGGGATCGGGGCTGAGAGGAGCGACTGGGCCCCAGCCTTCTCGGAGGTGGGGAGCCTCAGGCCAAACTTTCTGAAGTTGGGAGGGGCGGGGGTGTACGCGCTGTGGGCGGAGGAGTGGGGGCCGAGGGACCCCGGGCATCCGTGTTGAGCTGCGCCTGAGAAGCAGCGACTGGTGGTGAAGTGGAGCTCAGGGGGTGGAATTATGGCCTGTGACAAAGTGTATACATGGGAATAGAGTGAACAGGAGTGACCCCAAGGGGAAAAAACTGAAGTGTTCTCAAGGCGTGGCTTTCTTAGCCAGGTAAGAACCCGGGTGGATCTTCAGGAAGGGATGGGAATGGAAGGTGAATTGTTGAGTTGGCCTCAGGACATCAAAAGAGGAGGGAGCCATCTCTGGCTCTGGGGTAATGGAGGAGCAGCTATGAGCTCCAGACCCTGACCCCAGGGATTTTCTTTCTCTTCACTGGTGCTTTTAGTTGCAGGCTCAGACACACCCTCCTGGTAGTGTGGTTAGGAGGGGTCCAGTGGGGTCTAGGTCCATTCTGGAAAGATGGGGAGGATTAATCAAGTCAAAGCCAGAGATCAGGGGTTCTTGCTTCTGGCCCCCTTGTCCCTGTGTCTCCAAGGCTTTGGGAGAGAGGCTCTCTTGTCACATCCTTTTGGGCTTTACTTGGTAAGGTGAAGGCATGGAGCCTAGAAGCCTTTCCTTCCTGTACCTGGTCAGTCCCAAAGACCTGGTGTGGAGACTAGGAGAACTGCCCTTCCAGTTTCAGGGAGAATCAAGGTGCTGAGGGGCCGAGGAGACAAGGAACTTGGGACTGTGACTCCAAAAGGAGCTGAGGGTCGTCATGGGGAAGCTGGCTCTGTGACTTGTGTAGCAAGTGAGCTTGTTCTTTGGGCAACAGGAACATCTCAGATGGAGTGGGCTGCAGAAGAGCCCTCTGACCCTGGTCTATGGGGGGGAGGGGGGAGCTGGAGAAGAGCACGTCAGAGAATCTGAGTTTTCTCCTAAGTACATGGCCCAGTGGCTGGTGGTTTGAGTCAATGAATGGGCTGAGTCCCTGCTGCTCTGCCCACAACCAGGGGTAGAGAACGGGAGAGAGGTAAGGGAATTTAGGGTCTCCCCACCCATCTGGCTGAAGAGAGGGGAGAGAGTTTGGAATCTTCCCCTACCCAACACACACACACACACACACACACACACACACACACCTGGCTGAAGCTGAGAAAGGAATCCTAGACGGGAGTGGAGATAGGTCCCTAGTGGCCAAAATGTTGTGGAGTTCTGGCAGCCACCTCAACAGATGCGAAGCAGCATAGTGAGGGCTTGTGAAGGTTAGCATGCAAGCGAGACCGCTCTTCGAGGCCTTGTCCTGGTTCTGCTAACAAGCTGACCACCTCCAGTCACTCTCCCTTTTGGGGTAGTAGTAGCACCAGTTTTGTCAGATGAAACAGAACCTGTGAACACTTGCAGGAATTCTCCATGCCTGCTAAGCTGTCAGGATGTAACACATTGTCTCGGCCGTGCACTCTGGGACATACATTCATTCAGTCAATGAGGCAGCAAGCGGCTAAGTTCTCGCCTATCAGGCACTGAGCTCAGATTGGGAATACAGAAATAAAGAATAGATGAGGTCTTGGCCTACAGGGCAGACAGTCTACAGGGAGAGACAGACACAGAAGGGAAGCTAGAATAACAAGGGGGCTGGCTCAGAGCAGGAGGCTGGGAAAGGCTTTCTTCAGGAAGAGATGGTTAGGAGAGTTTGAGCAGAAGGTTCTCAGGAGAGTGGGCTGAGCTGGGGATCCTCAGGGAATGGATAGAGGGTGAGGCACTTTTCCCAATGATGGCTCCATCCTGTATGGCCAAGAGACCACAGTAAGGGACTTGAGTGGGTTTTATTGTAAGTGCAGTGCGAAAGCTCCCCAGGAGGAGCCATTGAGCATTTAAGGAAAGCACTCTGTGGCCTGTAAGGGGTGAGAGTGGATACCTGGATGATCACTAACCCCCAAAGAGCCACTTGATGGTATTCAGAGCTTTCTCCATAGCCTTTCACCACTTGTTTTAAATGCAATCTAAAAAGTCTGAGGTGGGGGTGGTGGGGTCGGGTATGTGCGCTAGCATCCCTGTCTTCATGGCTCAATGAGTATTCAAGGATTTGCAGTCAGAAAGTAGCAGAAAGTGGTCTTATATGCCTCCTTGCCAGGGAGGAAGGGGCCTCTGAGGCTAGCATGTATCCGGCCAGAGGACCATTCTGATCTTAGAGGCCATTGAGGGCAGCCTGTCAAGAGGCATAGCCTGAGGCTCTGGGACCTTCCTGAGAGGGGCTGGGGGGAGGGGGCTGGCTGCTCATCAGAGCCTTTCTGTTTGCTCATTGTTGCTGTCTGGTTCCTAGCCTCCTCTGGGATTGTCCTTCTCCGGGTCAGCCAGCTCCCTGCTGCAGTGCAGGGCACCAATGTGGCTATTTCCTCCCACGTCCTGTGCCCCACCACAGCCGGCCTGGCTCTGTGCCCTCTTGCCCTACACTTTTGACCAGCTTCCTGATGCACGGGTACAGGCTTTGAGCCCTAGGACTCACACTTCTTTGCCATCACTACCCTCCTAGTCTTGGGAATGTCTTCCTGTGCTTGCTGTGTGACTGGGTCAGATGCCACTGCTCTGTAAGTTGGCCAGCCCAGGCTGCCCTCCCCAACATGGGCAAGGAACAGAGTCTCCTGACTACTCTCCAGTGTCTTGGATAAGGAAGGACACCCCTACTCTTTTTGGGTACCCTCTGAAGACATCAGAGAGTCATCTGGGTGCTGAACAAGGAGCCTGGGTACTGTAGAGTAGGATAGGACAGTTGACTGAGGATGGCTTCTGGATTCCTCCCATGTTTCTATGGAAAAGGGCAGGGGAAACCTAACACTGGACCTCACCGGGAGTCTGCCATGTTTGACAGCCCGAGTCTTGGCCTCACGTAGACTATTTTCTGTCTTAGTTCCTTGGAATAATAAAAAGGATGGCAGCCTTTGTGAACACCATACTACACTAAGACCTTCACAGTCATTCACTTGAACATTAGGTAACTTGAGTGTTTATTTGTGACACACTCTTGTGGACTCCAGGAATATTCCTGTGAACAAACAAGCTAAGCCCCCCCCACCCCCCGTGGTGTTTACAACCATATGAGGGACAGACAAAAGGACATGAAATAAATAATGTTAGGGTGGTGGAAGAGACTCACATTTCTTCAGAGAATTTATTATTGGTGTATTATGTATGTATATGTGTACATGTATGTGTGTGGGTGCACTTGTGCTTTGGCATGCATAGAGAGGTCAGAGGGTAGTTTGTGGAAGTTATTTTTCTCCTTCCATGGGAGCCCCAGAGATCAAATGCAGGTTGTCAGACTTGGCTGTAGGTGGATTTACCTGTTGAGCCTTCTTGTTGGCCCAAGAGCATCATGTTTCTGTGGGGAAAGTAAAGCAGAGGTTGGGGGAGGGCCCGAGTTTTCAGGGCAGGCCTTGCTGAGAAATATCACCTGAGCAAAGAATGCAGAGGCAAGGGATGAGCTTGAGGTCCCAGGAGGGCACCAGGCTGAAAGCACAGCCGGTCCAGAACTTGGGCCAGGCATGCTAGATGGAGCGGAAAGACACCCCATAGGCCATAGGGACACAGGAAAGATGAGGCTAGGTCTGGTCATGGGGATGTAAGTTCTAAAAGGAGGGGTTGGAGAGATGGCTCAGCAGTTAAGAACACCTGGCTGCTCTTCCAGAGGTCTGGGGTTCAATTCCCAGCACCCATAATGGCAGCTCACAACTGTGTGTATCTCCAGTCCCAGGGGAATTGATGTTTTCTTCTGGCTTCCACGGTGCATTGTACATGTGTGGTGCACAGCCATACATGCAGGCAAAACACCCATGCACATAAAACTAACAGTAAACAAGATGCTAAAGATTCTAAAAGGAACTCTGGTGGCTGTGCTGAGAAGAGACGGGAGGGATAAGAGCATCAGCCAGGGCACAGGGCCCAGGCCGGGGGCGGCGGGGAGAACTCTGTATCCCCATGCCTTTATCATGGCTTGGATGTGGTGTATAAGGGAGGCTGGGGCTCCGTGCTGGAGCGCTTGCTTAGCATTGTGGGGCTCTGCACCACATCCTCTGTGCCACCCGGCTCCTCCCAAGGAAAAATCAGAATCCCCGTATATTTGGTTTGGGTCCCAAAAGGTTGCCATTTACTGAGATGTGAAGACTGACGGAGTGTGGTAGGGGAGACTAGTGGTAGGCGTTTGCACTCAGGGTTCTGAGGTCTTTAAGATCCCAAGGGAGATGGCAAGCAGGCTGCTTGTTCCATGCCTGAAAGTTCAAGGGAGCTTTCCAGATCAGCGATGTAAATCTAGAATATAGATCGTAAAAGGATAGTGTGCAGAAAGTGAAAGATTGGATGAGCTTACCAGGAAGCAAAGGCTGGAGTCTAAGGCCAGGCCCCAGCATCTGCCTCTGGAGGCAGGAGGCTGATGAGGAGGACCCAGGTACCTTCTGCAAGCCGCGTAGGAAGGGTGGTTATGGAGAGGTAGTGCTTGCTCGAGCAAGGCATGTGTTTGTTGGTGTCAGCAGGAAGAGCAAGAGCACAGAGTGCTAGCAGAGATGCAGGGGACTGACAGAGGATGGCGAAAGGGAAAGGGGCAGCCAGGGAGATGGCCTCTCCGGCTACAGCCTCACAGTCGATGTCCCATTTGAGGCTCGCTCCCACAGCTGAGGGACTATGCTCAGAGAGTGACTGCTGGTGAGGTAGCAGAGCTGACCAGAGCACTCACAGGCATCAACCACATGTCCCTCATGTGCCAGCTACTCATGCCATCAGATCCTAAGGAGATGGTCTGATGTGGCTTCTTAGTTCTCTGCCTTCTACAGGATCATCCAGAGTCTCAGAGCTCGGTGTACCCCACTCTGGGGCAAACGAAATGGCTGTCTACCTGGGAACTAGAGCTGATCTTGAAGGATAGGTGGGCTAAGTGAGGACGAGAAGGAGGGAATGTGGAGGAGGGTAAGGAGCTAGACAGGCCATCTGGGGCAGCAGGTAGCATGGAGGGTTTCTGGGTTCCCTTGAGAGATCTTGTCACATGTGCAGAGGTTGACAGCCTCCAGCTGTGGACCTACAGCTAGGCCCCAGGTTTTTAGCCAGGGATTGATTGCTATGGTGACAAGCAGATCTGATATAAGAGCCCATTGAGCTGCTTTCGGGGGGGGGGGGGCTGTGGAGCATCCTGCCCCTCTTTGAGCTCGCCTGTCAGATTTTCTTTCTGCCTGAAGCCTTCCTCTGCAGCTCCTGCCTGGTTCCCCTTATTATTCACAGGGCCCCTTCAGCAAAGCACCTTGCCTCCGCTTCCTAGGAGACCTGTCCAATATTAGGGTCTCAGGCTGCATTTCTACTCTTCCCTCCTTAGCCACTCCCCTGTTGTAGCCTCAATATTCTTACATGAAAGGCTTTAGTGCAAGCAATGCTTTGGATGCAGGTGGACATTAATGCTATGTCTTCCCAGCCAGTCCCTTGTAGGAGGCATGGGTCTCATCGGGTGCTCTCCCGGGTCCTCTGCAAGGTCTGTCCACTCTTCTCTTAGAGAAAGCACAGCCCTGTGTTTTTAAAATGCTGAAAGAGAAAGTGGTATGAGCCCAGAGCAGGAAAAGGAAGTACAGTGCCATGTGGTCTGAAATCTGGAGGGGCACGTGAGGTGCCATGGGGTGAGATGGAGACGGGTAGAAGCTACCTCAGCCAGCTGGCCCTGGCATGTCACTGTACAGTTATTGAGTGAGCTGGACTTTTCTAGGTAGAGAACTTCCAGAGTTCAAGGTAACCTTGGCCAAGATGGAATTGAGGGAGGGGAAAAGGTGAGTGACTAACCATGATCTGCTTGTCTTTTACAGAAAGGAAGGCAGAGGAAGCCACGGCCACTAGACCCTGGGGAGGGCTCTAAGGACACAGACAGCTCTGCAGGGCGTAGGGGCAGTGCTGGGAGAAGGCATGGACGATGGCGGGGCCGCGCCGAGAGCCCAGGTGTGCCTGTGGCCAAGGTGGTGCGGGCGGTAACCAGTCGGCAGAGAGCCAGCCGACGGGTGCCCCCTGCCCCACCTCCAGAGGCACCAGGGCGCCAGAACCTGAGTGGAGCAGCAGCCGGGGAAGCACTGATAGGCGCCGCTGGCTTCCCACAACATGGAGACACAGGGAGTGTGGAGGGTGCCCCCCAGCCCACGGACAACAGCTTCACTCCAAAGTGTGAGATTGTGGGCAAGGATGCACTGTCAGCACTAGCCCGGGCCAGCACCAAGCAGTGTCAACAAGAGATTGCTAATGTAGTGTGCCTGCACCAAGCTGGGAACCTAATGCCCAAGTCTGTGCCCCGACACTGCCAGCTGACTGGTAAGGGACTAGGGTACTCTGGCCCTTTCCAGAAATGGGTGGGAGGTGATGTGGCCCAGATCTTCATGCTCATTTCCCAGAAAGCCCTCCTTGTCCAGAGTTGTGTTATATATACCAGTTGGCAGAGGAGGAGCTGGAACTAGGGCTCTGAGTCTAGACTCCTTCTATTAGGAGGCAAGCAGGCAGCTTTTTCTTCATCTCACTAATGTCCTTGTTCACTCCACTCAGGCAAGATGAGCCCGGGCATCCAATGGGAGGAGATCCGGGCCCAGCAGCCTGTTGGTGGCCCTCCAGTACGCATTGCCTACATGCTGGTAGTTCATGGCCGTGCTATCCGCCAGCTGAAGCGTCTTCTGAAGGCTGTCTACCATGAGCAACACTTCTTTTATATCCACGTGGACAAGGTACTGTGAACTGGGAAGACCCAGAGGCTCTGGTTGAACAGAACAGAGACTAAAGGTTGTAGACAGGTAGCCTAGAATGTTGGCTAGATACCTAGAGCAAGGCAGGTTGAGGTCGAGCATGGTCAAGCTTAGGTGGCATGGCTGAAATCCTGCCACTTGCTCTTTCCCTTCTGTGTCTCTTGTGTTCTGTCCTCAAATAGTGGGGGGACTATAACTGTGGTACCTAGCTCCCTCTACAGAGTATCCCTTCTCCCTTAGCGTTCCAACTACCTGTACCAGAAGGTGGTGGAGCTGGCCCAGCACTACGATAATGTACGGGTGACCCCTTGGCGCATGGTCACCATCTGGGGCGGGGCTAGCCTTCTGAGGATGTACCTGAGGAGCATGAAGGACCTTCTGGAAATTCCTGGCTGGACCTGGGACTTCTTCATCAACTTGAGTGCCACTGACTATCCAACCAGGTGTGAGGATGGTGGGAATCGAGTCCCATCTGTGACATCCGGGTTGGTGGGTCCATTCTGTCTGCTGAGTGTCATTCTAAGGTCTCCACAGTCCAGATATGGTGGTCCCTTGGCCTCAGGCATGAGTTGGGGTATCAGGCTGGTCAAAGGTGGTCTGATGACTGGGAATAAGAAATAGGAAGGAGGGGCTGGAGAGATGGCTCAGTGGTTAAGAGCACCAGCTCCTCTTCCCAAGGATCTGGGTTCAATTTACAGCACCCACATAATATTTCACATCTGTCTGTAACTCTACTTCCAGGGGGTCTGACAACCTCACACATAGATAGAGATGCCGGCCAAATACCAATGCACATAAAATAAAAATAAATAATTAAAAACGACAACAACAAAAGAAATGAGGAGAAAGAGCCAGAGGCTCACACCTGGAGTACTAGGTCAGATAGCAAAGGTGGAAGAAGGATCTGTCTTCTTTGGGCCCAAGAGCATCACACAAGGGTCAGGCACATGGTCTAATAATTTCTGTAAGAAAGGAAGGTCTAAGAAGTGAAGGTCATTCATGCTAGAGGGCATCTGCTCTGGGACAGGGACTGAACACCTGATGTACACATTCCCTTCCCTCACCAGGACAAATGAGGAGCTGGTAGCATTCTTATCCAAGAACCGGGACAAGAATTTCCTCAAATCACATGGGCGAGACAATTCCAGGTGAGAGGTGGGGAACGAGGCCCTGGTGTCTTGCATAGTGACTCCCACACAAGGGTACCCGGGGGCCCCAGCCCTGGGTTGTAAAACCCTTAAACCAATCATAGGTGAAGGCATAGGTGAATCATAGGTTGAAAGAAGGCTCAGGCTCCATTCTGTGGGACCTTCAGTCATGGCCTTTCTGCTTCCCTCAGGTTCATCAAGAAGCAAGGCCTGGACCGACTTTTCCATGAGTGTGATTCCCACATGTGGCGCCTGGGTGAACGGCAGATCCCAGCAGGAATCGTGGTAGATGGTGGCTCTGACTGGTTCGTGCTGACACGCAGCTTTGTGGAATATGTGGTGTATACAGATGACCCCTTGGTGGCCCAGCTTCGCCAGTTCTACACATACACATTGCTTCCAGCCGAGGTAGGTGACCAGGTAGGTACAGAGGCCGGGGAGGGCACTGGTTGACTAGCCCATGGTTCACCCTTCACCCTCTCCTGCCACCTGCAGTCCTTCTTCCACACAGTGCTGGAGAACAGCCCGGCCTGTGAGAGCCTGGTGGACAACAACTTGCGGGTTACCAACTGGAACCGTAAGCTGGGCTGCAAATGCCAGTACAAGCACATCGTGGACTGGTGTGGCTGCTCGCCCAATGACTTCAAGCCACAGGACTTCCTGCGGCTTCAGGTGCTCTCCCTTGGCCCCAAGAAGCCTGCACCCCAGCTGTTCCCCACAAACTCTCAGGGTCAGAGAGGCAGGGTGGGTTTCTACTTGGAGCAGCCCCTTGGGTCTGGGCAGCAGCAACAGCAGTGGGTGGAAAAGACAAGGAGACCAGTCTAGACGGTGTTGAGAGGGGCAGCTCCTGCTGTGTTTTGGGGTCTGCAGGACCCTTTATCTTCTTTGCCTCTTCCACCCCAGCAAGTCTCCAGACCCACCTTTTTTGCCCGGAAGTTTGAGTCAACTGTGAACCAGGAAGTCCTGGAGATTTTGGACTTCCACCTGTATGGCAGCTACCCACCCAGCACACCAGCCCTCAAAGCCTACTGGGAGAACACCTACGATGTAGCCGATGGCCCTGGTGGACTCAGCGATGTCCTACTCACCGCTTACACAGCCTTTGCCCGCCTCAGCCTGCATCATGCTGCCACTGCTGTATCCCCACTGGCCACTGCAGTCTGCAGGTAAGAGTCCCCGCCTTTTCTGACATATAGTAGGCTCTTAGAGTATGGTACTTTCATTGGGGAGAGCAAATCAGAGACAGCCCCTGCCCAGAGTGAGTCCCCAGTCTAATCTGGGAAGAAAAAAATTTAAGGGGGGTAAAGAAAGCTAGAGCCAGGACTGTGTGGGGTGTGAGATCTGGGGCCAAAGAAATGCCTGGGGCTCCCCAGCACCCCTGTCTGGGACTCCAGGGTGGTAGCAGGTGTGCTGATGGCATCTCCCTTTCTCCCTGCCGAAACCTTCCTAGGTTTGAGCCCAGGGGGTTGCCGTCCAGCGTGCACCTGTATTTCTATGACGACCATTTCCAGGGCTACCTGGTAACGCAGGCGGTGCAGCCCTCAGCCCAGGGGCCAGGAGAGACACTTGAGATGTGGCTGATGCCCCAGAGGTTGCTGAAGCTGTTGGGGCACAGTGACCAGGCCAGCCGGCTCCAGAGTCTGGAGGTGGGACAGGTCCTCCCCCTTGCTTTCTCCTGACCCCCAGCAAGACGCAGGGAGTGGGAAGAGAGGGACAGACACCAAGGGAGGGGTAAGGACTCCATCAGACCTTTATGGGCTGGGCTTGCTGGGCTCTGCTTTGCCAATAACAGCAACTTCGGCCATGTCACACACATATGCCTTTGCTACCCTTGCGGGCACACACTGAGGGGCCCTTTTAGACGATTCAGGGTGGCGTAGGGACGGAGCAGTCAGTTCTAATCTAAAGTGCAAAGATTCCTGGGGCTTGGATAGTCCAGTTGAGCTTTGGGTGTCCTTTCCTAGAGGCTCTGGCATTGTGGGGGTGGTCTGCTTTTATGGGCTCCACCATTACAGAACAGTTCAGGTGGCAGCCCGGAATAAACCTCACAGCTGGGAGAGGTGTTTCAGTTCTAGACTTACCCCTTCAATTTGAAGATAGGGAAACTGAGGCCCTGAAAGAAGCAGTGACTGACCTGAGGTTACACCATGAGAGGTGGCATCAGAACAGATAGAAGGACTTCTCCCAGGCTTCTGCCCAGCTGCCTCCCTCCCTACAGGTTGGCACTGAGTGGGACCCCAAAGAACGTCTCTTCCGGAACTTTGGGGGCCTGCTGGGACCACTGGATGAGCCTGTAGCCATGCAGCGCTGGGCCCGGGGCCCCAACCTTACAGCCACTGTGGTCTGGATTGACCCCACCTATGTTGTGGCCACATCATATGACATCACGGTAGATTCGGATACTGAGGTCACGCAGTACAAGCCCCCACTGAGCCTGCCACTGCGGCCAGGAGCCTGGACTGTTCGACTGCTTCAGTTCTGGGAACCCCTGGGTGAGACCCGCTTCCTCGTGCTGCCATTGACCTTCAACCACAAACTACCTCTCAGGAAAGGTAAGGAAGTGGTGCCCAAACGACGCCCGGGACTTGGATAGAGCAGTGTTATCCAGGGTGCTGACCCCAGGGCTGAGTGGGGAAAGGGAAGCCAGAGTGAGGCAGACTACAGTTTGAAACGTGGCTCTGCCCTTATAACTGGGCCCCGAACTTGGGGGGGATTACTCAGCCTTTGCACATGTCAGGTCAGGATAGCTCTGGAAGACCCCTGGGTCACTAGGACCAAAGTCACTCAAGCTGAGTCAGCAAAACCGGAAAAGGCCTCAGGTCTCACCGGGGTCCAGGGGTGTTGTATTCTTCTAAGACATTTTGTCCCTTATCCTGTCCTGTCTCCGTACATATGCTCTCAGTTCAACAGAGCCAGATAGTGTCTTGAGACCCTCAAATCCCACGTAGCTTGGGATGGCTAGATTCACATGGCCCTCTGGTGATCTGGCTAAGGCTAAGGGGACCAACCGGCCATGGGCAGACTCCTGCAGGGGTTACCTTGCAGGGGTAAGTGCTGACTAAGAGTGGCGATGGGGTGTCCCATGGATAGCTGTCCCCTTTTCCCATGCATCCTATCATGGTAGGGGAAGAAGGTAAGGAAGAGCAGGAGTAGCACAAAGAGATAAGGATGAGGAGCTGGACAGATGCAGGGCAGACAAGCCACTTCCCCACCAGATGAAGGAAACAGCAGTCTGAGCAGTCAGCTCCGCAGGCAGGCCTGGGACTAGACCACAACGGGCAAAGGTAGAACATTTCTGCAAGCCCAATGTAGAAAACAGGCTGCCCAGAGGTCTGGGAGCTGCCAAGAGGTCAGGGGGTATGGATGACACAGCCAGAGGGTACCTTACTTTCTAAAGTACCTTGTTCGCCATAATTCTAAGGTTTGGGGGCTGGGGATTTAGCCTGAGTTCTGACCTCAACTTTAAAAAAAAAATCCTAAAGTTGGGAATTTAGGAACTACACTTTCTAATTTTGCTTACTTACTTACTGAGACCCTGTCTTACAGTGGAGCCCAGGCTACCCACCTGGCTATACTCCCTGTATAGCCCATTCTGGCTTTGAACTCTTGGCAATCCTCTTGCCACCGGCTCCTGTTTGTTAAGAGTTACAAGTGTGAGTCACCATGCTAGCTACCACTTGGGTTTTATATAACTGGTGGTTTTATAGGCACAGAAAATTCCTTGGATTAGCCATAGTCCACTCTGTAAGATGAGAACCCATGGAAAGGTTAGGGTGAGAACTGCTGTGTTCAGCTCTGACTCCTATGGACTGGGCCCCATGGGACTGAGGGACATGCTTAACTGCTTTTTCTGTACTCCCAGATGATGCCAGCTGGCTGCATGCGGGACCACCCCACAACGAATACATGGAGCAGAGTTTCCAGGGCCTAAGTGGCATCCTGAATCTGCCTCAGCCAGAGGCCCTGGAGGAGGCTGCCCGGAGGCACACAGAGCTCACTGGTCCTGCACTTGAGGCCTGGACAGATGGGGAACTGAGCAATTTCTGGTCTGTCGCAGGATTGTGTGCCATAGGGCCTTCTGCTTGTCCCTCCCTGGAGCTCTGCAGACTGACCAGTTGGAGCTCTCTGTCTCCTGATCCCAAGTCAGAGCTGGGGCCTGTCAAAGCTGACGGGCGACTCAGGTAGCAGGACCCTAGCCAGCACAACCCGGAGGAGCCGGGGAATTGCACCTTACAGACAATGGAGGGACATCTCTCCCACAGACAAGAACCAGAGGTCCAGGCGGTATGCCCATTTGAGCCATCAGGAACCTACACTGAGGGCAGGGAAGGTGGGTGCAGTACTCCCTACTGCTAATGGCTCTGAAAGAGACCAGGGGTCCACCGGAACCATGAGGAGGCTCTTCCTCTGCTCCTCGCTAGTTTATACTTTTTTAATAATTAAAATGAGTGGCAGAGGGAGGAAGATGTGCAATAGGGCTCAGAGCAGCCCCAGGATGTGGGCCATGGCCATGGGGAGCACCACAGAGCATATTTGCTACTGCTCTGGGGTGGCATCGTCTGCCTCCCCCTCCAGAGCCTCCATCCCCAGGCTGGGCCTGAGCTGCTCACAGCTGAGGCTCTTAAGAGGCCCAGGTGCCTCCCAGGCTCTGAGGCCCGGAGGACAGGTGATCTGGGAGGGGCTACTGTGGAGCTGGACTTTAGTGAAGCAGTCTCTCCTCTGGTAGCCAGGGAGCCCTAGAACAGGGTTAGGGCTAGCTCTCAGGCTTTCCTAGGCAATGCACGACATCAGGGCCTGCTGAGACCCATGAAGTTTCCTACTGGAGGAGGGAGCCCCACTGGCAGCACAGGAAGACTGTCAGAGCACTCAGAAGAGTTGCGATGTGCCTGAAGCTCAGTGTGAAGTCTGAAATATGCAACAGAGGAAATATATCGCTATCTCTCCAAGCTGAATGTCCTTGTTTGCTTTCTACTGTTATGGTAAAGACCATGACTAAAAGCACACGCAGCAAAGGATTTACTTAATCTTACAGCCTGTAGTACATCATAAAGGGAAGACAGGGCAGGGACTTGGGAGGCAGGCACTAAACACAAGCCATGGTTAATGCTTTTTGGCTTGCTCCCCAGGCTCATGTTGTGGGACCCCCCACAACAATCATTAATGAAGGCATTTTCTCAACTGAGGTACCTTCCCAGATGATTCCAGCTTGTGTCAAGTTGACAAACTAGGCAGCAAATTGAGGTCCCATGTTTTCTGCTGTTTGTGAGGGAGCTGTGGCTAACCCCTGGATTTCTAGAAGTCAGCTGGTTCTGATAGGCTTGAAATAGCAACAGTCCCTGTAGCAGGAACTGTTGAAAATCCAACTAGAAGCCAGACAGCTTTCCAGTGCAGCCTTCTTTCTGCGGGGATGGGAGGTGGGGGTGATAATGGGGCCTGGGAGGCTTAGAATCCTCTTTGCTACCCAGCAGGCCAGCATTAGTGGTGGTTAGTTCTAAAAAGCCCCACCTGGCACTCCACCGCCACCACTGGGCCAGACTGCAGGCTGCAGGCTGCTTAGGGGCCTTCGGCATTAACTGAGGCCCATCCCCAAGGCTACATAATTCTTTCTTGGTACCCACCTAAGCCTTGCCTTTGGAGCCTGCTCAGGAATAGAGGTTGTTGTGGTTATGGCCTACTGGTTAGTTCTGTAGCCTTCTTTATGGCCAGAGACAGGGACTGAGGCAGTGCCCTAGGACCTGAGTGAATGGTGTCTGAGTTACTCACCCACCTTTCTCAAGCTCTCTGCCTTCCTATCTGATTCTCCTCCTGTTGCAAGGACTCAGTTGTTAGTTCTTCATACTTTACATAATGTGGGAGTAGGAATGAAGGTTTCTGGACCTCTAAAAGCACATCATCAGCTGCCACACTGGGCAAAGCTCAGTTTAGCTCAGGGACTAAGTTGGCTGATTGCTGCCCAAGGTGCAGCGCTTCTCAGTTGCCAGGAGTGTGCTCCTGACCACCAACAAACAGCACTAGGGTGGGTGGTTTGCAGCCTTGGAGGTTGGGACTTGCAATCTTCAGGTAGCAAGTCCGGATTAAGAGCTGGGAAATGAGCCCGGGTCAGAGCTCCTGATGTTGGGGCACTCTTCGGAAGGGGTGGAGGACTCCAGGGTCATTCTGTAACTGCACTCTGCTGTTCTCACAGGGTGTGGCTAGCCAGTCAGGAAGTGCTACGGGAAGGAGCACACAGAGAGTAGTGTTTTGTCCAGAGAAGATGGTTGCTTTCTCTGACCCCCATTTAATGAATATTTGATGCTAGCTGTCCAGGTGGTGAGGGTGGGTTTTTTGTTTATTTGTTTTATTATTTATTTGTTTATTTGAGATAGTTTCTCTGTGTAGCCCTGTCTGTCCTGGAACTCGCTCTGTAGACCAGGTTGACCTCGAACTTAAGAGATCTGCCTGCCTCTGCCTCCCAAGTGCTGGGATTAAAGGTGTGCCCCACCACCGGCATTTTGTTTTAATTTACCAATATCAACTCTTATGTCAGGTACTGAAAATTACCAACTGGATTCAGCAGATGAGCTACAGGCAGTAAATCAAGCTATCAAGGTAGACTGCATCCTAGAGGCCACACCCAGGACCAGTTAACCAGCCCATAGCACAATAGTTCCGAGTACTGGATTTTGTTTTCTAATGTACATTATTTAATGTATGTGTAGGGAACACACACACCACCGTGCACACATGCAGAGGCCACAGGACAATGTCAGGATTCCACTCTATCAGTTTCTGCCTTATCCTTTGAGACAAGATCTCTTATTGAACCTAGAACCTGGAGTTTTTTTTTCAGCTGGGCCAACTAGCCTGAAAACCTCAGGGAGCCTTATGTCTGTGGCTCCCAGCATTGGGGCTACAGCTGCTCTTGAGTTTTTGTGCATAGGTGCTGACCAAACGGCCCCATCTTCTGGCCTAACAGAGGCAACTGTTCCTTAGGGAAGGACTTTGAGAACTGCTGAGCCCAGGTTCCCTCTAGCTCAGAGCAGCAGTAGGAAGTGTTTGCAGCATCCTGGCCAGGCCCCTCCCTCACCATTGGTAAACAAACTGCCTAGAATCCGCAGTAAAGACAAAGGTCTCTTCCTAGCTCTCCAGTTCCAGGGAGGAAAGCCAGAGCAGGTTTCTGTGGACAGGTGGGAGCAAATCTAGCACTGCCAGGCCTCTCCTCAGGGGCAGGGCACCACACAGCAGCTTTGTAGGAAGCAAATTAAAAGTGAGCTGCAGCCCTAGGCTCTCAACTTCCAACTCTGGGCACCAGACAGAGGATGGAGGGGGTGAGGACAGAACGTGCTATTCAGATTGACCTTCCAAAGGCCATCAGGGCTGACGGGCAGATGGAGCCAGTGGCCAGAAAGGAACACTCTCTTCCTTACCTAAGTGCTTCCCAGACATGCTGAGGGCCTGAGAGAAGAAACAGGAGTGAACAGATGGATACTGGGATGAAGTGTGAGGACTCTGCCCCCTTGTCGGCTAACCCTGTATCCCAGGCTTGCATTGGATCCTAAGGCTTAGCTCCTCCCTATCTCTGTACCATGGGCCACCTACATGGGTTCATCCAGGGAAAGGAGCAGACATATAAATGAGGATCCTTGTGCTGCCTCCTCTTAAGTGGGGGATGAAGTATGTGCTAGGCAAGGGGTCTGCTGTGGCTAGAACGCAGTGGAGGGGAAGATGTCAAAAGCGTGTAGACGCAGGAGCATGGTACCCTGGCCATAGACTCATCAGGAAGAGCAAGGGAGGCTAGGTAGCACTGGTGCATTTCTGCTTTTCTTGGTCATAATGGTGTCCCAAGGGAGATAGCCTGTATGGGGCTGCCAAGGACCCACCAGTACATCCTGTGGCAGTCAGCTTGTGTGCCCAACTGTTGGACAAAACAGCTGGGGCAGATAACCTCAGCCGACTGAATAGTGCTTGGGGCCCTGAACTATCCAGCCCTCTAAGCCTTGGGTGCCCGGCAGAACTCAGCTTTTCCCATTTAACTCTTATATGGTGTCTGTTCAGTGCCCTTGGGCAGGACAAGGAAAAGGCTTGAAAGCCCCACTTTGCCTCTGTGGACAGACCCCAGGCCAGGAAGACCTAAAAGGGATGGGCAATGGGTGACCCTGAAGCAGCAGTGTAAAGGGGGTGTGTGTACGTGGGAATGGGGGAGAGAAGAGGGCTAAAACCTTTGTCATCTAATTCTTTCAACTGCCACCAAGCTATGAGCCCTCAGGGACACTGCTGCACTTTTACCCCACCATGGCTTGCTTATTCCTTAGGAAGCAGCCACCTGTCCTGTCCCTTTCCATTTTTAAAAAAGATTTATTTATTTATTTAATGTATATGAGCACACTGTCACTGTCTTCAGACACACCAGAAGAGGGCATCAGACCCATTACAGATGGTTGTGAGCCACCATGTGGTTGCTCGGAACTGAACTCAGGACCTCTGGAAGAGCAGTTAGTGCTCTTAACCACTGAGCCATCTCTCCACCCCCAAACCCCAGCCTCCCCCAGCCCCCTTCCATCTCTTAAGGGACCTCAAAAGGACAGCTTTGAATCTCTTGAGGAAGGCCTAACTGACTTCCCACCCCTACCCCTCTAGCCCAGCTGACCTCAGTACCTGCAACTCTATCCATGTGAATCCCTACAGACCCCAGGCCACCCGTGTCCAGGATCTGCAGGATGTGGGAGTCTGGGCTTTCCTGAAACTACCAAACAACAAGGTCAAAGCAGACCTCCAGAACAGGAAGTGCCTGTGAACCCTATCTCTGAGACTGCAGCCACACCACCTATCTCCAGCTGCCAAAGTGACCATCCTACCTGTTGTGCTTCCTTTCTGGTCCCTCTACTTCCTGGTCCTGTTGTACTTCCTTCTTGGTCCCTCTACTAGAAGCCAGACCTTGGAGGGCTGGGCTGGGCTGACAGGAGAGGCCTGTCTGGGTCCTCACCAAGCACTCCAAAACCAGACTCTTTGCTGCTGTTTCTAGTTTGAAATACATCAAGAACCAGAAGGTAATGTGGGCTCAGTATATTTGGTGGGTTAGAAGAAGCTGTATGCCACCTACCCTGCCTGAGCATTGGAAGGATCCTTGTATTCCAGGGCAGGAGGGACATGGCTGAGCCTACTGTCCCACAAGTTTTGCTCTGAACCTACAAAGGCAATGAAATAGAGATCTATTATGTAGCCATCTACAGGGCCGTAGCTGGCTCCCTTTATCCATCACAGTAGGTGAACCACATGGCTAGCTGCTTCCTCTCCTCCCCTCCTCCAGAGCCCTGCCCCTGGACAGTTCAGGGACCCAAGGAGGAAGCAGAAGTGACAATGTAGAGCACAGGTTCTTAACCTAATGCTGGGACCTTTTAATACTGTTCCTCATGTTGTGGTGACCCCCAACCATAACATTATTTTTGTTACTACTTCATAACTAATTTTGCTACTGGTATAAATCATAACGTAATTATCTGATATGCAGGATGGTCTTAGGCAACCCCTGTGAAGAGTCATTGAACTCCCAAAGGGGTTGTGACCCACACATGAGAACCACTGCTCTAGAGTATAAGCCCTCTTTAATCCTCCTAAAGGATGGTGCTACTAAAATCTTAGAACCAGGTCTCTTCCCAGTTCCTTGCTCTGGTAGATCTCTTCTTTCTTTTCCTTCAGTGTATATGAACAAACGTGGCTGGGAACCAGAGCAGTAAGCAGCCCCATCAGGGTTTGTTCTGAAATGGCAGATGCAGGATTCCTGCAGCTTTATTGATGCTCATGCCAGAGCTACCAAGAGGTTTCCAGCAGCCACAGCACACAGGCTCCTGCAGAGTCCCCATCCAATAGGCCTCTTGTCTTCACCCTGAGCCTTGACGTCCATTATCACTTGCTCCTGTGATCCGGGCTCCAGTCTCTATCCAATGGTCTCGACAGGACTTCAAAGCATGTCTACTAATTTGAAGGTTCCCTCGGGTTTGGCAGGAACCACGTGGACAAAAGTCTTGTAGAGTACAGCACCCTTGGGCAGACTAGTGACCAGATTCACAGCCTCCAAGTTTTTGGGATTGGGCACATAGACTTCTTTCGTGTAGCGGACTATCCCCTCCTCCAGGGCATACAGGCACTTGTTCTTCCCAAGTCCCACCTGCAACACACAGACCTGGTCAGCTGCAAGAAGACAGGTGGTTTGTCCCTAGTCTTATGGCAGATTTCTCCTTCAGAGCAAAGTGTGGAGCATTAGGGCAGGCTCTGAGAGGCCCCTCTCAGGTCTCTCTTTTCCACTGCTTGGCACTTCCTTGCCTCTTCTCCTTATGCTTGTCTTTGATGTTTACGATTTTAATTTTATGTACATAGGTGTTTTGCCTGAATGCATGTCTGTGTATCACTTGCATGCCTGCTACCATCAAGGACAGAAGAGGGTGTCAGATCCCTAGAACTGGAGTTACAGATGGTTGTGACTCTTGTGTGGGTGCTAGGAATTGAACCCAGGTGCTTTTAACTACTGAGCTGTCTCCAAGCCCCATTGGGTTTTTTCTTTCTTTCTTTTGGTCTTTCAAGACAGGGTTTCTCTGTGTAGCCCTGGCTGTCCTGAAACTTGCTCTGTAGACCAGGTTGTCCTTGAACTCACAGAGATGTGCCTGCCTCCGCCTCCCAAGTGCTGGGAATAAAGCTGTGTCCCACCATGCCCATTTGATGTTGTTTTTAAGGGAAGGAAAAGTATTCATTGAATCTGATTCTGGATGAATAAAAATATTTCTTCCTTTGGAGTCATAAAAGGGGAAATGTCTATTAAACTTATAAATTGATTAAAAAAAAAACACGAAAGACACACGTATCTGTGAGAAGTACAGCACTTTCAGAGGATATCTGGATTTAAACCATATTATTTCTAGGTTCTCAGGAGCTGCAAGTGCTCATACATCATTTTATTTAAAAAATAATGAGTCCCAGGGCCTGCTATGATCTGATGGTAGGCAATCTCAGCTTTAACTAGGGTTTCACTACTCTCTGAGCCTCTGGCATTTCAGCCATAAAACAGAGTTGATAGGGAAAGGATGAGGACACAAGACATGCGCATGGAATACTGCCCTAGGAAGACAAGGGAGAGGGCATAGAGCAACTCACATGGGCGCCTGGGTGCCATCTAAACTGACGCTGAGTCCCAAGGATGTTGCCAGCGTGAACATAGTGACCTAAAAGAGAAGTCCACAGTGAGCCGACTCTGCGCTAGTATTCACAGAAGCTCAGCAAAATGCTGAGAAATCATGACAGCCCAAGGATCCCCACCATGCCCCAAGCCTGCTCCTGGATGGACCTCCAAGATGGTCCTACATAAACAGCGCCTGACCCCTATCCAGCAGACTCCTTTTCAATTGCATGGCTTAGAAACTGCAACTCACTGGGGCCCCTGCTCCTCCCTAGATTCACCTCAGCTTTTAATGTGGGGATGAGTGCTACAGTGAACTTCGGAGACACAGGTGAGTGAGGCACCTGAGTGGCATTTCGGCTCTTCTAAGGAAGGGCAAGGCAGCACAGCAGGATGCAGCTGGAAAACAGAAACAAAGGCAAGCCCTCACCTTCCATCTTCTTGATGCCATAGTGTTTGCCTGGTGATTTCCCACCAAGGTTCTTAGAGCTGCCACCTGTCTTCTTGGATGCATACCTGACAGCAAGTGCTGTAGGTGCTGTGGGACTCAGCAGGGCTATCACTGCAAAGAAAGCAGAAACACTGCTCAGAGAGGCTCCCAAATACCATGTGCTTTCTTTGTCTCTATGGACCATTTGCTCAGCTGAGAAGTAGCAAGGAAGATGAGAAAAAATGAAAGATGTGTGAGAAGAACAGAAATGCTAAGTGTGTGGTGTTCAGGGAATGCCTGGGCAGGGAGCAATTCATCCCTGGTATGGGGGTGGGAGGTTGTTATTGGTGGTAGCGGTGGTGTGTGTATCAGAGAGAGCAGGCAGTGAGCATAAAGAGGGGGAGAAAATAGCCTGTGCTCTGGCTCCTGACACATTCAGTCCAGCTGAGCAGAAACAGACAGCACAGAAACAGATGAAGTGGACAGCAGACAGCAGCCTGCTTCAAAGATTCACAGTTCCTTGCCCAAGACTACGATATGTACAGAGCTTCTACTTCAGCCTCACTTACCACTGTCTTAGCTATCCACTCATCCACTGAACATCAAACAGTTGCACCAGAAGGGCAGCCCGTCAGATAGTGGCAACTGGCCAATTCAGAGCCCATAAGCAGATGTCCAACCAAGATCAGCATTAATGTGACCTCTCCGCTCATCATCCCAAAGGACTCAACAACATTTACTTAAACAGGGAAATTATGTGGGAGGTGTTGAAGGGGGTAGAGATGATCAAAATACACTGTATACATGAATTAAATTCTCAAAGATTAAATGAAAATGCTTTTAAAAGAACGTTATCTAAAATGCATACTAATGGGGTCGGAGAGATGGCTCAGAGGTTAGCAGCAGTTTCTAGCGCTTTTGTAGTGGTTCACAGCCATTTGTAACTCCTGTTCCAGGAGATTCAATGGCCTTTTCTTACCTCTGCTGGTACCAAGTATACTATGTGGTATACATATATACACACAGGCAAAACATTCATACACATAAAATAAAATTCAGGCTAACATGGGCAGTTGGTTCTAGGCATAGTTATAGGATCTTAGGACCTAGCACTTATGATTTAACATTTAGAGATGCTTTATGGGTGTTTGGGGCATAAGCTCATAGTACTGGTTACCCAGGTGTCTCAAATTCCCATGGGATACAAGACTAGAGATAAAAACTCACAGAGCAGGCCAGGCATGGTAGCTCACACCAGCCTTTGATCCCAGCACTTGGGAGGCAGAGGTGGGCAGATCTCTGTGACAACGAGGCCAGTCTGGTCTACAGACTGTCTAAGACAGCCAGGGCTACATAGTGATACAGTGTCTCCAAACAAACAAACATCACAAAAAAGAACCTACTGAGACATGTTCAATGTCCAGCAATGGAATGGAATCTTCCTAACTTTAACTCCCCACCCCCTCCTGTAGGCCTTGAACTTGCAACCCTTGGGCCTCTACCTCACATATAACCTGAGGTTACAGGCATGCACTTCCTGGCTTCGTTCACTGACTTACTGGTGACCGATGTTTTTTGCTCTGCCTACTTTATTTCATTCATAAATCTCTGCTCTTGTGAAAAGCAAGAATCTACAGATGACTTCTCTTCCCTCATTTCACAGAGCAGTAAGACTTGTGGAATCTATCTTCAGAACAAGCATGTCATATTCACCCCCTACTCTCCAGGTTCTCTACCATCACCACTAGTATCTTGGCCAAATTATCCTATAGCAAGTTTTCAGACGGCTTTCTGTGTAGGTTAGTTTACTTATTTATTTATAGCTTTTGAGACTGTGACCCAGGCTGGTCTTGGATCTGATGCAATCCTCCTGCCTCAGGCACCACCATTCCTGGTCCCACCTGGTTTCATTCTCACTTATTTGCACCCAGCCTGCCTCCTCTTAATTTGCTCCTCAAAATGTAAAACTGGATCAAGTCACTTTCTTGCCTTCTGTCTACACAGGGTTGGTTGGGTCTGTCTCTTTTGGGTCTTAATTGTTATCTCTTCAAGAGACTTCCTTGATCCCCTAATCTAAGACTCTTCACAATACTATTCACGATTACAACTAAGTTACTCACGTGTTTACTGGCTGAACTTACAAAGCGTTAGAAGTCATGTTAACACTGATACTCTGAACAGTGTCTCATCAGACCTAAGCGTTGGTCATGGTTATAGGCACCTGAAATACCAGCACTAAGACGGCAAACTACACAGTGAGAATCTACGTCAAAAGTGAGGAAAGGAAAAAGCTAAGTCCTGAATATCTGTTCGATTAAATTTTTTGAACTTAGTCTTCTTCATATACAAAGAAATCCACATAAACCCAGAGAGGACAAGGCGTCTGGAGTAACTATCCACCAATGCGCTACCACCCTCCGCACAGCACCGCCCACCACGTGTCACGTGACCGGAGACAGTCGCCCTCCAAATGTCCCGACCCCCACGCTTCTTCCCCGTATCTAGAGTTCACCATGGGCTCCAGTTCCCATTTCCCAGCCTCCCTGCTGTTTTGCCCCGCAACAGCCACAGTGCTGAGCTACCTGCTGCCCGCGTCCTCAGCCTAAGCCACACTGCCGACGCCATGTCTGCTTCACTTTCACTTCCAGGCTGGGAAGTCTGTTTCCGCTACCGGAATAGATCTACTTCCGGGTCCTGCTTACAATTCAAAGAGTGGCGGGAGCAATAGCAGGTGAGCGCAGATCTCTTGGGGTTTGTGGCCGGGACCTCCGGGGGCTTCTACAATGGACCGAGGGCCCCAGAGGCGAGGAGTGTAGCTGGCACGGACGTTTTTCCCACTCCAGGACACGAAGGTCCCTAGGGAGGGACCAGCGTGAGGCTCAACCAGATTCTATTGCTAAACCGGTTGTAGATGCACAATTTCATTTAATTCCTTTCAAACCTAAGTTATTGGTATTATGTTAAACTGAGATCCAGGAAGACTGCAAGGATTATCTTGGGCTACAACCTACAGTCACTTTTGTCGAAAGAATGATTCTTGCGTGTGACCCAGCAATTCCAGACAGACTTCATTCAGTGTACACACAAGAGAACTGTGAAAACATACCCATTCAAAATATGTGTACGTGAATGTTTGTTGCAGCATTATCCATAATAGCCAAGAAAGGGAAACACGATAACTGTTCATCAATTAATAAATGCTTAAACAAAATGTGGCATAGCCACACAATGGAATATTATTCAGCTATAAAAAACGAGGCAGTACAGAACCCTGAAAGCATGACCATGAAAGACAGCAGTCAACAAAGGCACATACTGTGTGCTTTTATGAAATATACAGAATATGTAAGTCCATAGAGACAATGGGTCTTATTTTGTTTTTAGGTTCTGGGAGAGGGAAAACTTTTTTTTTTTAATTTTTAAATTCTTAAAAATTTTTAAAAATGGTTATAGATTTACTCTTGCTTTTGAGAAGTCTCACTGGGTCATGTAGGCTGTCTTGGACTCAAAATATCCCCCTGTCTGCCTCCCGAGAGGTGGGATTGCAGTTGTGCACCAACATGCCCAGTTTATATAGGATTTCTTTTTGTGGTGACGGAGACATTCTGGAATAAGATGATGGTAATGATTACACAACACAAACATACTAAATCCCATTAGTCTGAATGAGTGATTTGTTTATCTGTTAATTGTAATGCTGGGGATTAAAACCCATGCATGGCTCTATACATGCTAAGCAAGCACTCTGCCAGTGCTACTCCAATGCCTAAACTATAGCTTTAAGTAGTATACACGAATTGTAAGGATTTGTGTGTGTGTGTGTGTGTGCACACGAGTGACACGGGTGTGTGCACAGGCATGTGTTTCACTGTTTAGGTTCTAGGAATTGAAACCCAACTAGGTGACGTGCATCTTTGCTTACCGAGCCATCTTATTTATCTATGTTTTTATTTGTTTATTTTTAAAAAATCATTTATTTTTATTTTATATGGATATGGAGGCCAGAAGAGGGCGTTGGATCTCCTGGAGCTGGGATTACAGAAGTGTCCAGTGCCGGGCGGTGGTGCCACATGCCTTTAATCCCAGCACTTGGGAGGCAGAGGCAGGCAGATTTCTTGAGTTCGAGGCTAGCCTGGTCTACAGAGTGAGTTCCAGGACAGCCAGGGCTACACAAAGAAACCCTGTCTCAAAAAAAAAAAAAAAAAAAACCCAAAAAACAAAAAAAAAACCAGAAGTGTCCAGTGTGGATGGATGCTGGGAACTGCACTTGGACCTCTCTAAGTGCAATATAAACTCAACTGCTGAGCTGGCTCTCTAGCACCAGCATGGTTTTTGCTTCCTATTTATATTTTTGGTTTAGAAAGATGTCCATGGTAGGGGCCAATAAGATTTGACTCAGCCGGTAAAGGCGCTTGCTGCCAAGCCTGAGGACCTGGGTTCAATCTCCAGGACTCACACTGTGGAAAGAAAGAACCAGCTCCCTGAAAGTACCCTCTGATTGCCACATATGGACTGGGGCATGTATATGCCCACACACATACACAAATATTTTAATGTTTTTTTTTTTAAAATGATCACCGTGTTAAATCAAGAATTATTTGCACACTTATGATCCCAGCACGTGTCAGTGCAAGGCAGAGGGATCTAGAGCTCACACTCATTCTCAGCTGCATGAGTTCAAAGCCAGCCTGAGCTACATGAGACTGTCTGAAAAAGACAAAACAGAAAGCTCTGTCAAATGCAAGGATCAGCAAGGGGAGAGTATTGAGTTTTTGTTAGTATTCCCATTAAAATTTTCCTACAGTAACTATTTTGATTATAAATCTCTATGACCTGGAAAGGTTTTGAAGCAGAGATCCTGGTAGTGTATCGGTGTGGCCATTCTGAGTTCCAGATTGAGTGTGTTGGAGCATGTCCTATCTCTATGATTCTCAACACAGTTATCTTCATAAGGCGTGGCCTCACGAACACGTCTAGCAGACCACCTTCAATCATCTCATGTGCGTCTCATCTTTCCTCTTAGGCAATTAACTTGGGAGCTCTAATGGGTCAATGGCTCTAAGAAGGTTATCCCTCTCTCTGCTTTCCACGGACAGTGATTCTGAGGAATTGCCCACATTTGCCTTTCTGAAGAAGGAACCACCGTCAACTGACAGGAATCCACCTCAGAGGGAGAACACAGTGGCTGTCACCTCAGATTCTGAGGCCTCCTGTCCTCCATCACCAGGCTTGAAAGATCCTCCATGTATCCCCAGTACAGCTGAAGCTGCTCCACAAGCACGGCCAGTCAGAGTGCTAAGCAGTAGCAGTGAAGATGAAGATGGATTTGTCCCCCTGGCGGAGAGGATCACATGTAAGCTTTTGAGGAACAAGCAGCTGAGCCCTGAGCACTCTTGCTCCCCACTTAAAACAGATTTGGATCACCAAAATAATGCAAGTGCACCGTGTGACTGGAAAAAGCAACCATGTCCAAAGATTCCGGATGTTCCTCTCCACGGTGCCTTAGAGAAGAGTCCAGCAAATGACAAGGACCCTCTCTTAGACAAGCAGTGCCATCAACTTCCAGCCTACCAGGCTCCCTGCAGGGAGTTGGCAGTCACCAAAACAAATCCCAACCTCACTCTGCCCAAGAAGAGAACCAAGCACATTCAGACAGCCCAGAGCAGAGGCTCTCAAGGATGCTGGCAGCCAGGACAGGCAAGCAAGAAGGAAAATACCCCAAGACGGCACGAAAGGAAGAAGAAGGCAGAGATGGTCAAGAGGCTCAAAGTCCAGAGGCCAGAGGAATGCCTGAAGCACATCGTGGTGGTGCTGGATCCAGGTCCTCCCAGATTCCAGCTCCCCCTGTGCCCAGATGTTTGTCCTGGACTCCTCCATAACCAGTCCTTTCCTATCTACTGCAGTGCTTTTACAGATGGAAGGTGGGGGCCAGCTCCTGGGAGCACTGCAGGCCATGGAGTGTAGCTGCGTGATTGAAGCACAGGCCGTACCTCAAAGCATCACTTGGCGGAGGAGGACAGAGCTGGTAGAGGTACAAGCTTCCGGTGAAGGGTCTTCTTCCCCTTCACCCCTTAGCCCTGCAGAATAGACGGCTGCATTGCCCGTAGCTGAGACTCAGTGGCATAGCTGTTACTGTCCCCAAATCTAGAGTGATGCAGAGAGGAAGTGGTTAGCAGAGTCCAGAAGAGTATAGAGGAGGGTCAACTTCAGAGATTCTTTGGGCCACCTAGAGTGGTGTAGGTATGGTAACATCAGGTGACACTGTTATGGGGAATCCTGGGAAATATACGCAGAGTTCATTTTCTTTCCCTCCAGTTTACCATGCAGGTTCCTAGCTGAGAGCCTACGGGTCTGGGGACCAAGTAATATCTAGATATAGCCTAAGTGGAATGGGACAGGAAGAGAATGTATGTGAAGTCCCTAGTTCTTTTGACTGGGCTTTGGGATGAGAGTGGCTGTGTTTGAATCCCGGTCCTGAGGCTTGACTGCTGGATCTGCAGGTTATCACATGTCTTTGTGCTTCAGTTGCCTGTTGCAGAGTGAAGTAACTGGTAACATCCCTTTCACCCACTGGAGGGCCTAAATGAGGTAATCTGGCACCAGCATCTAGTAGGTTTACAGCACATATTCAGCCTCCAGCTGAGTTCCCACATTACTGTACTAACGATTCCTACCATTCCTCCTGCTGGGAATCCAGCCACCCTACTGCTCAATATTTTAGAGATAGATGTTTGTTTTCTGGCCCTCATAGCTTTCTCAACAGGACAGTCACCTACATATTTAACCTGTGTTATTAGCAAAACTATATTCATACTGCTTTTAATCCCAGCACTTGGCAGGCAGAAGCAGATGGATCTCTGTGAGTCTATATAAACCAGTCTGGTCAGACTAGTGACCTCACTACAGTAAGACTCTGTCTCAACAACAAACAAAACCTCTTATATTCATAGACTATATCTATGAAGACACCACATGTTCTGTCATGTTCCTGTCACAGCTGTCCTGAGGCTGAAATCTCCACACTTTATAGGTAGAGAAAGGGGATCAGAAAAGTTGACCACTTAGTTCAGGGTCACAGGTGGAACTTGACCCCAGAGCTCCTCCACCTGCACCCTGTTGTGTTAGGAGTCTTGTGTCGGGTTGTAGGGACCATAAGAAAACTGCACATGTCTTGCTTCCGGTCACTCCTCAGAACTCTGGTGCTATAGAGTGCTTGGCCCTGAAGCACCCCGGCTTTGACTGAGCCCTCACTCTGACAATTTTCTGTTTTTCTTTTTCCTCCTGTTTGGGACAGATCCCAGGGCCTCATGTATGCTAGGTAAACCCATACCCAGCACCATTTTGTTTTCTTTTCTTTCTTTTTTCTCTTTTTTTTTTCTTCTAAGACAGGGTCAGTGTTGCCCTGGCTGGCCTCAAACTCAGAACCACCTGGCTCTGCCTCTCAAGTGCCTGGCAATCCTTTCTTGTTCTTGTTTTTAATCTTATTTATTGAGACAGGAGTATGTAGCTCTGACTTCCCTGGAACTCTATTTAGGCCAGGCTGGCCTTGAACTTACAGAGATCTACCTACCTATGCCTCCTTAAAGCTAGGATTAAAGGTCAGTGCCACTACTCCCAGCTTTAAAAAAATGTATCACAGTTGTGTATAGATCAGTGGACAAGTTTGTGGTATCACATTTCTCCTTCCACCTTTGTGTGGGATCCAGGTATTGAACTCTGGTCACCAGTTATATGTGGCAAGTATTTTAGCTACTGAATTATCTTGCCCATCCTTGTCCCTAGTCTGACTTTGAGATGCAGTGAGCCAGTTGAGTAGGGAGGGCTAGGATCACAGGTGGTTTTTCTTGCCGCCATGACTTCTTTCAAGGATATTATATAGAGCCATTCATCCAGAAGATGCAGCCCACCCACAGGAATTATGCCTGCTGACCTCCTTCCTGTGCTGTGTTCTGGTCTTGGCAGGATGGAGATACCTGGGTGGAAGAGCCGACAATCCTGGTGTCAGTCCTGGCAGAGGTCTTCATGTCCATGGTCTACAACTTAAAGCAGGTATGCAGGGTCAGGCATGGAACAGTGCCAGCCTCTACCTGAGGAGCCAGTGTTAATGCTCTTTCTGCCGCTTCATGCAGGGAAGTCCTGGCAGCATTGAGAAAGGGAAGGAGACCCTTCGGGACTTTGTAACTAATATCACAGCAAGGACAGGGAAAGCATTGTCACTGGTGATTGTGGACCAGGAGAAATGCTTCAGGTATGGATATGCCCTAAAGATAGAGGCCTTAAAGGGACAGCTCATGGGTTATCAAGGGGAGATTATTCACCTGGCTACAAGGCATTTTGCAAGATGGTGCCCCTGACAAGCCCTGGGATATGCTGGTAATTGTCCTGCAACACATCTGCCTGGGCTCAGTTTGGGGCTATTCTTCTAATTTCCCCCACTGCTCCAGGGCTCAGAATCCTCCAAGAAAGAAATCAGGAATGGCAAATAAACAGGCCAAAGAGAAGTATCAGCAGAGACAAGAGTGTAGCACAAGGCTCATGGTGTCCAGGGTAGACATGGAAGAGGTAAGAACATCCTGTATCCCTGCTCAGGTGAGTGCTCACTGGTTATCTAGGTAGGTCTCCAACAGAGACAGGAGAAAAGGCTCACTAGCACTGCTGTCTGCCTTGGACTGAGTCAGAAAGCAGGATAAATGGAGCCAAGAGGTTGAGTATAGCTTCAGTGAACATGGAGATGACTTCCAAACAGTTCCTCCACTCTTCCAGTCCATTGTTGCCTTTGGGTTTCTAGGCACTGGTGGATCTGCAGCTACATACAGAAGCCCAGGCTCAGATCGTGCAGAGCTGGGGAGAGCTGGCTGACTTCGCCTGTGCGTTTACAAAGGCTGTGGCTGAAGCACCCTTCAAGTGAGTGACCTGCCAAGTCCCCCCTACAAACCAGGTCTTGCTTTTCCCTTGGTTCTTGCTGCCAGAGAAGATGTGCCTTTCTCCTAAGCTCTGCCACCAGCCCAGTGTGTCTTTTGAGGCAGAAGCCAATCTTATGCTGGAGATTCAAAGCAAGAGCCTTACTTAAATCTTGGGGGCTGGAGAGATGGGTCAGTGGTTAAAAACACTCGTTACTTTTGCACAGGACTCAGACTGTTCCCAGCACCCACATAGTAGTTCACAACTGTCTGTAACTCCATTTTTAAGGGATTTAACACCCTCTGCTGGCCTGTGAGGTCAGAAGTGATGCACATATATAGATGGAGGCAAACATTCATATACATAACATTAAAATGAAAATAAATCTTAAAAAAAAAAGGCCTCAATTCCAGCCCTTTATAAAAATATCCTCTTTAACTCAGATACAAGTATATTCTATAAGTTGATGCTGTTATACCAGAATTCACTCAGGTCAGATCTTGAGTGAACCTAGTCAGAATTAAAAACTAAGGGACCCTGTCTAAGTGGTTTATTTTATATCAAGGGAACTAAGACCTGAGATTGGGTTGTTTTCAGCTCCCAGCAAGTGAGAGCCTAAAATAGATTCTGAGTTGCCTAATACCCAGTCCCCCATGCCTACTCCGGGGCAGTACAGCCCCATCTTAACAGGGGACACACAATGACATGGATACCTTCTCTAATAAAAAGGACTGGATGAAGGGGTTATCTTCTAACCTTTTTGTGCGTGTATGCACGTCTGCATATCTGCGTGAGTATAGACAATAACTCTGGGTGCAGGTCCTTACTGGAGGATGCAGGAACTCCTTTGCCACTGCACATGTAGGACTAACTGGCTTGTGCTTCCAGGGATTCTGTCTCCACATCCCATCCCACCATAGGCTCAGGTTATAGATGCAGCAAGCATTTTACCCACTCAGTTATGCCCTCGGGCCCCAGATGCAATTTTCTTTTCCTGTTGGGGTGTTTTGCCTGCATGTGTCTGTGCAGTGCCTGAGGGCAGAAGAGGGCATTGGATCCTCTGGAAATGGAGTCAGGTGGTAGTAAGTGCTGGAATCAAATCTGGTACTCTAGAAGAGCAGTCAGGGCTCTTAACTGCTGAGCCATCATCTCTCCAGCTCTACTAAATGCAATTTTTAAAGGGACCTGCAACCAAAACTATGTGCTTGAGAACAAAAGGAAACTCAAACTGGCCCAATGTAACACTAAGTCTACCCCCAGGTTACTAGAGACCATTTTAGTTCACAGTTAAAGGGACAAATAAGTAGGAGAGGGGAACTCAGGTCTCCAATGGTGCCCTTGCAGGAAGCTCCGGGATCAAGCCAGCTTTTCCTTCTTCCCAGAGAAAGACTGGGCTGGAGGGATGAAAGTGGACCGGTCCGGTAAGGGGCTTGCACTGATCTGGAGGCGGCAGATTCAGCAGCTGAACCGAGTCAGCTCGGAAATGGCCAGTGCTGTTGTGGATGCCTACCCCTCACCACAGCTCCTGGTGCAGGTATGCTGCTGTGAGTGACCGTGCTCTCCAGATATCCTTGAGGGGCCGGGAATGTAGGTCATCAGTGTGGGTTGGCTGGCCTGAGAAAGGATCTCTCCTGCCTGAACCTGACCTTTCTATCCTCCTATCCTATCTACCATCCTACCAAGGGATGGTCGTGGGTGGGTGATATGGTATTAAGAGGTCATTTATCACTTCCAGGCTTATCAGCGGTGTTTTTCTGAGCAAGAACGCCAGAATTTGCTGGCCGACATACAGGTACGACGTGGGGAAGGTGTGACAGCCACCTCCCGCCGTGTTGGGCCAGAATTATCCAGGCGGATCTACCTTCAAATGACCACAGTGCAACCAGATCTCATCTTAGACAGTATTGACTGATAACCTATAGCAGCAGGATGAAAGCTTCCCCAACCTTGGCACCTGACAGCAGAGGGGCTGGAAGTACCTCCTAGGTAGTCAGGGAGCAAGTCTCCCGTCTCCAGGAACAGAGAAGGCTGAGACACTTGAATCTACCTCCACCAGCATTTACTGTTACTCTCCCCCCAAGCAAGATGCCACGGCCCCCCCCTCCCCGACCTTCACAGCACAAAGGAGAAAGGCAGACCACTCAGACACGGATTTAATAATTGTAGAAATCCAAAGAATAAGCATCAAATCTCGAAGTCAGAGTGAACTCTTGCCTGCGGGTTGGCTTGACTACGCCCAGCCACTGAGCTGCCTCAACCAGCCAGGGAACTATGACGAGGCTGACTTCTGTTTTCATGATGTCACCATATGTAGTATGTATTTTGTCTCAATAAAGCATTTGTACCAATGGCTCTGGAGCTTGGAGGAAGACTAAAGGAATGTGTGGTGATTCTGAGTAAGGTGTGGACCTACATGGCAGAACTGTCTGGGGGAGGAAAAAAACAAAGGCCTTTCTTCCAGTGTCAGGACAGTTTTGAGTGGCAGACCTAACCAGATGGGCCACTAGGGCTACTGTCTGAACTACGACAGGTCCTTGCTCCTCTAGGGAAGAGCTTGCAATTGGGAGTTTTTAGCAAATAAGCACCGAGACACAGTTGTTTCTGATCCCTTCATGCAGCTGTTGTGAAAAGATGGGGGGGGGGGGGGAGAATGCCTTCTTGGAGCAGCAAGGAGGTGGGCGGTGCTGCCCTGGTTTGTGCTAATGTTTAGTTATGTGTCTCTGCAGCGCCACCATGAGACTGTTTCCCTTTGGCTCCCACTATTCTCTTCCTTCCCTTCTGTTACAGGTCCAGAATCAACTCTAAACCTGCTTCTGTGAAGTCAAGTTTCTAGGTTGCCTTTGAGGTATTTCATCACACCCAGTAATAGTAGAGCAGTCACAGTACAGCTTTGCAGAGATCTGCCTCTGCTTCTAGGCCACCAGGGAGTTAGTTAATGCTCTAAAATTGAGGCAAGGAGCCCCACCTGCTGCCATTTTGTGGAAGCCATCAAGGTGAGGCAACATTCCACAGGAGTTAGTTTCCCAGGACCCTGATGATGTGAGATCTATTTGTGGGTGGTGAGACTATTACGGAAGAATCACTTTAGCTGAGACAACTCTGGTGTGAGTTCATCCTCTTGGGTATTATCAAGGAAAGGAAGAAAACTGGAGTGCGAGCTGCCTTGTGCCTTAGACTAGCTTGAACACTGTCGGCAAGTGAGTCATGGACAGCACCTCCTGCCTCAAAGTGTGACACCGGACCGTATGTCCACAGCCAGACATTTGGACATTGCTAAAATGCTTGACTGTCTGAGATCTTTAAGGAAATGTATTACTTCACCCTCCCAGCTTAGGCTGGACTTACCCAAGTATTCCTAGTCCCCATTAACACACTGCCCTCTGATCTGTCCTGGTTACCCAGGGAGGAATGAAAGGGTTTGTGACATAT
>CM052710.1:25788130-25817494 GCA_028551405.1 Uromys caudimaculatus
CCAAGTATTCCTAGTCCCCATTAACACACTGCCCTCTGATCTGTCCTGGTTACCCAGGGAGGAATGAAAGGGTTTGTGACATATAAAAGTATAAATGTACTGACAGCTGACCATTTAGTAGAAAGGAACCTTGCCTTACACAGCTTTGTATAACTAGAAAAGCCTATGCCTTCTCTCTCCCCACCCCTAAGCCTATTCCTTTAGGCATGCAGGTAACTCTTCCTCCCCCTCTCCATTTCTCCTCATTCCACCAGGGAACCCTGACTAAGGAACAGAGAAGTCCTACAAAGGGGAGATCTCAAGTACCAATCAGCAGCCATTTGATGATGGCAGGTAGGTCTGACGCTAAAAAGAGGTTGTGTCCAGCAGAACCCAATTCCATAGGAATCCAAGCTCCAAGGCTGGGAGGCAGCGGGTGCTGAGGATGAGCTCACTGCTGGGAGTCGGTCTGGAGGACCCACTGGAGGATCTCATGATGACGCAGGCCCTGGACGGCATTGTCGTAGATGGTGTTCACACTGGTGCAGAGGGGCTGCTGCTGCAGCCCTGTCACCCGGCATACAACCAGCCCTCCTGCTACACACAGCAGCAGCAGCAGCAGCGACACCTTCAGCACAGCCCAGGAGCGAGTGTGTTTCCGGGGTGGTGGCTTGCGAGGGCGAGAGCCAGACTTCGATTCTGGAGGGACAGAGTAAGTCAGTTTGTGGAGAACAGCTCTATAGTCGGTCCATGCAGATCCACTTCCCTCTCCTCAAGCCCTGAGCAGACAGTTTAGGAACATCTAAATGAGAGCTAATCCCCTCCTTTCAGAGGCAGAAACGCAGTCTTCCCCAAGGTCTCCAAGGACTACACTTGAAAATGGGATTCTAGCTGGGCAGTTGTGGTGACATAGGCACATGCCTTTAATCCCAGAACTTGGGAAGTGGAGGTAAGTAGATCTCTGAGTTCAAGGCCAGCCTGATCTACAAAGTGAGTTCCAGGACAGCCAGGGGTACATAAAGAGAAACCCTATGGGGGGGAGGTTCATTCTGCTTTCGTCCTGTAGCTCAGTCCTTACGGTCTTCCATTCTCTTTGCTAACAGGGAGATGATTTGGGGTCTTCAGGATCACAGAAGTGTTCATCAGGGGTGTCCAAAAATGATAGATGACCATCCACTTAGGGAGATGGGTCCAAATTACTAATATCACAAATGTCACTATTATATAATATGTATAAACTATGCATGGTGGCACAGGTCTGTAATCCTAACATTTGGGAGACTGAAGCAACACAGGAAGTCTGAGGACAGTCTGAGCTATAATACAGCTGTCTCCAAAGGGGGTTGGGGGAGGAATGTATACACAAAGTCTTCAGCAAAATAATGTAAGATTCTAAAAAAAGAAAAGACCAGCCGGGCAGTAGTGGCGCACTCCTTTAATCCCAGCACTCGGGAGGCAGAGGCAGGCGGATTTCTGAGTTCAAGGCCAGTCTGGTCTACAGAGTGAGTTCCAGGACAGCCAGGGCTACACAGGGAAACCCCGTCTTGAAAGACCAAAAAAAAAGAAAGAAAAGAAAGAAAAGACCTGCCAGTTGTGGTAGCTCACGCCTATAATCCCAACACTGTGGAGGCTCACAAACTCAAAGCTAGCCTGGGGTACAGTTCAAGACGTTTTCTCAAAAACCAAATTCAGTTAAAGGCACACACATTATAAATGCAACTACTACCAGTGACAAGGGCAATCATACGTGACTGTTGTTTTCTAAGATTGATCTCCCCCTCCCCCCTCTCCCCATGTGTGTGTGTTTCTGTCTGTCTATCTACCTGCCTGCCTGTTTGTCTTCCCTGTGATGAAAATACTTTAATTTCCTCTCCTCTTTTTTTTTTCTTTTTGAAACAGATTCTCACTGCATGCAGTCCAGAGCCTGGCCTCAAATTTATCCTTCCTGCCTCTACATCAAGGTTACAAATATGTCAACATGCCCAGCTTCCCACATTACATTTATAATTTAAAAAAAAAAAAAAAAACCTTGAGATTTTTAGGTTGCAAAAGGCAAAGGGAATTGGTTTTTGTGTGTTTTAGAAACAGGGTCTTACTATGTCTCTCCAGCTCTCCTGGAATCTGCTATGTAGACCAAGCTGGCCTTGAATGCAGTAGTCTTTATGCCTCTACCTTACTAGTACAGCCACGCCCACCTTAGGCAGGCACTATGAGGGTTTTCTCACTTAGTCTTCACCTGCTGGCAAACAGATCTAACCCTCATCTTTAACAAACAAGTAGCAGTGACATCAGTCACTTGCTCAAGGCAAAGATCAATAGGCACAGAGACATAGACCATCCACCCCTCCTGCACCCTGGAAACGGAAAGCAAACCTACTTGGGGCCTGATTTGTTTCCTTCTTAGGCTTCTTCTCTTGCTCCCGCTTGGAAGCTTTCTGAGCATCGTACTCCTTTCGCCGACGCTCCTTCTCCTCCGCCTTCTCCCGCTTCCGAATCTCGCGCTCCTTTGCTTCTTTAGCTTGCTGCTTGGCCTCACGCTTCTTCTCTGCCTCTACAACATAATATGCAAAATTTGACTCTTCACACACACTAGCAGCTTGTCTGCCCGAGGGTTAAGGTTTGGATCCATCTGCCTTTTCCTCTACGCCATGGATCACATAGCAACTGTAGGAGGATTCAGGTACTGCAGCATGGGTCTATAATCCTAACACTCAGGGTGGAAGAGCTGCTGACTGTGTGTGCAGGAACATGAGTTTTAGGCTACTTTGGGCTATACGGGGAAAATCTGTATGAAAATAAACTTCCAGCACTCAGGAAGCCGAGGCAGAAGATCACCTGCTCCAGGCCACTCTCAGCTACACAATGAGTACTTGGCCTCCTTAGGCCAAGTAAGTTTCCCTTAAAAAAAAAAACTTCTCTCAGCAGAGTTTGCTGAAGCTTATTAAGAGACTTCTGGCTATGGGTGCAATCCAGGGGAACCTAAGAAAAGTATGGGTGGGCTGGCAAGATGGCTAAGTGGGGAAAGGCGCCTGCCCTCAAGCCTGGTGACCTAAGTTTTTATCCACAGGTACTATATAGGAGGGAAGAGCCTCCCACAAGCCGTCCTCTTACCTCCACACGTGTACTACTGGTACACACAGTAACTAGTTAGAAGGCTGAGGGCAGGGGATTATAAGCCTGGGAGTTGGAGACAGGAGAACATTTCCTATTCCCCACAAAAAGAACAAAAGTACACAGAAGGCAGAATCTTCTAGAACTTAGTCATAAAGGAATATATAGCAGAGGTACTGATAAGATGGGATGAACATGACAGGAGGATGGCGAGGTGAGCTCATGTCAGGTTACAGTCAGTGCAGTGTCTTTCTAAAAAGTTACAGCAACTTAGGTCAGGGAGATTCTACTCAACAGTAGATTGCTAGGGTTAGCTTTACAGCTCGTGTGTGTTTACATGAAGTATCCAACTGCCAATTTATTGGGTTCTAAAAATGCATTTTCAAATTAGTCTGAAAAACATGTTTGCAAAGTCAGACTACCACAAAATGGTGGTTAAATGCCCTTTTAGGGCTTGAGAGCATATGGAAATTCATATGGAGCTGAAAAGTAGCACCATGAAGACAGTAGCTTCTCACCGCCCCCTTCTGAACAGACAACCAACATGTCAGTTGAGCACACCTGGTCTCCAGGGACCTGGTGCTGGCAAGGAGTGGACACAACAGGAGTCAGCTGTCCTGCCATTGCAGCCATGAACCTACCAAAGAGAGTTGTAACTCAGGCATGATGAGCTCAGGGACTGCCTGGAGTCAACACCGGACATGTTCCTCTCTCCCACCACAGCCAAGATAACTTAGGGCTGAGATGCAGAGGGGAGAAGGTAGGGCAAAGTCTAATGGCTGCATTGTTTGCTTGCTTTCTTACATTTTAAAAGGTTAATTTTAGTTTACGTCTGCATGTATGTGTGTTCACTGTGTACATGCAATGCCTATGGAAGTCAGAGAGGTGTCGGATCCCCTGGAACTGAATGGTTGTGAGCCATCACAAGGGTACTAGGAATAGAACTCAGCTCCTCCAGAAGGGCAGCCAGTGCTCGTAACCACCGAGCCATCTCTCCTGTCTGTTTGCTTTCTTTGGAAAAATAATATTTTTAGGACAGGCATGGTGGCACATAACTTTAATCCCAGTATTCCAGAGACAGAAGCAGGCAGATCTCTGTGAGTTTGAGGCCAGCCAGGGCTACATTTCTTTTTTTTTTTTTTTTTTTTTGGTTTTTCGAGACAGGGTTTCTCTGTATAGCTCTGGCTGTCCTGGAACTCACTCTGTAGACCAGGCTGTCCTCGAACTCAGAAATCCGCCTGTCTCTGCCTCCCAAGTGCTGGGATTAAAGGCGTGCACCACCACTGCCCAGCTAGGGCTACATCTCAATACATAAATAATATTTTTTTATTAATTCTTTGAGAATTTCACATGAAATATTTTGATCATATTCACCCCAGTCCTCTTAACGTCTCCCAGGTCTGCTTTCACCTTGTAAAGACTTCATGGCCTTTTTGTTATTGCCATTGGAGTTGAGTTCTTTGGGTTGGGTTTGGATTGGTTCAGTTTGGTTTTTTGAGACAGGGTTTCTCTACATAGCTTGGCTGTGCTAAAACTGTAGTGAGTGTGTCCCAGCAAAGCATTGCCTGAGTTGCGGTCTATATGCTGCCAAACAAAGTATGCACATGGCTAATTTAATGTCATGCTTGTCTGTGAGGGTGTGGGGAGGTGAGGCTGGCCTTGGTCACAGTGGGCCTGCTGGCCACCTCACTACCTTGGGATGCCATTCTACAGTCAATGGAAAGCCAAGAAAGAATTTTAAACATACTGTTTCAAAAAGATCCAGAGCTGAGAGGTGGGAGGCAGTTCTATAGAGATGGCCTAACTGTGAAGACAAGCCAGAGGGCACTGTGGCTCCACAGTGTGTGAAGAATCACACAGAGGACTAGCTGACAGACTGAGAACAGCAGAAAAAATCATGGACATCTGTTCTACCTCAGGCTGGAAAACTCCAGCGACGGTGGTTCCCTACTGTAGGGAAGGAAGGTTTCCTACTGAGGGGGTTGAAAGGGGACATAGGTCTACTTTAGTGATTTGTTTTGTTTGTGGGGGTTTATTTGGGTTTTTGATTGGTTGGTTCTTTGTTTATTTTGATTTTTGTTTTCTGAGATGAGAGTCTTGTTTTATAGCTCAGGCTACCCTTAAATTCAGTGATCTCCCTGCTCAGCCTGCCAAGTACTGGAACTATAGGTATGTGCCCACGTCCAGCCATGTTGAAGGTGCCTTTTTTACTATCAGAAGATGGCCACCTCAGAGCAGAGACATGAAAAGCAGTTGCTTGTCTGTGGAGCCCTGTGGAGAAGGCTGGATGGAGAAAGCCATCAGGTAACAGGAGGGCTTTGCCCCACCACCCTGCCATAGATCCTGCTCCTGCTGGCTGATTAGGGGCAGGGAAGATGACTAGGAGGAGGGCCACCCACCTCGCTCCACTTCCAGCCGGCGCTGCCGCTCTCGTTCCTGATCTGCCTGCACGGCCTTCATGTGCTGTAACACCTACAAGAGAAAAGAGGCTCTGGTAGCAGTCTCACAGCTCATGTTTGTTCAGGTCTCAAGAAAGAGACTGCTCATTTCAGGACTCTAAACGACCACAGGCCCTGAAGGTGGGGCAAAGCCGAAGGAGATAATCTATCTTTGTATCTGAAATGGCAATCTTTCTGAAGAGTCATGTGGGTCCAGTCCATTGCGACTGTCAGGAAAAAAGCTTCCTGTAAAACACTACCAGCTCGAACCCGGACATTTCTGGCACTCACATCGGCCGTACAGGGATGACGTCACATAATCAGTCTAGTGGCTCCCTCATCTCCAGGGAAACAGCAGCATTCCTTCCAACAAGCTCTCCTGCCCCTCTCCTTGACTAGCATAGGCCCTTCTTCCACTCCTGTTGACACACTGTAAATGCCCTCTGGTCTGTTGTTGGTTTGGGTTTTGTTTTTTTTTTTTTTTTTTTTTTTTTTTGGTTTTTTTGAGACAGGGTTTTTCTATGTAGCCCTGGCTGTCCTGGAACTCACTCTGTAGACCAGGCTGGCCTCGAACTCAGAAATCCGCCTGCCTCTGCCTCCCAAGTGCTGGGATTAAAGGCGTGCGCCACCACCGCCCGGCGGTTTGGGTTTCTTAAGATAAATCATGATCGGTATCCAAGGCTGGCCTTACAATTGCGACAGTCCTGACAGGCATGAGCCAGCACAGGCAGCTAAGCCATTATAATTCTTTGCTACCTTTCTGTCATAAGTTCCTTCAAAAGCAGGAACTGTTTTATTCATAGGTAAGTGGCTAGGTGTGACTGGTTGGAGGCACAGACCAGATTTCTACTTCAAAAGGAGGAAAATCAAGACAGACTGTTGTGCCCAGGACACGCAGCAGAAAGTAGCACAACTGAGACCTGAGTAGAGGCCCTCGGAGCAGAAGACAGGTCAAAGAGAAAGGCCCAAACACTGCCCACTTTTAGTCAGCACCCCGTGTCCCAAATTCTCAGGATAAACTCATGAATGACCTCTAACGGAAAGTCACAAATACTCTCACTGTGGACACAGACAAACCAGAATCCTTCTCTCTGTTTGTTTTCACAGAACTTCTACATGTTAAACACATGCTTAGAGGCTGGTGTACCATGGATATAACTCAGAGGCCCTGGCAATCCAAACTCTATCACACTGTGTGATCTCAGCAAGCCATTCAACTCTCCCAAGCCAATTTTCTGATCTGGAAGCCAGAGATAACATGCTTCTCTGGCTACTATGGTAACTTGCTCTGCCAATCAGCATCGTCGGCAGCATGGCAGGCACTCAGTAAACACTGCTGCAGAATCCCACTGTCTTCACTGCACAAATAAGGGGAAGCTTGAACTGTCCTAAAGTAAGACGGCACAAGGAGCCGACGGACCCTCAGGGCGGTATTCAGGCACAAGGCATGTCTGGGAAACTTCAAGCACACACCCCTCCTAAGAGGGGCTCAACAGCCAGCCTACAAAACCTCGCCCACAGCTCGCTTTGAAGCCACAGACTACTAACCCAGGACTTGAAGCTGTCAGTACTGCTCACGGGAATCCAACTTATAAAAATGGCTACCCAACAAGAAATGTAGGCACTGGAGAATGGGTGGACATAATGGTGAAAGAGCCAAAACTGCACAGCTCCTGCCTCACTCCAAACTGGACACTAAATACTACTGGGCTCAGTGGACTGGCCTAAGGTAAGCTCCTAGGGATCTGTTAATTTTGAAACTTCTGACCTTATTCTAACTTGCCCAAGCCACTCCTCTACAATGCCTGGAGGTATGCTACGATCCGGGCAGTTGTGCCAAGGACTGTGTCTTCAGTTACCACATCTGCAATGCACGGTGCTACCTGGAACACGTCTGGAAGAAATTTGTGACCAGAAGGGACCTTTGCACTAAATACAAACTATCTCCGTAGCCATAAGCTATGAAATATCAGTGGGTATCAGTGGAGACCAGGCTGGCTTTGAACACATTGTGGTTCAAAGTAGCCAAGAGTGGCTTTGAATTTCTGATCCTTCTGCTTCATCATCAGTACTGGATTGTGGCTTAAACCAGGAAACTTGGTTCTCTGCTGTCCTTCATGCACACTAGGCAAGTACTCCACCACAGTCCCCTCTGGATAGATCAGCTCCACACAGTCCCCCAGTATCTGCTGAATGGAGAGGTAAACGATGCATGCACACTGAGACTTCACACGTTGAAAAAGGAAAACACCCACTTCCCAGGGTCATAAAGACTAGCACACATGTGTGATACATGTAGGGCAGAGGAAGTAGCAGCCACGATCAATCTTCAAAACCGAGATTGCTCACAATGCCAAGTTTTCACACAGGATTTCATGAGCCACGTGAGCCTTGGCTTCCTATGTTGCCTTGCCTGGTTGGTCGTGTTACCTTTGAGCTTGGTGTCTTCCAACAAAGAGCACGGCTGATGGTGAGATTATATAAGCTCTCAGGAGATGAGGGGGAGGCCATTGCTTTTGAGCTTCCCAAAGGAGACCCCTCACACTAAGTGTAGTAAAGCTAAGTCTGTCTTGTTCCCACAGCCCTCAGACATAGTCCAATGAGCCATTTGGGGCTTAGCTGAGGCAGCAATCTGTCCCACTGCTGGGGTGGGCGTCGTTGAGGGCGCAATGCTACCCTGAACAAGCAAGGAGAGGCATAAGCAAGGCAGCGGGTCACCAGAAAGGCCTGTCTTGCATAAAGGCCTCTGGCCCCTCTCACCTGTCAGGGTGTGTCTGTCACCAGCTAGAAACATCTAAACCTTGACTCCTTTTAAAGAGATGTAATTATGTGTACACGTGTGTGAGTGTGCATGCCTAAGGAAGCCACACATAGCAAACCTCCCTTGAGCAGCCAATGTGGGTGCTGGAAATCAAACTTGGGTGTTCTCAGAGAACAGCATTTGCTAACTGTTCAGCATCTCAGTCCCCTTTCTAACCTCTTACCCCATCTTAAAAAGGTTTACTTATTTTGTGAGGGGAGGAGAGGAGATGGGGATAGGCCGAGTTGGTGTGCACGTGGAGTCAGTCTTTCCTTCCCCTCGGGTCCGGACGCGGGTCGTCAGGCTTCATGGTAAGTGCCTTTATCCATTGATCCACCTTGCTAGCCTTCAATATCAACTTTTTTTTTTTTTTTGGTTTTTCGAGACAGGGTTTCTCTGTGTAGCCCTGGCTGTCCTGGAACTCACTCTGTAGACCAGGCTGGCCTCAAACTCAGAAATCCGCCAGTCTCTGCCTCCCAAGTGCTGGGATTAAAGGCGTGCGCCACCACTGCCCGGCCAATATCAACATTTTTACTGGCCAAATCGCTGCATCAAAAGGTCATAGCTTTTAACCCTCTTGTCCTAGTAAAACCACCGTCAGGGTTGAGGGAAGGTTTAATTGGTAAAAGAGCTTGCCTGTAGGCATGCGGACCGGAGTTCGATCCCCAGCACTGATAGTGGCACACACTTGTAATCCCTGTGCTACTGAGGTGGGAATAAGATCTCTGGGTCTCACTGGCCAGCCAATCTAGCCCAACTGGTCAATAATAGACCCTTTCTCAAAATGTGAATAGCATTCCTCAGGATGCAACCAATGTTATCCTCTGGCCACCACACACACATGCATAAACTTAAAGTCTAGTTAATAAAGAGGCTGGAGAGATGGCTCAGCAGTTAAGAGCACTGGCTGCTCTTACAGAGGAGCTGGGTTCAGCTCCCAGCACCCACATCAGGCATCTCACAGCTGCTTGTAACTCTAGGTTCAGGGAGTCCAATGCCCTCCTATAGCCTATGTGAACACCAACATGTATATGGTACACATAAACTCATGCAGACACACGTACACAAAGTAACCACAGCAACACAGACCTCTCCCTGTCAGGCTCATCTCACCTAGACCTGGAGCTGGGGACACCCTGGGAGAATAACCAAGAAGAGGGAGAGGCCCCTAGGAGTTGCACACTTACCTTGTTTGCACACTGCTTACATTGTTTCTCATCCAAGCAATCACCTGCCACCTTGGCCAAGACAGGATCCAGGGGATTGTCCTTCAGATCCAGCCACTTCAGATTCTACAAGGATGGAAAAAAGAGGCTAGCTAAGCCTGAGTTTACACAGTCCCTCAAGACACAACAAAAAGTGCTAGAGGAAAACTGCGTCCCGCCTAAGATCAGCCAAGGCAAGACCAACAAGGTGGCCAAGACCAACAAGGTGGCATTTCTGGTTCCCCGCCCCCTGCTCAAGGTTATGCTCCCATAGGCCCTGAGCCCTTGACCACACTTGGCTGTGCAACCCGGGGACTACTACCTTGAGCTGAGCAAAGCTGACGGGCAGGGTGACCAGCCTGTTGTTGAGGAGATCCAAATGCTGAAGGTTAACCAGACGGCCAAAGTCTGCGGGCAGCTGCTGCAGTTTGTTCTTGCTGAGGTCCAGCTTTACCAGGTGTGTGAGGCCGCAGAAATCCGACTAGGACCCAGAGAAAGGACGCTCAGGCCCAGGGCCCACACACTTCCCGAGTCAAGAGTACCTGTATGTAACCCCAACTGCATCTCTTGCCTGCTACCTCTTTTCAGATGACAATGAAGAGAACACTTGTTATTCCTGGTGGTGTTTACCAAGACAAGCTTGTCAACAGCTTAGCAGAAAATCATCATTAGAAATGCATACAACCCACTCAGGAGGCAGAGGCAGGCAGAGCTCTGTGAGTTCTAGGCCAGTCTGGTTTACAGAGGGAGTTCCAGGGCTGTTACATTTTTTTAAAAAAATTGTCCTTCCTTCCTCTTGTTAGAACTTGACTCATGTCCCACACTGCTATTGCAGTGATGCAGGGCCTTTCCTCCCACAGTGCCCTGCCTTCATCTTCTGCAAGATTTCTCACTGGACAGAGTGGTATACACTTGTACTCCTAGCTGCTTGGGAGGCTGGTGCAGTTAGAAGCTAGCCTGGGCAGAAGAATAGAATTTCATCTCAAACAATAGGGCAGTGGAGCTCAGCCCAAAGTTCAATTCCTAGCTCCACACACACAAAAACTGTGCGTAGCTTAACCATGAAGCCCTAGGTTCAATTTCTACCCTCAATATCCCTCCGAAAGAAAAAAAACTTCTATCAGTGTTTATAAAAAGGGTCAGTACATGAGTACTAAGTCTTAGTCTTTGTTGCTTATAAACTTCGCACAGGTGCTCAATGAGCGTTAGGATAAGTCACTAAATACCTAGGACCTATCTACTCAAACAGGGTCATTCTTGGCACAAAACAAAGCATCCCTGACATTAACCTTTGCTAAGCACCCATCTGACAGTGACAATACCACTCAGCTAATGAGGCACTGTTTGTCCTCTGTGGGGACTCATAAACACCAGTGGGCCTGTGCTGCACAGTGAAAGGAAAGTTGTTAGAACAGACAACAGACCAGACTCAGATCGAAAAGTGCACTTAAGGAGCTGGTGCCTGCTGGGCCCAGTGGACAGCAGGTGTGGAGCTGCAGGGAGCTGCTACCTTCTTTAATTAGATTCAGAATACCTCCTGGGACAGAAACCATTTTTAATGAGAGGTGGGAAGACGATGCTGTTGACAATAAGAGAAGCCCAGGAGAACCCTTAGAGGAACGGACTAATGAGGCAATGAAGAAACTGCTAACTTCTGAACTCCACCCCTGAGACTGAGCCCAACAGGCTACCCTGGAATCCAGCAAGGCAAGGCTGGCCATAGAAAGGGCAAGAGGCACACCGACAGCACGAAAAGGCCTGGTAACGAAGGAGCACAGCTAGAGAGGAGGGTGGCCTTCACTCAGGAGAGGAACAGGCTGAAGGAATCCAATGCCCTCACAGGTGGACTAACAGCTGGGTGCTATCACACCTGTAACTGCAGCGCTCAGGAGGCTGAGGCCAGCCTAGGGCACACAGTGAAACCCTGTCCCTAGGGAGAAGTTCTGCCGGAGGACAGATGGGGAGGAGGGGGAGGTAGCATAGGACAGGATACAATTATACATTATAATGACTTGTTATTTTCTATACTGAAGAAAGAAAAGATTCCAAAACAACAAAAGGACTTGATATACATTGGGTATGCTCCAAAACAAGAGAAAAATCTCAAGTAATTCAAGTCCTTGTTTAGGGGGATAAAGGAAGGATAGTCCCATCAAACCACAGTCTTTCTTGTTCCTCACTGAAAGATATGTGGGACCCAGCGTGGTGACTCAGGCCTGAAATCCCAGCTCCTGGGAAGCTAACACAAGAGGACTGCCACAGCCTGGGCCACACAGTTTATATGATCTCAAAGCAAACCAAACAAAACTAACCAAAAAAAAGAAAAAAAAAGAAAAAAAAGAAAAACACACACCGGACATGGCAGTACACACCTACAGTCCCAACACTTGAGAGGTTAAAGCAGGAAGATCAAGGGTTCAAGGCCAGCCTGGGCTTCCTAAGACCTGGTCACAAAACAACATGCAAGGGATGGGGGATCACTGACTCGTAGAATGTAGAGCAAACTGAAACAATGATCTCTATCTCCCTTATGCAAGAGAAGTAAACTACTTTTGTCAAAAGACTAAAATAAAGCAGAAAAAAGAGGAGTCCAGCAAGTGATTCAGCCAGCACGATGCTGGCTTTACTTTTCTATGGCCTGACTCTCCTACTGTTCTAAAGAATGGACTTCTGAGGCAAGCCACCCTCCTCCACCTGTCCCCACCGATATCCAATTCAGCTGGACCCTGTAGACCTATCCTGAAATTACACTTTATGCCCCACCTCGCCCCGGCCACAGGAAGGACATTCAGGGCTCCAGGACCCAGTGCAATGTGCCAGTCTTACCGGAAGAGTACTCAGTTTATTGCAGGACAGATCCAGTACGGTAGCCTTTGGAAGTGCAGCCTAGAAAGAGAGATGAGAAAAACATGTCAAACCAACACCTGGAATGATTCAATGACATCTGCTAACGAAGCATTTTCCAAAGAATGTTCCCACAATTAGCAAAGGCCTTTAAAAACAATATGGGGGGGGCAGGGCAGCACATGCCAGTGACCCCAGTATTCAGAAGGCAAGAGGATATCAAGTCAAATTTAACTTCTGCTTCTTCATAGTAAGACCTTGAAGACGGGGGCTGGAGAGATGGCTCAGCAGTTAAGAGCACTGACCGCTCTTCCGAAGGTCCTGAGTTCAAATCCCAGCAACCACATGGTGGCTCACAACCATCTGTATGGGATCTGATGCCATCTTCTGGGGTGTCTGAAGACAGCTACAGTGTATTTACATATAATAAATAAATCTTTAAAAAAAAAAAAAAAAGACCTTGAGGAGGAAAAAAAAGCACCAAAATATAATGTTCTTGGGGATAAGAAGGAAAAAAACCAGTCAACTAAGATCTAGGAAAGACTGGATAAGGAGGGGTTTGACTATACAGCGTCCAAGAAAAAAACCAATCCTTCAAAAGCCCCCAGGACACTTGAAGTTTTCTCTAGTGCCCCCTTATTTGGTTTCAGGGCAGGAACTGGGTCTAACAAAGCGCTGCAGTTTTATTTACTCATTCGTTCAGGTCTCTGTCCATCAATGTGTGTGGGGCCTGAGTGCCTTCACTGGGGAGGCCTCTGGCTAGAGAACACTAGCGTGAGAGCAAGGCCTTCAGAGCCCGTCTCTATTTCTCAGTGTCCAGGACTAGAGCAGTTCTGCAGATCTGACCCTTTCCTCACCCTAAGGACAGCACTATAATGACCACATGCCTGGAAGAAGTGGTTCCAGATAGCTTTCCTCGGGCGTCTTCTGGAGAAAGGAGATGGACATGCAGTCAAGGATCTTAGGTCCAAATCTGAGAGGTAAGTCTGACCACCTAAACAAGTTCTGGATACCACAGGGGGGAGAACACCAGCTACTTCTATTTGCTACCTTCCAAGTATTTGCATTATGATTTTAATACTCTTAAGTGTATGAGATGGGAACCATTAACACCATCTTGTAAATGAGGAAATCTAGACACAAAGGTTGGTTAGTTAACTTGCCAAGGACATTCAGTTATTGAGCAATGGAGCTGGGATGTGAACTGGGCATGCCATTCAAACCGCCATACTACACAGCCACAAAGGGGAGTAGGGATTAGGCCAAATGCCAAGGGCAAATATAATCCCTTAACGGCAATAAGAAAAGTGTAGGCCACCCAAAGTGAAGCTAACTTGAGACGTTAGAGCTAGGGAGCACAGAGTTGGGTAAGCGCTGATAGAGGATATATAGCTCCATGTTGGCAAGAAATGAAACGTGGGAAGTCCCTGGGGCCTCAGGCTTCCAAATGGGATTGGGGGTGGAAGGGGATGTTGGGTGGGGCGAGATTCCGGACAGTTTCAGAGCAGCTGGGATGAGACCTTGCGAGTCCCGCAGAGAGATTTCACTTTCTTCAAGGAGGGCCGCCTCCAAGATGCGACAGCCAGCTGGGATTGCAGGCTTCTTAGAAAAAGCTGGGTTCGGCGCCACACCCAGGTCTATCTGGAGGCCTCCTTTCCCGGACCAGGTCATTCATTCATCCTCAAACACATCCAGCAACCCTTCTCTCGGGTTTCCACTTTAAGGCCCAGCACGAAGCTAGACGTTGTGAGAGCTCCCAAAACCAGGGTAAATTCATTACTGGCCCCTAAAAAGCCCTGGATCGGGTAGGTAGAGCTACCCTATCTTCTGGAACTGTGCCAAAGTGACACGTGTACAACGCAATAAGAACACTGGGACCGACCGCAGCCTCCCCAGAGACCTAGTTTTCAAAGATCGGGAAACTGAGGCTTAGGAGAGGGGCCTGCCCGCGTGGGGCCAGAGTCAGGAGTAGGTGGGCTCCCGGGGTCGTACTGACCAGCTCCTTGACGGGGACCTCATTCAGGTCGCTGAGACTCAGGTCCAGCTCATTGCCGTCCAGCTTGTCGCGGAGGTTCCCGCCCTTGCTACCGGCCTTGGTCATGATGACGCCGGCTAAGCGGGTCCCTGCTCCCGGTTTCCGACGGGCAGGAGAGAGGGCTGAGAGGCCGCTCGAGGGCTCAGCGGATTCGCACCCAACGGACCACGCCTGCGCCTTAAGCCCCCGCCGCCGCCGCTGCGAGGCCTCCGCCGCCCGTCCGCTCGCCCGCCGCACTCCCAGCCCAGGGCCCCGCTCCCACCGGTGCCGCCGCGACGACGACCACTTCCGTGTCCACGTCACCTTCCGCGGCCACTGAGATGGGCCGGGCCAGAGAGGCGCGAGCGTGTGCCGGCGCGCCCTCTGCCGTCCAGGCTGGCGAACTGCAGCTGTGGGGCTCCCCCTCCGCCGGGAGGAATTGAGTAGTCAGACGTGGCAGTCCAGATGCATCTGGAGCAGAAAGGACAGAACCTGGACTTTACATGACCTGGGTTTGCATCGCTCGGGAGATCATCCCTATCCTCTGGGTTAGGAGTCAACTCTGAGGGCGTCCTCCAAAATTTCTCCTAGTTCTCTTCTAAATCTGGTTACTGTAAACTTCCTCTTCCCTCCTCTCTGCTTCAGCCTTCAGCCCTCCTCTCTCCACCTCTGTAATCTAGCACAGGAGAGGCAGAAGGATTCCTACCAGTTAGAGGCCAGCCTGGTCTACATAACAAGTTCTAGGCCATCCCGGGCTCCATAGCAAGAACTTGTCTTTAGAAAAAGAAGGGCCAGCAAGATGGCTCAGCTGGTAAATAAATGTGCCTGCCACTAAGACTGCCAATCTCAGTTCAAGCCCTCAGACCCACAGAGTAAAAGATAACTGACTCCCTTAAGTTGTTCCCTGATCCCTCCATTTCTGCGTCCTGGCATGCGTGTGTGTGTGTGTGTGTGTGTGTGTGTGTGTGTGTGTGTGTGTATACATACACACACTAAATAAATAAATAAACAAATAAATAAATAAAAATAATTTTAAAAAGAAAAGCAAGTTTCTCTTAAGTGGATAAAGCATTTTTACCACAAGAAGCTTCATTTTGCCCTTTTGTTTTTTGCAGGGGGTTTATCTATAGATGTGTGTGGTGTCTGCGCATGTATGCATGCTCACATGTGTGTGTGAACATGTATGGGGGCCCTAGATTGACACTGGTTGTCTTCCTTGATCACACACCTGATACACTGAAAGAGGGTCTCTCATGGAAGCCAGAGTTCTCTGGCCAGCAAGTCTGGCTAGGCAGCTTATGCCAGAGATTTCCTGTCTCTGCTTCCCACATCCTGGGAGAAGAGCCTGAAAGTATGCCCACCTGGCTTTTTTGTTGGTTTCTGGGGACCCAAGCTTTGGTCTTCATGCTTGAGTGGCAAGTGCCTTCTGCTGAATCATCTCTGGGAAGAAAGTCATCTATCCTTAGCCACACTCATGGGCTATTTTGACTTAAAGCCCTGTTTCTTTTTTTTTTTTTTTTTTTTTAAGATTTATTTATTATTATATGTACACTGTAGCTGTCTTCAGACACACCAGAAGAGGGCGTCAGATCTTATTATGGATGGTTGTGAGCCACCATGTGGTTGCTGGGATTTGAACTCAGGACCTTCGGAAGAGCAGCCGGTGCTCTTAACCGCTGAGCCATCTCTCCAGCCCGTCCTGTTTCTTTTTATCTCATCCTATTATTGCTACTCCCAAAGGAGCTTAGAGTCCACACACATAATTAGCATGGACAGAACCTGCCATTTAGGGGTTCATCTCTCTCCATACTCCAGTTTGTACTTGAGCTAGGAAGTATTCCAATAAATTATGATATGCCATTTCCTAAGGTCAGGGTCAAATTTTTGTTATTGATTAAAGATACATTTGGGAAGGGAGTCCACTGGAATGGAAATGGAGCTCTCCACAATGACCTGCAATGGAGAGGGAAGGATAAAATGGAAAGCTATTAAACTTGGCCTGGAGAGATGGCTCAGTGGTTAACAGTATTGACTGCTCTTCCAGAGGTCCCGAGTTCAAATCCCAGCAATCACATGGTGGCTCACAACCATCTGTAATGGGATGCAATGCCCTCTTCTGGTGATTCTGAAGGGAGTGATGGTGTACTCATATACATAAAATAAATAAATCTTTAAAAAAAAAAAAAAGCTATTAAACTGGCCCTGCACCAAAAGAGCATCCTCCATGAAAGAGAAAAGTAGGATGAAGCTGAAGATCCCAAGGATATCCCCCTGGGAAGCTTTCCTTAGCATGATGCATGCTTCTGACTTTGGCTTGAGATAGACATCATATCTATTTTATTCCCTCTTTGTCTTTATTTTTTTTTTTTTTTAAAGATTTATTTATTTATTATATGTAAGTACACTGTAGCTGTCCTCAGACACCCCAGCAGAGGGCATCAGATCTCATTATGGATGGTTGTGAGCCACCATGTGGTTGCTGGGATTTGAACTCAGGACCTTCGGAAGAGCAGTCAGTGCTCTTACCCGCTGAGCCATCTCTCCAGCCCCCCTCTTTGTCTTTAAACAGAGTCCCTCCATAATCTGTGTCCCCTTTCCTGGGTGTAGAGTGGCTTCTATACACTCTCTAATTAGAGAACCGGGCCTCCTTCCAGTGAGCTCCCTGTGAAAGGCGTTGACTCATGTGCTGTTTTTCTGCTTGAATGAGAACTGAGGGAGAAGTGGTAGCTATGGCCATGAGTGATGACTCGTCACAAGCATGGTAGAAGTAAAGTCCTGGCCGGCACGTGCCCAGTCAAGTAAGCGGAGGACATGGCAAGGTGTAATGGTTCCTCTGCCTTAGACTCTGGTAGGAAATGGGAAAGGTACAATCCATAAAATGTTTCAAATGTTCAATCCAATCTAGAGAAGATTCCCTTTAACTAAAGAAGGGTTGTTCAGCTTATGTTATAAAAAGAGACAGAGCTGGGCAGTGGTGGCGCGCTCCTTTAATCCCAGCACTCGGGAGGCAGAGGCAGGCAGATTTCTGAGTTCAAGGCCAGCCTGGTCTACAGAGTGAGTTCCAGGACAGCCAGGGCTACACAGAGAAACCCTGTCTCGAAAAACCAAGAGAGAGAGAGAGAGAGAGAGAGAGAGAGAGAGAGAGAGAGAGAGATATGGGCTGGAGAGATGGCTCAGTGGTTAAGAGCACTGGCTGCTCTTCCAGAGGTCCTAAGTTCAATTCCCAGTACCCACATGGTGGCTCACAACCATCTGTAATGGGATCCAGTGCCCTCTCCTGGTGTGTCTGAAGACAGCTACAGTATACTCATATACGATAGAGATAGAGATAGAGATAAAGATAGAGATAGAGATAGAGATAGAGATAGAGATAGAGATAGAGATAGAGATAGAGATAGAGATAGAGATAGAGATAGAGATAGAGATAGATTGAGTCCTTGGATGTAGGGAGTGTACTAGCCTGGGGAAGCCATATCCTTGGAATATAGCAATGAAATGTCTGAAGCAGTAGTGAAAGACCAATCTATCAAAAGGAGCATAGAAATCATTCATGATGGCTGCACAGTGGCCTAGCAGATAGGTGGATTTATCTGTTTATCTTTTCCCCCAAGACAGGGTTTCTTTGTGTAGCCCTCTGTAGACTATGCTGGCTTTGAACTCGGAGATCCACCTGCTTCTGCCTCTCAGGTGCTGAGAGTTTAAAGGCTTGCACCACCATAACCTAGCTCTTTATCTTTTTAATTGCTTACTTACCCATGCAGGCAAGCATAGTGATGACTCAACAAAATCTGAAAGCACAGAAACAAGTCAGTCTCACTCTTACATTGTAACCCACACCAAAGAAAAAGTGAGATGAGATGGGGGAAAGGGGGCACGGAAGAAACAGCAAAAAGAGGGAGAAAGTTTTCCCTAGAAAGCAGAAACAAAGTTGGAACAGAGTGCAGGAATCTACTTTGTTACAGTTGATTTAGTTCACTGACTTCATCGGGTTAGCTGTGAGTTTGTTGCAAGCCCAGCAGAAAAGACGCATCTTAGGAGTCACCGCCTTCTCCATCCTAGGAGAGTGGCCACCCTCTGCTCTCTTGGAACTGGACGTGACATATCTTGTCCCATTCACCTTTGCCTCTGTCCTCTTACATGACACCATGGGCCAGAAATAAAAGACTAGAGAGAGAAATTTGTGTCCATGAAGCAGGAGAGAATTCATTTCTGTTATCTGCAGGATGGCTCACCAAGTGTTACTGGTGGTCTCTAGACTTCATGCCTATGGGTTCTTGGCATCTTGTTTAAAGACCCAAAGAAGCAACACACAAATAGCAAAGCATCGAGGATTTTTGTGTGTGGGTTCATAAACACAACAAGTTGGTTTGCTTAGGGGCAGAATGCAGGCAATTTTCTCTGTTGATATATGGGTTGCAAAAGCTTTTGTGATGTCCTGTGGTCGATTGAATGAGTATGGCCCCCATAGACTTATGTGTTTGAATGCTTGGCCCATAGGGTCTGTCACTATTAGAAGGTGTGACCTCATTGCAGGAAGTGCGCTAAGCTCAAGCTATGCCCAGTATGGCACACAGTCTCCTTCTGCTGCCTGCAGATTAAGACCTCTCAGTTGGACTAAACCTCTGAACTGTAAGCCAGCCCCAATTAAGTATTTTCCTTTTTAAGAGTTGGCGTGGTCATGGTGTCTGTTCACAGGAATAAAATCTTAACTAAGACAGAAGTTGGTACCAGGGACTGGAGTATTGCTGTGACAGGCCTTACCATGCTTTTGTTTGGAGGAATGTGGATTTTGGAAATATGTCACAGTCCACAAAGCCGAAAGGAGTTGGACAGCGTTTGACATCTGACATGGAGATGCAGCGTTTGACATCTGACATGGAGATGCAGCGTTTGACATCTGACATGGAGATGCAGCATTTGACATCTGACATGGAGATGCAGCGTTTGACATCAGACATGGAGATGCAGCGTTTGACATCAGACATGGAGATGCAGCGTTTGACATCTGACATGGAGATGCAGAGTTTGGAGTTGTTCAGCTGGCTTTCAGTCTTGCTTTGGTCCAGAATTTCATCCCTATGTTTTAGAACAGTAATGTATATCCTGTGCCATTGTATGTTGTAAGTGTGTGGTCTGGGTTTTTTTTTTTTTTTTTTTTTAGTTTCTAGGGAATTACAGTTAAGAGATTGCATGAATCTTAGAAAAGACTTTGAACTTTGAACTTTTAAACATTGTTGAGACTATGATAGACTATGGGGACTTTTGAAGTTGGACTTAATGCATTTTGCATTATGTTATGGCTACAGGCTTATGGGGGTCAGGGAGTGGAATGTGCTGACTTGAATACATATGGCCCCATAGACTCATGTGTTTGAATGTTTGGCCCATAGGAGATGGCACTATTAGGAGGTGTGGCCTTACAAGAGGAAGTGTGTCACTGTGGGGGCAGTCTTGAGGTCTCCTATGCTCAAGCTTCTCTCAGTGTGGCGCACAGTCTTCTTTTGCTGCCTGCAGATTAAGATGTAGAGCTCTCAGCTCCTTTTCTAGCACCACTTCTGCCTGCATGTCACCATATTTCCTGCCATATGAAAATGGACTAAACCTCTGAACCGTAAGCCAGCCCCAATGAAATGTTTTCCTTTATAAGAGTTACTGTGGTCATGGTGTCTCTTCACAGCAATAAAATCTAAGACATGTCCCTTTTCATGATGCATCTGATTTAAGTCCTATGCATGCCCAATTATGTACAGGCATAAGATGGTGTAGTGGCTATTCCTGATTGTCAACTTGACTATATCTGGAGTGAACTACAATCCAGAATTCGAAGGCTCACCTGTGATCCTGATCTTGAGGCTGGGAGATACAAGTTTCTTACCTGTATTTTGGCATGGATATCTTGAGGCATAGTGGCCATGAAAAGCTTAGGCCCAAGCAAAGTAGTACACATGCTTAATCCCAGGAGACTGAGGCAAGGAGGTCTCTGAGTTCAAGGTCAGCCTGGGATAAAGCGAGTCCCAGATCCAGGAGTAGTGATACACACCTTTAATCTCAGTCACACCTTCTGCTGGAGACCTACTAAGGACATTGGAAGAAGAAAGATTCACTCTTCTTTGCCTGTGTGTCTTGTAGGACTGAGCAACTGCTAGATCCTTGGACTTCCATTCACAGCTGCTGCTCACCATTGTTGGGGAGTTGGACTACAGACTGTAAGTCATCAACAAATTCCATTACTATAGAGAGACTACCCCTAAGTTCTGTGACTCTAGAGAACCCTGACTAATACAGATGGTAAGTAGGGGAGCATCCCCAAATTTGAACAGACAGTCTGCCTTACTGTGAATGCACTCAAAACCAGTCTAGGCTGTATTAGCCTATTTCCCTTAGAATGTGCTTGGCCACACACAGAAGTACTAAGGGTTACTAGGAAGCTATAGATTGAGATAACCCACCTGCTTTGTTTGGAGAGGAGTGTACGGTTAGCTAGATGCAGGTTGGGTCCCAGGTTGCTAAATATATTTTTGGGAAAGAGGTATGTATGCAGTTTGTCTTATCACTGTTCTATTGCTGTGAAGAGACACCATGACCAAGGCAACTCTTACAAAAGGGAGCATTTCATTGGGGGCTTGCTTACAGTTTCAGGGGCTTAGTCCATTAGTATCATGGCCAGGAGCATGGTGGCATGCTGGAGCTGGAACAGTATCTGAGAACTACATCTTGATCCATAGGCAGAGAAAAAGAGAGAGAGAGAGAGAGAGAGAGAGAGAGAGAGAGAGAGAGAGAGAGAGAGAAGGAGAGGAGGGAGAGAGGGGGAGAGAGGGAGGGAGGGGGAGGGAGGAGGGAGGGGAAGAGAAGGGAAGAGAGAGAAAGAAAGGAAGAAAGAAAGAAAGAAAGAGAGAGAGAGAAGGGAGAGAAGGAGAGGGAGGGAGAGGGAGGGAGGGAGGGGAAGAGAAGGGAAGAGAGAGAGAGAGAGAGAGAGAGAGAGAGAGAGAGAGAGAGAGAGAGAGAAACATATAGGTCTGGCATGGGCTTTTGAAACCTCAAAGCTCACCCCAGTGACACACTTCCAACAGGCCACACCCCCTAATTCTTCTAATCCTTTCAAACATTGCCACTCCCTGATAACTAAGCATTTGAATATAAGAGCCACTCTTATTCAAACCACCAGGCAGTTCAATAGGGGCTCCAGGTCACTATGCACCAGGCATGGAGGTGCTTGACTAATCCTAGTACTCAGGAGGTGGAGGCAGAAAGAGAAGTAGTTCAAGCTTCTCTTTGGCTACACAGTAAGTTCGAAGCCAGCCTCTGTGTAAATGTGTAGGGTTGTGTGTGTTTGTATGCTGGCATGTGGTCATGTTATAGTCAGGGCTGATGAGGTGCTCAGCAGGTAAAGGCACTTGTGACACAAGCCTGACAACCTGAGTTTCATCCCAGGATTACATGTAAAGACTGAAGAAAGTAACCGACTCCACAAAGATGCCCTCTGATCTCCACAAGCACTCCATAGCATGCTCCCACGCACATGTACAACAGGCACGGGCACATGCCCACACAAGTGAAAGTGAAAGTCGCTTTTATTTCCTCAGATGAAGTGATGAGAGGACAGCTGTCCCTAAGCTTTACAGATACAGCTTGGGCTGAGCTCAGAGCACTTCTATCTAGCTATCCCTGGGCGTAGGCCTGGAATCTTCTAGCCTCCAATGTAATCTTCTGCAAGCCCAGATCTTGAAGACTTCAGCTTCCAGCCTCCATCTGCTAACCTAGGTCTCTGAGACTTACTGCTGAATAAGCTCACCCTTTCCAGTTCTTTCTGAACTCCGGATGGCTGGTTCAACTCAGATGTTTTGGCTCAAACTCCTCTCCACCTTGGAGCAATTGCTCACCAAATTGCTCTGCTTGGCCTCAAACTAACTCTGGCCATTTATTATAATTGTCTGGTTCTTTCTTATCTCTAACTTCTATTGCCTCTGCTGATCTGCACTGAAGCTCATGAACTCCACTGTACTGATTCCCAGTTCTCTCTCTCTCTCTCTCTCTCTCTCTCTCTCTCTCTCTCTCTCTCCCTCCCTCCCTCCCTCCCTGTGCTGCTCTTAAATAGCTTCACTTTCCTGTGCTGTTCTCATGACAGTTGGGAGTATCCTATCTCTGACTGATTCTGTCAAACCTTTCTCTAATCCATCACGTTGTCTGCCCCTCAATTAGACATCACCTTCTTCCTTTCTTTTTTGTTTTCTTTTGTTTTGTTTTGTTTTGTTTTGTTTTTCAAGACAGGGTTTCTCTGTGTAGCCCTGGTTGTCCTGGAACTCACTCTGTAGACCAGGCTGGCCTTGAACTCAGAAATCCACCTGCCTCTGCCTCTCAAGTGCTGGGATTCAAATGTGGCTCCTTCCTTCTGCAAATTAATAACTTTACCTTAAAGGAGTGTGCTAAGGGTGTGTCTGCATTCCAGTGGGATCACACACCGTCTTTGGATGTGATCAGAGAAGCCATATTGCTGCATTAAAATTCCTCTTCTCTCTCTCTCTCTCTCTCTCTCTCTCTCTCTCTCTCTCTCACACACACACACACACACACACACACACACACACACACACACACACACACACACACACACTTTAGGCACGGAAGTCAGGTCCTTTCTAGGTAAGTACTATACTACTGAACTACAAGGTCATCTATTGTTCCTTTTTTAACTCAATCTTCTCAATATTATCTGAGTATCACAGGGGAGGGAACTGAGACTCGGAGGTCGTCACCATTTAAATCCAGTCAAGGGAGTGAATGCATCATAAGAGAAGGGGCTCACACTAGCCTTGTAAGGGAGAAGAGCTTGAGGATGAGGTAAAATCAGGACGGGCTTCTCGGAGGATGTGGTGGGGTGGGGTGTTGGGTTTTGAGGACTATGTATGATAAAAAAAACAAAAAACAAAAAACAAAAAACCCCAAAAACCTTTAGAGGTTTGACCCAGGGAATCAGGTAGCAGAGAAGGGCAGGCAGCAGGTGCTCTCTTCAAGGGAGGCTGTTTTAGCTTTAAATTCCTTAAGTGTGGAACAGACAGTGTGGGAGACAGTAAGCCTATCATGCATTGGCAGCATTTCCCTTGGGAACAAAAGACTGGTCTGGTGCTGATCTCTCTGCCACAGCCAAATGTCATCTTGTACACTCCGGTGTGTTCCGGGTTGTTTGGGGATCTGCCAGGAAAACACAAGTCCCAGTCGCCCTTGAGAAGCTGTGGTGTAGCAGTTTCTAGATTACAACCTTCCAGCCCCTAGGAAAGCCTGTGGAGACACAGGGTATTCTAAGGGGGGTGGAGGGTGGGGTGAGAGGATGGCCATCGCACCCTGCAGGGAAGGCCTTTATGTTCAGAAAGCAAACAAGTCCATGGCTTCAAGAGGTCTCTAAAACTGACCAGATTCAGTAGGTCCCTCCCTCCCCAAGGGAATATAAGCAGTAAGGCTGGCTGGGAGATGCTCTCAGACAAGCTGAGCTGCCTAGAAGCAGAGACCTACTGTGCAGCCAGGAAGAAATAGAGACCAGCCCAGCAGCTGGACAGTAGCTCAGACCAATGGAACCACCTGGAACGAACTCTAGTAGAAAACATAATGTTAACTGAAATAAATCAGACACAAGAAAGAAAAAGAATTATACATCCTGTCTTATTTCTGGAAGCTAAAGCAAAACTTGACCTGAACATTGAATAATAATTAACAGACAGGGAGGTGCATATGTGGGGGGAAAGACAAATATCATATCTGCTTCGTAGCCTGCAGGCTGTGCAGTGTGCTCCAGGTTCCCTGCCTGCAGGCTGTGCAGTGTGCTCCGGGTTCCCAGCTTTTGTGAGCTGTCATCCATGTTGGGGTGTGTTCTTAGGATGCAGCTGTGAGTCATTTCTGTTTCTGTAACCCCAATAAAACTCATGATTCACCAAATTGGACTTCGGTGGTGTCCATATTTCAGTCTGTCGTTGGTTCCTTATCTGGAGCAAAAATATGTTTGCTCATGGCTCTCCAGGAATACTGTCACACTTGAGAAGCCAAAGATCAGGCTGAGACAGGACACTAGGACTTCAAGCCAGCACTATACTAAGCTCTAAGGTCACCTTGATATGTCACTGCACTCCTCAAAGCTTCTGTTTATTCTTCTACAAAATGGCTGCAATAAGAATTTGAATTTTGGCCGGGCAGTGGTGGCACACGCCTTTAATCCCAGCCCTTGGGAAGCAGGGGCAGGTGGATTTCTGAGTTCGAGGCCAGCCTGCTCTACAGAGTGAGTTCCAGGACAGCCAGGGCTACACAGAGAAACCCTGTCTCAAAAAAAAAAAAAAAAAAAAAAAAAAAAAAAAAAAAAGAGAAAAAGAAAACAAAAAAACAAAAACAAAAAAGAATTTGAATTTTTTTCAACAGTTGTTCCTCAGCATGTATTTATTTGAATGGATTTAGATTATATTATTAGAACTATTTATTTTCTTTTAAAAATTATTTATTTATTCATCTTACATTCAGATCCCCCCCCCTCCCAGTACTACTCTCACACCCTCCTCCTCATCTCCTCAGAGATGGGTACCAGCATCTCCCACGCTCCATCTCCTTATCCCCAGCACATCACGCTGGAACAGGACTAAGAGCATTCTCTCCCACTGAGCCAGACAAGGCAGTGCAGCCCGGGGAAAGTGATCCAAAGGCAGGCAATGGAGTCAGAGACAGCACCCGCCCACTCCAATTTTAGAGGAGCCACATAAAGACCAAGCTGCACATCTGCTAGATATGTGTAGGGGGCCTCGGTCCAGCCTCTGCATACTCTTTGGTTGTTGGTTCAGTCTCTGTGAGCACCAAAGGGCCCCGGTTAGTTGACTCTGTAGGTCTTCTTGTAGTGTTCTTGACCCCTCTGGCTCCCTTAATCCCCCCCCTCCCCACTCTTCCATAAGATTTGCTGAGCCCTGCCTATTGTTTGGCTGTGGGTCTCTGCATCTGTTTCCATCAGCTGATGAATGAAGCCTCTCAGAAGACAGTTATGCTAGGCTCCTAACTACAAGCATAGCAGAGTATCACTAATAGAGTCAGGGGTGCCTCTCTCCTATGGGATGGGTCTCAAGTTGGGCCAGTCATTGGTTGGCCATTCCCTCAGTCTCTGCTCCATCTTTGTCCCTTTATCTTGTAGGCAGGACAAATTTGGGGTTGGAAATTTTGTGGGTGGGTTGGTGTCCACCTCTCTCCACTGGAAGTCCCACCTGGCTACAGGAGGTAGCCTCTTTGGGTTCCATATCCCCAACTGCTAGGAGTCTCAGCTAGCGTTAACTCCATAGACTCCCAGGAACTTCCTCCATCCCAGAGATGCCCCCCCCCATTTCCATTCTCTCTCCCTCCCCACCCCAGCTCTCCCTACACCTGATCCTCACCCCCCTTCTCCTCACCCCCTCTTCTACTCAGCTCCCTCCCTCCATCCACTTCTGATATCTGTTTTATTTCCCGCCTCCCGAGTGCCAGGATTAAAGGTGTGCACCACCACTGCCCAGCTTATTAGGACTATTTTTAAAATTACTCTGTGAGTTGTTGGTTTGAGTTTCATAAGGACTAATCATTAAGAAGAGCTGAAGAGAAGGCTCAGTAGTTAAGAGCTCTAACAGCTCATGGCTGTTTGTAACTCCAGTTCCAGGGGATCTGAACCTGCACACAGGCACACGTGCAGGTAAAGCACCAATGCACACAAAAATAAATTAATTAGTTTTAAAAAAAGACGTAAAGGAAGCTGGGCATAAGAACACATGTCTGTAATCCCAGCACTTGGTAGGCAGATACGTGGTAAACTCAAAACCAATCTGGGTTACGTGAGGCCCTGCCCTAAATTTTTTTTTTTTTTTTTTTTTGAGACAGGGTTTCTCTGTATAGCCTTGGCTGTCCTGGAACTCACTCTGTAGACCAGGCTGGCCTCAAACTCAGAAATCCACCTGCCTCTGCCTCCCAAGTGCTGGGCCTGCCCTAAAAGTTTAAGAAGCACATGGCTAGACCCTGATTCAAAAAACCAAAATGATAGTAATAAAGTTAATTAAGGGTCTTGAGATGCAGACAATATCTTTAATTATATGGGGGACCTCACCATATAACCTCAAGTGTCTTTCTAAGAAAGGCCTAGGGAAATTGGGTATGGAAAACCGAAAACCGAAACAGAAAGGGCAATGTTTAGAGCCATAGAGCACCTGGGCCATCAGGGAGTCAGCTTGGCCACAGAGCATCTCACACACAGTCCTGCCCAACCTTTGACATTGTGTTTGACGTTGTAATACACAAATGTTGGACCTCATTCCTAGCTATCTTTGGATACATATAGCTCGTGGGCCATATGTTGAACACATTTCTAAGAAACCAGTGTACCGTAAATACATTGGCTTTAGTGCCATTAAACTTGCTTTAGACTTTTGGTCTCCAGCACACACACACACACACACACACACACACACACACACACACACACACACACACACACACTTCCTCCTCTCGTTTGTTTGTTTGTTTACTTCGTGTGTTGAGGTAGGGTCTTGCTATTAGCCCAAGGTCTTCTAACTTGCTATGTAGCCCATTTGGTTTCAAATGTCAAACTCAGGATCCTTCTGTCTCAGACATCCCAGGTCTGGGACTACAGGTGTGAGCACCACCCAACAAGTGTAATTTGTTACAGTAGCAAGAGGAGATAAGCATACTGCTTGTTCCTCAGAATTCAGCTTCAGACCACAGAGAGGTCACTGGTGCTCCTGCCCCTCTCAGTCAGCACCTGCCCCACCATCCCTAGGCTGTGAGCCCCCTGCTAACATCAACATCAAGCTCCTTGTAAGTCAACACCCTATCTTCTTTCCTCCACAGCCAGGACCCAGCAACACACATAGTACCATGATTTACCTGCTGGATGTCTGATGAACCAATGCACAGCAGAAGACGAGTTTGCTTACATCAATCTTTACTCAAGACCTCACAGTTGACCTTAGTTTTTGATTTTGACCCAAGGAAAGATTAAAATTACATCATTCGAACAAGGAGGTTTGTTTTTTCTCTTTAAAAAATCAAGGCTTGGGGCTGGAGAGGTGGCTCAGCGGTTAAGGGCACTGACTGCTCTTCCAGAAGTCCTGAGTTCAATTCCCAGCAACCACATGGTGGCTCACAACCATCTGTGATAGGATCTGATGCACTCTTCTGGTGTGTGTCTGAAGACAGCTATGGTGTACTCATATAAATAAATAAATAAATAATGTTAAAAAAAAAAAAAAAAGGCTGGGCAGTGGTGACGCACGCCTTTAATCCCAGCACTTGGGAGGCAGAGGCAGGCGGATTTCTGAGTTCGAGGCCAGCCTGGTCTACAGAGTGAGTTCCAGGACAGCCATGCAGGGCTATACAGAGAGACCCTGTCTCGAAAAAACAAAAAAAAAACAAAAAAAACAAAAAAAAAAACAAACCAAGGCTTTCACAATATTTGGGCCATGTGAGGATTGAATTTTTTTTGTTTGTTTTTCTTTATTTTTTCTGGTTTTAACTTATTTTATTTCACATGCATTGATGTTTCACTGTATGCGTCTGTATGACAGTGTCAGATCCCCTAGAACTGGAGTTACAGACAGCTGTCATCTGCCGGGAGGGTGCTGGGAATTGATCCCGAGTCCTCTGGAAGAGCAGCCACTGTTCTTTTTTGTTTGTTTGTTTTGTTTTGTTTTTTGTTTTTTGTTTTTTGTTTTTTTTTCAAGACAGGGTTTCTCTGTGTAGCCCTGGCTGTCCTGGAATTCACTCTGTAGAGCAGGCTGGCCTCGAACTCAGAAATCCACCTGTCTCTGCCTCCCAAGTGCTGGGATTAAAGGCGTGCGCCACCACTGCCCAGCACAGTCACTGTTCTTAACTGCACTCCAGCTGCTATTTTGTTCTTCAATTTGGGGCTGCTGAAAAAAATAAATAAATAAAAGCAATCTCTTCAGAGCCCATCTTCCTGGGTTTGCAGTTTCCTGTGAACTGTGACCAAATTAAATTTACACCAGGCAGCAATACAAGGCAAGTTCCTTATTTTCACTTTCAGATTGAAAACCAGAAACATCTGGGTTTTTTAGAGTGCTTTTTTCTGGCTTTTTGTGGTGGTTGTTGGTTTATGGGACATTTTGGTATTGGTGAGTAGTTGACCTGATTAACAGAATAAAAGCTTTGTGTTCTAAGCCTTCTAAATCTCTTTGGAGATTAAAACACTGCCTCCTGTATCTTCCTCTTACCTTTTCCCCTTTCTCTCTGCTCCAAGTAAAGACTTTCTACATAGTGGCCCATGCACACAGGCTAGGCCAGTGCATAAAGACTAGACCAGGGGGCTATGAACAACAACACTTTTGTTCTCAGGGTGTGTGCTTGTTTGTTTGACAAGACCTTAGTTTGTAGCCTAGGCTAGCCTCAAACTCTTCATTGTCTGCCTCTTAGTCCTGGGGCTACATCACTAGGATAGTTCTCTGTATTTTACTGTGGCAACCTTATTGAACATCCGTCCATGTTACTAATGGCTGGCATTAAGGAGAAAGCCTCCCTCAGGCCTGTTAATAAAACTTTTTATTAGGTTACAATTAAGTTGGAGATTTGTAGCTCAGTAGTGGGCACTTGCCAAGTGAGTGTGTGGCCCTGAATTCCATCCCCAGCACACACACACACACACAGCCACGTTACTGTGTTAGAAAATAATAAAGCACTAAAAAGTGTTGTTACAGTGTGTGTGTGTCTGACTGTGTGTGTCTGTGTGTGTCTGTGTCTGTGTGTCTGTGTGTCTGTGTCTGTGTGTGTCTGTGTGTGTGTGTGTCTGTGTGTGTGTCTGTGTGTGTCTGTGTGTGTGTGTGTCTGTGTGTGTGTCTCTGTGTGTGTGTGTGGTGTGTGTGTGTCTGTGTGTGTGTGTCTGTGTGTGTCTGTGTGTGTGTCTCTGTGTGTGTGTGTGGTGTGTGTGTGTCTGTGTGTGTGTGTCTGTGTGTGTGT
>CM052710.1:25817994-25832599 GCA_028551405.1 Uromys caudimaculatus
TGTGTGTGTGTGTGTGTCTGTGTGTGTGTGTCTGTGTGTGTGTGTGTCTGTGTGTGTGTGTGTCTGTCTCTGTGTGTGTGTGTGTCTGTGTGTGTGTGTGTCTGTCTCTGTGTGTGTGTGTGTGGTGTGTGTGTGGTGTGTGTGTGTGTCTGTGTGTGTGTCTGTGTGTGTTTGTCTGTGTGTGTGTGTCTGTGTGTGGTGTGTGTGTGTCTGTGTGTGTGTCTGTGTGTGTGTGTGTGTGTGTGTGTGTCTGTGTGTGTCTGTGTGTGTGTGTGTGCGTACTTGGAGCCACAGGGCCCGTGCGAAGGTGAGATGACAATTTATAAGCATTGATCTCCTCCTTCTACCGAGTGGATTTCAAGGATCTGACTCAGATCATCAGGTTTGGCAGTAATTGCTTTTATCTGCCGAGTCCTCTCCCCGGCTCTCTCCCTCCCGCACACCCCCTTTTTGAGGCAGGGTTTCTCTGAGTAGCCCTAACTGTCCTGAAACTCCCTCTGCAGACCAAGCTAGTCTTGAACTCAGAGATTCTCCCATCTCTGCCCCCCAAATGCTTAGATTAAAGGCGTGCACCACCACCACCCAGTTCCTCCTCTCATTTTTACAGTGCTAAGGACTAAACTGAGGGCATCCAGCACATCAGGCAAATGTTCTACCCCTGAGCTATAGCCCTGCCCTATGGTCTCCCTCTTAGTCTTTTTTTTTTTTTTTTTTGGTTTTTGTTTTTTCGAGACAGGGTTTCTCTGTGTAGCCCTGGCTGTCCTGGAACTCACTCTGGAGACCAGGCTGGCCTCGAACTCAGAAATCTGCCTGCCTCTGCCTCCCAAGTGCTGGGATTAAAGGCGTGCACCACCACTGCCCGGCCTCCCTCTTATTCTGGTTAGCCTTAAACTTGTTCTGTAGCCCAGATGGGCCTTGAACTCATGATCCTCCCTGTCCTTGCAGAAGGATTAAGGGTTTGAAGCCAGCCCAGACTACATGAGACTCTTGTCTCACGGGAAAAATAATTGTAAAAAGCTGAACTGTGTTCTACCGTGGAAACCTTATGCAACATCTGTCCATTTGCACCACTCTTGAATTACTTCATGTTGTCTAAAGCAGTAGTTTTTCAGGCCATGCCTCGCCCTGAAAAATTCCATTTTACAGAAGTTTCTGACTCCATTGTGAAGATGGAGGGCAACTCCACACCTGAGTGGATGCTGCACGAGGCCATCGGTCTGGCACCATTTGGGAGGCAGAGATGGATGAATTACTTTTTCCTAGGAATAGGAAGGATGCCATTCTATAAATTTATTGGGGGTTAATTGAGATTGTAGGGACATAAAACATATTAAAATCATATCAAGAGGGGCTGGAGAGACAGCTCAGTGGTTAAGAGCACCGGCTGCTCTTCCTGACCCAAGTTTGCTTCCCAGCACTCACAAGGTGGCTCACGAGCATCTGTATCTTTAGTGCCATGAACATGCCTTCCTCTGGCCTCTAGGAGGATGGTAGGCACATGGTGCACAGACATACAGACAGGCAACTCAAGACATAAGATATAATAATAAAAACAATCAAATCATATTAGGAAAACCAGGTCCAAGAACTTATTAAACATGCTGGACTGAGAAATGGGGCAACTCCCTTACTTAGAATCAATCCATAACAAGGAAGCTAACACTGGAAATGCTAGCATCTCTGATGTCACCAGACCCACTCAGTGTATGTTAAAAGATTGACAGGAGGCTGGAGAGATGGCTCAGCAGTTAAGAACACTGACTGTCTGTTCAGAAGAACCAGGCTCAATTCTCAGCACCACATGGTGGTTCACAACTACATGTAATTCCAGTTCCAGGGAATATGATGCCCTCTTCTGGCCTCTGTGGGCATTGCACTGCACACAGTGCATAGATAACACCTGCAGGCAAAATACCCATATAAAAATACAAACTACAAAAAAGGATTTGATGAGTCAGGCAGTGGTGGCGCATGCCTTTAATCCCAGCACTTGGGAGGCAGAGGCTGGTGGATTTCTGAGTTCGAGGCCAGCCTGGTCTCCAGAGTGAGTTCCAGGACAGCCAGGGCTACACAGAGAAACCCTGTCTCGAAAAACCAAAAACCAAAAACAAAAAAAAAGGATTTGATGGCCAGAGAACTCCCCACCATCTCAGGGACTTCAGCTCTGCTCAGTCCCCATTGCTGAGGCAGCCTACTCAGCCTCCCTCTGTGGGTCCTCCTGTTCACTTATGTTAACCTGCATCCGTCCATCTACCTGGACCAGGTCTTGCCCTGTGCATCTAAGCCTCCATGGTCCCACACCTCCTCTCTGCAGATGGACTCAATTCTGTAGCTCTACTCAGACCTACGGCTCAGCGGCTGCTTGATTCTCCTCCACCAGCCCCAACTGCCCCTGTGCCTGGCCTCTTCATCTTACCAAGGTAGAGATTCTCCTTGTGTTGTTAGCTTCCAAGCTTTTTCGTCTCAAGATTTTTGAAAGTCCTTGAGTTTTGCTATGGCCTCTTAAACTCTTTAAAGCCTTAAAACTTTAAGGCTTTTTTATACGCATCCACTTCAATTTCTTTTACTGTGTGATATGGAATGTGTGATCTCTAAAATCCCACATTCATTAGGATTGAGATGGAGAGATGACTTAGCCCCTAAAGTGTTTGCCATGAAAGCACGAAGACCTGAATTCAGATGTCCAGCACACAGGGAAGAAGCCAGGTGTAATAGTGCCTAGAGACGGGAAGCCCCCTGGAGCTTGCTACCATTTAGTCTAGCTGAGTCAGTGTGAGATCCTATCAAAGAATGGGGTTCGGGGTGGAGGTGGAAAGATGGCTCAATGGTTAAAAGCACTTGTTGCTCTTGCAGAAGACCAAGGGTTTGTTTTCTGGCACCCACATGGTAGCTCACAACCATCTGTATCTCCTGTTCTAGGAGATCTGACGCCCTCTTCTGGCCTCCTTGGATACCAGGCATGTACATGGTTCACAGATATGCATGGAGCCCAAACATCTATACGCATAAAATAACAAAGTAAGTAAAGATGACATTTCATAACTTTTAAAAAGGTGGACTAGCTTGTTGCCATTGTTCCTGGTTGCCTACCAGAAGCACACATATATATGGCTGGACCCTATTGCCGGAGATACTTTGGTACAGGACATAGAGAAATCAATTTGGAACCGGCCTGAAAACTTTTTCCTTGCTAGCTGGTTCTCATATGTCTGGAAGGTGCTATGTAGGCCGCTAGAGGGAGAAAATCATAAGTGGTATCACCCAGTAGTGAACTCTGAAAGTTATAACACCAATCTACCAGGCAAGGCGTACCCACTGGTGCCTATGGGATATTCAGGTTACAGGAGTAAGCAACTGCTTTAGACTTGAATTTGAGGCCTGCTCCACAGAAGAGAATTCTGACCTGACCTGGAACTGTAAACCTGGTTAAAAGTCCATGGCTTGGGAGGTTGTTGAACCCTACTAGTGTTGTTTAGCTAAATGGACAGGTAATCAAACCGATTTCTAAATATTTCTGTTTACACACATAGGTTAGTATTGCTCTCAACCTTGGCCAGAGAGGCTGCTTTCTCCAGTGGAATGCAAGGAACCACAACTGGTCAAAGTGCTGAGAATAATTAACTGTGGATCATTCAGCCCCAAAATGAGACATTTATATCAATTGTACCTCCTTCCCCAATCCTGAGGGTCAGGGAACACTGTGGAACAAAGGCTCTAAAAGTTGGGGAGTGTGGAGGAGGGCTGTGGATGCTCTTTTCAGGCCACAGACTCACTGATGCTGTGGTTACCTGCATAAAACCCGGACGGGATAAGGCAAACCCGACCAGTCAACATTCCAGCAGGCAGCACACAACGGGGCTCAATGAATTATGGTAAAGAAAAAACAAAGGAGAGAACAGGAAGATGGGAGGTGATACAGTGGGGGAGGGGATATCCTGGGAGACGGGGAGGGAAAACAAGGGTGGGTAGGATCCAGTGTATACAGGCGTGAAATTATCAAAGAAGAAAGAAAAAAATTTAAGAAAGAAAAAAGTAGAGAGGAAACAAGATGTTTGACCTCGACCTTTGCCCCCACCCCACCCCCGCACCTATGTGCATATGCACATATATGAACACGTACACACCACACAAACCCAAAACACCAGCATACAAGACTTCAGCCTGTCAAAGAAAGCGAAACTTCCGCATGTTGCTGCCAATGGAACCGCTGCTCCCCAGGAGTTCATTGCTATTGAATACACCGTGATTCAAATTAATTCTGATTGTGAAAAGACACAAATGTGTTTGTCTATTTTCTGGCAGAGCACAAGAACAACAGTGGCTCACATATGCAATCCTAGCACTCCAAAAGCTGAGGTGAGCTGTGAATTTGAGGCTAGCTTGGGCTACATAGTAAATCAAGCCAACTAGGGCTTCACAAAAAGACCCCTCCTCGGAAACCAAAAAAAACAAAACCTGGGCTGGAGCAATGGCTCAGTGCTTAAGAGTTCTGACTACTTTCCCAGAGGACCTGGGTTTGATTCCCAGCACCCAGATGGTGACTTTTGACCAGTTCCAGGGGATCTGCCCTCTCTGGCCTTCAAGGGCACCAAGCACTCATAAGATACCGACACAGATGAAATAAAATAAAAAAAATAAAAAAATAAAAAAAACACCCCACATCAAAACAAAACAAACCTCCATCTTTCCAATCAGCAACCTTATAAACAACATTCCACCCAGCCTCATCCTCACCAATAACAAGTATTCTGTATCTGATCTTGTATTGAACAGACTGACTGATTGTGGAGAGTTGGGGAGGGGGATTCGTGGGGTTTATTGCAATTGTGGGTGCTTTTTTTTTTGTTTGTTGGTTTGTTTGTTTTGAGACGGATCTTCTGTAGCCAAGGCTACCCTCCAACACAGTAGTTGAGGATGTCTTTGTACTGATTCTCTTCCCTTCATCCCACAAGTGCTAGGTTTATAGGCATGTCCCATCATGCCCAACATCATGGAGAGTCAAAATATTGCAGATTTAGAGCAGAACTGTCTTGTGCTATCTTTTGTTCCTTTAATAACCATTTGTCACTGGCATGATGGCGCCCTCCTTTAATTTCAGCATTTGGGATGCAGAGACAGGTAGACCTCTGTGAGTTTGACATTTACATAGTGAGGTCTAGGTCAGCCAAGGTTACATAGTAAGACCCTGTCTATAAAAAACCAAACCAAGCCAAACCGAACACCAAGCAGTACACAACAAACAAACAATTAGGTCAAACTATCTCTGAGCCTAACCTAACATCCTTTCAACTATCCAGAAAAATCTTTGGAATGCATTCAGACCACTACTACCTTTCATTACCCCAGAAGTTAAGAATGCTGTCAGATAATCTCTGAAACCCATAGCAGTTCCCTGCCCTGTGACATAACCTGCTGTTCCCACTGATGTCAGTGGTGATGCCCTAATTTATGATTTCCATTTATTCAGTATCTGCACTTTGCTGTAACCAGCCTATCTGCTTTCTGCATCAAAGTACGTGGCAAAAGCTACATACTTTGGGCTAGATCCGGCTCGAGGCCCCCACTCCATTCTCAGCTCTTCCGAGGCATCCAGCCCACCTAGGATGCCCACGAGCCTGAGAACCAGACAGAGCCGGCTACGTGTGGTCCTTGGGACCACAGGCCGCGCTCCCCCACTCCCAGGCGGTGTCCTGTGGCTTCTCACCTTCTGTTTGGTAACATATTATTCTGGTTTGTTTTTGAGATTATATTATGTAGTTTGATGCCTGGCTGAGACTGGCTCTGAACTCAGAGATATTCCTGCCTCTGCCTCCAAGGTATGCACCACTTTCCTCAGCAGAATGTTCTTCTGAGCAACCCTGAATCCACGTAACTGAATCCCAGCCATGGTAACTCATATTTGGCTCAGAATAAACTCTCTCTTACTCCCCTTGAGGAGTAAGCTCTAAATCTGCTGAGATTTTATATAAATGGGTTCTAAGACTATTCCAGGTTGTTTTTTTTTTGTTGTTTTTTTTTTTTTTTTTCTTCGAAACAAGGTTTCTCTTGTGTAGCCCTGGCTGTCCTGGAACTCACTCTGTAGACCAGGCTGGCAGCTTTTTGGAGCACTTCATACCCAGAACAATATGACTTTTGTAGTCCACAATGGCGTCAAAAGCCTTGAACCTAGTCCAATGGCCAATCCAAGTCTATTTCTGCAGTGGTATGATCTTTAGAAGCTCATTTTTTAAAAAAGATTTATTTAGCCGGGCAGTGGTGGTGCATGCCTTTAATCCCAGCACTTGAGAGGCAGAGGCAGGCAGATTTCTGAGTTCGAGGCCAGCCTGGTCTCCAGAGTGAGTTCCAGGACAGCCAGGGCTACACAGAGAAACCCTGTCTCAAAAAAACCAAAAAAAAAAAAAAAAAAAAAAAAAATTTATTTATTTACTTATGTATGTGAGTACACTGTCACTCTCTTCAGACACACCAGAAGGGAGCGTTGAATCCCATTACAGATGGTTGTGAGCCACCATGTGGTTGCTGGGAATTGAACTCAGGACCTCTGGAAGAGGAACCAGTGCTCTTAACGGCTGAGCCATCTCTCCAGCCCCTAAAAGGTGATTCTCAAGGGATGAAACTTGGAAAAGGTCGGTAACCTCGGAGTCCTTGATGAGCAGGGAGAACAGGTGGACCTCCTCCAGGGATTTGATCTTCGTGTCCTTAACCAGGCAACCTTGACTGGTGATGGGGGCCCATCCCTACTCCCCAACTTTTCATACAGTACTTCTCCTTTTATGTCCGCTGTATTTCAGCTAGCATTTCTTCAAGGTTTTCCTGCACTTGAGAATGTGTTAGAATGTTCTTTCCTTCCTTCCTTCCTTCCTTCCTTCCTTCCTTCCTTCCTTCCTTCCTTCCTTCCTCCCTCAGTTAGTTAGTTTTGAGACAGGGTCTTTCTACAGAGCCCTGGTTGTCCTGGAACTATGTAGACCAGGCTGACCTTGAACTCACAGAGATCCATCTGCCTCTGCCTTCTGAGTACTGAGATTAAAGATATGCACCACTACACCCAACCTGTCCTTTTTTTTTTTTTTTCTTTTGGTTTTTCGAGACAGGATTTCTCTGTATAGCCCTGGCTGTCCTGGAACTCACTTTGTAGACCAGGCTGGCCTCGAACTCAGAAATCCGCCTGTCTCTGCCTCCCAAGTGCTGGGATTAAAGGCATGTGCCACCACTGCCCGACCCTGTCCTTTCTTTTTAAGGCTGAATAATATTGCATGTGGCTAATAAAATAGCATGTGATTATTTCACACTTTGTAGGCTTCTGTCTTTGCCATTATGAATAATTCTGTGAGGAACCTTGGGTTAGGATATGGGTCTGAGCCACTATTCTTGGCTTCATTTGAACTACTTGATCTTATAAAATTTCTCTTTATTATGTGTGCAATTTGATTTGTTTGTGAGTATAGTCATTTGCACTCATGTGGTAGTCAGAGGACCATTTCTAGGAGTCGGTTCTCACCCTCCACTTTGTTCCTAATTGCCCTAATTGCAGGCATGTGCCTAAAGTACCAGACTGTATAGCTCTGGGGAAGGTTAACTGGTCGGCACTCTTGTTCTGGCACTGGGATCCATAGTCTGGGCTAGCTGGCTGAACTTCTGGGAGACTCTCCTATCTTCACCTCCTCTCTTGCCTTAGGAGTACTGTGATTACTGATATATGTCACGACGTCTTACTCTCTCCCCACAAACTCCCACCCCTTTGATTTTTGAAGACACAGTTTCTCCCTGTAGCCCTGGTTGTCTTGGAACTCTGTAGACCAGGCTGGCCTCGAACTCAGAGATCTGCCTGCCTCTGCCTCCCCAGTACTAGGATTAAAGGCGTGCACCACCTGCCTGGTCTGTATCTTACTCTTTCATGTGGTTTCCTGGATGTTCTCTGGTCTAACATCAGGCTTTGCCTAGGAAGTGTTTTTTATGTTCAGAGCTATCTTGCTGACTTTATCAGAAATTTTATTTTCGATATGGCAAGTTTTAGGCTGGCTACATCTACACAGAGACCCCTGTCTCAAAACTTGCTATGTAGACCAGCCTGGTCTAGAACCCATAGAGATCTGCCTCTGCCTTTCTGGATTTTTTTTTTTTTTTCTGAGACAGGATTTCTCAGTGTAACCAGTCCTGGCTGTCCTGGACTCTTTGTAGACCAGGCTGACCTTGAACTCACAGAAATTCACCTTTGCCTTTCTAGTACTGGAATTAAAGGCATGAGTCTCCATGCTCTGCCCATTTGAACTATCTTAACTACTTCAGTTTTATCTTCTCTCTTTACTTCTGAGTGTTTAATTTTTAAGTTCTATTTCTTAGTGGGTCTTTTGTTACAAATAGGTTTGTCCCTAGAGAAATATAAATGCCTACCCTCGGGGCTAGAGAGATGGCTCAGCGTTTAAGAGTGCCGACTGCTCTTCCGAAGGTCATGAGTTCAAATCCCAGCAACCACATGGTGGCTCACAACCATCCGTAATGAGATCTGATGCCTTCTTCTGGTGTGTCTGAAGACAGCTACAGTGTACTTACATATAATAACTAACTAACTAACTAAATAAATAAATATTTTTTAAAAAAATAAAAAAATAAATAAATGCCTACCCTCTCCTTTTAAGGTTCCGACCCTTTCTGGATTGGATTCCTTCAAAGTCTGCATTGGAGGACCAATAAGTGTATTGTGTATTGTGTCTTACAGGCATGGACGAGGAGTTGTTTACAGAAGCATGAGTGACACCCCCCCCCCCCCCCAAGTTACCAGACTGGAAAGTCTCCGCTCAGCTTGCACAGAGTTCCCACTGCTAACCTTCCCTAGGCCTATACAGTCTGTCTCAGGCACATGCCTGCAATTAGGGCAAAATTCCATATAAACGGAGGAGTGGCTGGAATCTAAGCAAGGATCTTATGACTCTCCCCACCCATTTCTTCTTTTTGGGAAGCTCCAGAGTCAACAGTCTCCGTCAGCAGGCACTGCTGATCTGATGAAGATGGTGGCTTTTACTCAGAAGGCTGCGCCCTGCAACTCCCTCTAACAATGTCTTCACTGGAGTTGTGTTTTTTTGTTTTTGTTTTAACATTCCAGCTGGGGGGTGGTGGCACATGCCTTTAATCCCAACACTTGGAAGGCAGAGAGAGGCAGAAGGATCTCTGTGAGTTCGAGGCCAGTCTGGTTTATAAATCGAGTTCCAGGACAGCTAGGGCTACCCAGAGAAACGCTGTGTCTAACCCTCTCCCCCCAAAAAAACCAAAAACCAAAAACAAAAGGACAAAATCTAAAACATATTCCTTTCCTTTATGCACTATTCCTGCAGATAGGATATCTCTATTTATTTATTTATTTATTTATTTATTTATTTATTTATTTATTTATTTTTCATTATTCATTTAGAGACAGGGTCTCATCACTCACTATGTAGACCACGTTGGCCTGGAACTCACAGAGATCAGCCTGCCTCTGCCTCTAGTGATGAGATGAAAGGTATGTGCCACCACACCCAGCCTTATTTCTTTAATGAAACAAAGTCTCAGTATGTACTCCAGGTTGGCCTGGAACTGGCAGGGGATTCTGCCTGTAGGTACAGCTGACATATTAGTTTATTATTTTTTACTTATGTTATATTTTCGCTGTTTATTATAATTGTGGTGGTGGTGATGGTATTGGGCATCGAACCCAGGGCTTTCAACATGCTAGACAAGTCTTCCATCATTTTCACTGTTTTTTTTTTTTCAAAACAGGGTTTCTCTATGTAGACCAGGCTGGCCTTGAACTCAGAGACCTGCCTGTCAACTAAAGGTGTGTGCCACCATGCCCAGCTTACTTTTTATTTTGAGACAGCATCTTTCTAAATTGCCCAAGCAGACTTTGACCTTTTAATCTTCCTGCATCAGTCTCTCTAGAGTAGCTGGTATCACATATCTATACCACCAGGCCTGCAACACACAATGTATAAGAATATTGGCCTCCACCTCCTTTCTTCTCCACACCCTTCCCCCACCTTTATCATTTTAGCTAAGACAATTTCCAAGGCTAGTAGCATTATATTCAGTTCACCGTGACTAGAATTTTTGGACGCAGGAGAGCATGTTGGCAGACTTAAAATCTCAGCACTTTGGAGCAGGAGGCGGGAGGATAAGGTGTTCAAGACCAACATCAGTTACTTAGTAAGTTTGAAGTCAGGCTGGGCTTCATGATACCTTGTCTCAAAAAAAAAAAAAAAAAAAAAAAAAAAGCAATAGTAGGAGCCCAGGAAATGGCTCAGTGGGTAACGGTGCTTCCTGCCAAGGCTGATGACCTGAATTTAATCCCAGGAACCACATAGTGGAAGGAGAGACCAACTTCAACAAGATGTCTTCTGATCCCCATTGTGTGCATGTACAGTGGCTTAGTCAGGGTTTCTATTCCTGCACAAACATCACGACCAAGAGGCAAGTTGGGGAGGAAAGGGTTTATTCAGCTTACACTTCCATGCTGCTGGTCATCACTAAAGGAAGTCAGGACTGGAACTCAAGCAGGTCAGGAAGCAGGAGCTGATGCAGAGGCCATGGAGAAATATTTCTTTTTTTTCTTTTTTTCTTTTTTTATTTATTCATTTGTTTATATGTAAGTACACTGTAGCTGTCTTCAGACACCCCAGAAAAGGGCATCAGATCTCATTACGGATGGTTGTGAGCCACCATGTGGTTGCTGGGATTTGAACTCATGACCTTCGGAAGAGCAGTCGGAGCTCTTAACCGCTGAGCCATCTCTCCAGCCCCCGAGAAATATTTCTTACTGGCTTGCTTCTCCTGGCTTGCTCAGCTTGCTTTCTTATAGAACCCAAGACTACCAGCCCACAGATGGTACCACCCACAAGGGGCCCTCCCCCCTTGATCACTAAGTGAGAAAATGCCTTACCACTGGATCTCATGGAGGCATTTTCTCAACTGAAGCTCCTTTCTCTGTGATAACTGCAGCTTGTGTCAAGTTGACACACAAAATTAGCCAGTACAGTTGACCCCTTGTCAACTTGACACACAAACAAACACATCACCATTAAGCCTTGACCCTTACTTTCTTATTCATCCCCAAGATCTAAATAACTTTAAAAGTCCCACAGTCTTTGCAAATTCTTACATATTAACATTTCAATCCCTTTTAAACATCCACTCTCTTAAAATTCAAAGTCTTTTAAAAATTCAAAGTCTCTTAACTGTGGGCTCCACTAAAATACCTTCTTTCTTCAGAAGAGAAAATATATCAGGGCATAGTCATAATCAAAAGCAAAATTGAACTCCAACCGTCCAATGTCTGGGATCCACTCATGATCTCCTGGATTCCTCCAAGGGCTTGGGTCACTTCTCCAGCGTCTGCCCTTTGTAGCACACACCTTGTCTTCTAGGCTCCAGATGCCTGTACTCCACTGCTGCTGCTGTTCTTGGTGGTCATCTCATGGTACTGGCATCTCTAAAACACTGCTGTCTTCCACTGCAACTAGGCTTCACTAATAGCCTAGGCTATTATTATTATTAATAGACTCTCCCCATTGTGCCAAGCCTCAACTTCCCTGCATGATTCCTTCAGTCATGGGCCATTAACTGCAATTGAGGCTGTACCTTCACCAATGGCCTTCCACGGCCTCTCACAGTGCCCAGGCTTCAGCTGCTCTTCATGAATCCTTCATGCCTTCAAAACCAATACCACCTAGGTGACTCTTACACATTACCAAGTCCAGCCACAACACAAGGTGCAACCCTAGCTATCTCTGGAATGCAGCCTCTGTGCTCTCAGAAAACACTTCTCATAAGATTTCACCTCAATGATGCTGGTCTCCTCTCAATCACCGCCAATTTCCCAGCTCCAGCTAACCAGCATCAATAGTCCCAGCAATGCAATAGTTTTTTTGTTTGTTTGTTTGGTTTGGTTTGGTTTGGTTTTTTTGTTTTGTTTTGGTTTGGTTTGGTTTTTCGAGACAGGGTTTCTCTGTGTAGCCCTGGCTGTCCTGGAACTCACTCTGTATACCAGGCTGGCCTCGAACTTGGAAATCCACCTGCCTCTGCCTCCCAAGTGTTGGGATTAAAGGCGTGCGCCACCACTGCCCGGCACAATAGTTTTGCTTTACTAGTTCTGGTATCTTGTAATTTACAGCTGATCCTTCAGCCCCAGCTAACCAAAACCACAGAATCTTCACAATCAAAATGGCAAAGGCCCTGATAAGAGTCTTTAATCTTTCCACTGAAATTTCACAATCCAGGCCTCCATCTTCTGCACTGTTCTCAACATTATCTTCCAAGCTCTTACACAACATCCCACAGAGCAACCCAAAGTTCCAAATTCCTTCCACAGCCCTCCCCAAAACATGGTCAGGTTGTATCCCACTACGCTGGTACCAATTTGTCTTAGGCAGAGTTTCTATTCCTGCACAAACATCATGACCAAGAGGCAAGTTGGGGAGGAAAGGGTTTATTCAGCTTACACTTCCATGCTGCTGGTCATCACTAAAGGAAGTCAGGACTGGAACTCAAGCAGGTCAGGAAGCAGGAGCTGATGCAGAGGCCATGGAGGGATGTTCCTTACTGGCTTGCTTCTCCTGACTTGCTCAGCTGGCTTTCTTATAGAGCCCAAGACTACCAGCCCAGGGACGGCACCACCCACAAGTGGCCCTCCGCCCTTGATCACTAATTGAGATAATGCCTTACACCTGGATCTCATGGAAGCATTTTTTCAACAGAAGCTCCTTTCTCTGTAATAACTCCAGCTTGTGTCAAGTTGACACACAAAACCAGCCAGTACATACAGTGAGTATGCATGTACAAATCACATAAAATTGGCTGCGGTGGTGTGAATCTGTAATTCCAGAAGACAAAAGGAGGCAAGAGGATCAAAGATCAAGGTCATCCTAGGATTTATACAGAATGAGGTCAGCCTGAGCTATATGAGTCAGTCTCTCTCTCTCTCTCTCTCTCTCTCTCTCTCTCTCTCTCTCTCTCTTTCTCTCTCTCTCTCTCTCCCCTCCCTCCCTCCCTTTCTCTCTCTCTCTTTCCCTCCGAGGCTGGCCACAGACTCCCTGTGTAGCTGAAGATGACTTTGAGTTCCTCATTCTCCTGCCTTTATCTTCCTTGTTGGGATCGCAGGTGGTTGACACCATGCCTGTCTATGAGTCCATTTCTGAATCAGAGAAACAAGGGGAAGGGGATAAAGGCTTCCCCAGGATAGCCCATAGTACAGGCAGAATGCCTCATCTCCCTCCCCCAAGACTCACTCAGAGACTAGTCAGGAAGAGAAAGGATCCTGGGGACCAGAATGTACCCTTCACTTTGCCAGGGCAATTATTTATCCAGAAGGGGTCAACAATTTGTCCAGGGTCATCCACCAAGCCTTCCAGGCAGGGCTTGGATCCTGAGCTTGGGATACCAGTCAGCACCCCTCATTCCCTGGGCCTGGCCTTCTGAAACCACTGTATAAACTTGACTGGGAGGGCCTCATGCTGTTTCAAGCCCAGCTTTTCAAAGTCTCTCCTCTTGACTTGTTCTCTCCAATGGAACACAGATTCTCCCCCAAAAACTGCCAGAGAGATCTCTGGTCACTCTGGAGATCAAAGAGGGAGTAACTGCATTACTCACGACCTCAGCTGAACCAGATAAAGGCAAAGGTTCACTAGGGCAACCTCCACCCTCAAACAACTGTTCCTCCCTGCCTGACTTTCTTCATTCCAAGTCAGGAGAGGGGAAGCCACCCTGCCAGAGGCCTTTCTTCTCTTCTTTCCCAGATCTTTCAGGACAGCATGGAGCTAGAAAGTGTAGGACTAGTGTGCTAATCTTTGGTTACCCAGTGCCCAGACCCAGAAATGAGCAGTCACCTTTTCTAGATCTTGTCCTCCATCCTCTTTGGATTACATGTTAGAATACACTCCAGAGGGCACAGCTAGAGGGTTGAGTTACAAAGTCTGGGGTCCTCTGGAACCTAGGGGAGCAGCTGAGGAAATTGTATTTAAGGCCCCAAGCTAGGGCAGAAAGAAGGAAGTTAGGATACAACAGACTTGTTCCTGATGCCACTTAATCTTGTCTACCTGGTATTCTTCTTGGGGTGACCAGAGATCTGGTCGTGGGGAGGATGTGAGATCGAGCTAAAGCTGACTCTTAGCCCCTGGCCGGACTAGCACCTCGGTCTCAGGTCCCTGAGTACAGAGGGACTAACCCATCAGTCTGGTAAGTCCCGACTGGACGGCCCCTTCTCTTCCCAGAGGCCCTCTGTTCCAGCTGGCAGGCCTCAGGGGCGCTAGGGGCCAGTTCCTTTGGCCTGTAGCTCACCACCCGGGAAGTTCCCACGTGACCCAAGCGCTTCTGGGCACGTGGGACCAACCAGTCTGGGCATTGTCATCTGGCTTTATGTAGACTGTTGATTGGTTTTCTGTTTATGAAACTCTTAGGCCCTCCAACTTAGAGTGACGATTGCAGGAAGGCCCTGTATTGTGCTGCAGAGCGGGTCTTGGAAGCCCCGGTGGGGGAAGGGAGGACAGGGGCGGTTCTTCGAGGGCGGGCTCTAAGGGCTGCAGTTCCCACGCAAAGGTGGCCAGGACCGAGTCGCCACTTCCCGGCCACTCCTCGCCCC
>CM052710.1:25832699-25895459 GCA_028551405.1 Uromys caudimaculatus
CGCGTTCTCAGGTACCCCAAGCAGCTCTGCGAAAAGAGAGGGGGCTGGGCAGTCCCGAGAAGGGAACTTGGGAGTTCTGCAGAGCTTGGCAGGGACTGACCCCACACTGGGTGGCCCTCACTCACACTACCCTACCACCTAGGCAAAGGGCAAAGCCCGGCCTGCCTGGGGTCCTGGGCTGCTGCTGGTAGCTACAGGAGTTCCAGGCTGAGTTCAAATTCTAGTTCAGAATTCTGTATGCGTCCCATGTGGTACACGGAGCCAGGAGTGGAGGCTTTTAATAGTACACCCGATGAATAGAGCTGAATACTGCTGGGGCACTCTCTCAGCTGTATTCACTTCCGTGAAAAACTTGGGGACCGTTTGGGGGTCCTCAGGGCACTGAGTATAGCAGGTCTTTTCTCCCTTTGTTTTCTTTTCTTTTCCTCCCTCCTTCTGCTTCTCCTCCTCCTCTTCTACTTTTTGAGACTGGGTTCTCTCTGTGTAGCCGCGGTTGGCCTGGAACTCGCTCTCTACGCCAGGCTGGCCTTGAAATCACAGAGATCTGCCTGCCTCTGCCTTCTGAGTGCTGGGACTAAAGACCTGCACCGCCATCGCTTCCCTCTGTTTTCAGTTATTGCCACTTCTGGGCGGATTTTCATCTGTCTTCAGTGCAAGGTCTGGGAAGGGGGTTGGCAGGAGGGAGTTGGCTGAATAAAGCTAATATGGCCAGACACTGAGGGAACTGCAGGAGCTTAATGTGGAAAGGCCAACCTGGGAGAGCTGGCTGCGCAACAAGGTGAACGGTGGTAGGGACGCACATCGCATATCCTGCTCTACGGCACAGTCGGGCAAGCTACTAACCTGTTGTCCATATTATGCGGGCTGTGGGCGTGGAAAGAATAGTAGAGGCACAGCAGAAAGAGGAATGTATCTCTGAAAACCAGGTTTAAAAGACACTACTAAGGCTGACAGTGGTGGTGCGTACCTTTAAGGCAAAGGCAGGGTCTCTGAGGTCAAGGCCAGCCTGACCTACAGAGAAACTCTTTGCACCCAATAAAAAGACACCCCTGAGAAGAAGTTGGACAGACAAGTTGGAAGATGTCTTTTTGGCTGGAACTCTCAGATTACATACAGCCTTCTGAAAATTAGGAAACAAGCAGGGTGTGTGTGTGTGTGTGTGTGTGTGTGTGTGTGTGTGTGTGTGTGTGTGTTGTGAATCATGCTGAAATAGCACTCTAGCACTGATGTACATGCCCAGCCTCTGTGAAGAGCTTTAACTTCCCTCTGCCTCGTTTCCTGAGGAGACCTAGGGACTCACGGATGAGTGTCCATGCACTTGTGTTTTTGGTTTTATTTGTTTTTTTAAATATGAGTACACTGCAGCTGTCTTCAGACACACCAGAAGAGTGCATCGGATCCCATTACAGATGGTTGTGAGCCACCATGTAGTTACTGGGAATTGAACTCAGGACCTTTGGAAGAATAGTCAGTGCTCTTAACCGCTGAGCCATCTCTCCAACCCCAACTTGTGTTTTAAGTGCAGGCGAAACCAACTGATAAATGTCTTTTCCTTCATCTATCTCTACTTTACTATTTTGAGGTAGGGTCTTTGACTGAGCCTGGGGCCCATTGATTCTGCTAGGATGGCTACCTAGTGGGCTCAAGGGAGATTTCTTCTCTGTCTCCTACCCCCTAGCACTGAGAAGTTACAGGTGGCTAAGCCACTGTGCCCAGCTTTTATGTGAATGCTGGAGATCCGAACTCAGTTCCTTCTGACTTTACAGCAGTTGCTTTACTGATTGAGCCATTTCCCTAGCCCCAACATTCCTGATCTTTGACATTTTCCTGTGTAAACAAAGCAGGTCACTTACTTGCCTCAGGCCTGTGACCTCTGAGGGTTTCAGTGTCAGGCCTCAGAGAAACTATGTCCAGAAGAGACCCATTTATCAAGAGAAAAAAAAATATTTTCTGAGTATCTGGTCCAACTTCTTCCCATTCCTCTCATGTTTGCATCCTTCCTTGCTGACTTTCATCCTTCCAAACCAAATATCTGGTCTGTCCCCTACTCTCCCCCGCAGAAGCCTCCATCTTAGGCAGCTCAAATATTCAGCACACATCTCTGAGGGCATTGACCTAGCCCTCAGAGGTCAAGCACCTAGGCCCATAAGACTCAGACCCAACCTGGTGGGAGGACAAAGGGAATCAAGGGGGCTCACTCGATGGTGCTCCAGGCATGGTGGTGTGGGAAGCTGTTGTCCTCCACTCTCTCTGATTAGGTTATAGGCAGGCTTTGCTGCTGCTCAGCACACCAGGTCCATATTCGGGTTCTCTTTGTGTTTTTGAGGCACGGTCTTGGTGTGTAACCCAGGCTGTCCTGAAGCTATTCATCTTCCTGTCTCAGACTCTAAAGCCGTGAAATTATAGGCATGTATCACCATGCCTGGCTCAGGTTGCTGGTTTTGCTGAACAGGAAAGAACTAGAATTTGAAGCTGGCTTGTCTTGAGATACAACTCTGGCTGCTCTATACAGAGTTAAAGACCATGGGGCATGTTACCTAATTTCTGAGGGTGGTTAGTTTGTTGCTAATGAATCCTTACCTGGTAACTTTCTGTGGGTGGAGAGGCAGAAGTTAGCTATTGCTTTCAGCCTTTCTTTCGAGGTGGGGCTGACTCTAGTTAGCTAAGGCTTAGACTTGATCTGGACTTTAACAATCCCATCAAAGGGCAGATGTGTTGAACCAGCCCCCATCCCTGACTCCAATCCCAACTACAGACAGGTCTCTGTACAATGGCTTCAAATGGGGGAAGTCTGCAGCATGGGTACCTGAACCCTAAGTATTTCAGACTTTAGAAATGTCTCCCATCAGCCGGGCAATGGTGGCGCATGCCTTTAATCTCAGCACTTGGGAGGCAGAGGCAGGTAGATTTCTGAGTTCAAGGCCAGCCTGGTCTACAGAGTGAGTTCCAGGATAGCCAGGGCTACACAGAGAAACCCTGTCTCGAAAAACCAAAAAAAAAAAGAAATGTCTCCCATCAGCTGGGTGGTGGGGGTGGCATGTGCCTTTAAGTCCAGCATTCAGGAGGCAGAGGTAGATGGATCTCTGAGTTCAAGGCCAGCCTGGTCTAAAAAGCAAGTTCCAGGACAGCCAGAGCCTATCTTGAAAAAGAATAAAACCCGCTGCCGCCGCCGCCGCCACCACCACCACCGCCGCCGCCGCCGCCGCCGCCGCCATCACCACCACCATAATAACAACAAAAAAACAAAAAGAAAAAAGAAAGGTTTCCCACCAACTTCATCATTATCTTCCTTCTCTCCCTCTTTCTTTTCTTTCTTTCATTCTCTTCTTTTTGTGGTGGTACCAGGAATCGAACTCAGAATCTTGTTATGCAATGCCACCCTGTACTCACTTGTTTTGTAGGAAGAGTTTGTTACACTCAAATAAAAACTCCATGTGCTTTCTCTTTGTACCTACGGAGGCGTATCTACCAGCCGTTCTCAAGTGAGCACTCTACCAACGGAGCCCTGGGCTCAAACTCTTTATTACCCCTAAGTAGTTCTTAGTAGTTTGCTTCCTTCCTAGGCTGTGGGTTCCTTCAGAGAGGTTATAGTGAGTGATCATAGGACTTTATGGTATAATGACATATGGAAATTGCACAGATCTTAAATGTATTGCGCAGAGAGTCTTAATGGCTTGTTCTCTATTGCTATAACTGAACGCCAGAGAGCAGAGCAATTTGTATGCTTCCCTTCAGAGTTCATTTAACTCAAAGTTCTGAGGGATAGGAGCCCAAGGGCACAGTGCCAGCATGTGCTTGGCACTGGTGAGGGCCATCCTGCTGGGTCATGACATGGTCCAGAGCATCACGTGGTAAGACCCAGAAAACATGCCAGGGAGAGCCATTTCAAAGTAAAGCTATCCCTCTATAACCCATTACTACCCAAAAGTGTGGATGGATTACTCCACTCCCAGGGATAGGGTCCTCATGATCCAAAGACTGTGTTCTAAGAACCATTAATATATGAATTCGGAGAATCATTTAAACCATATCTCACTTAAACCCATTACTCAGTTTCCAAAGTTACTTTTTTTCCTCAAAACTTTCTTCTCCCTCCTCCCTTCCGCCCTCCTTTTCGTCGTCTTTTCCTTCCTTTCTTTGTGGTTTTACTGATTTTATTGAATAATCTTTAAAAATTTACTTTTATGCACCAGAATGTCTTTCCTGTATGTATGTCTGTGCACTGCGGGCTTGCCTGGTGTCCTCAGAGGCTAGAAGAGGGCATCAGATCCCCTGGAAGTAGAATTCAAGATGGTTGTGAGCTACCGTGTGGGGGCAGGGAACCGAACCTGAGTCTTCTGGAAGAGCAGCCAGTGCTTTTAATTGTTAAAACATCTCTTTAGCTCCCTTGCTGTTTTAGTTTTTGAGATGGGATCTCATTATGTTGCCCAGAGAGGCCTCAGACACAGCAGTCCTTCAGTCTCATCCCCCCCCCCCCCCCATGCTGGCATCACAGGCATGAGCTGACACACCCAGCTCTACTTTTTATTTCTTCCTTCTTCTTTATATGAGTTTCTTTTCTTTACTTAAATCCTTGACAAGAACAGTTTAAGGAAGATTGACGTTGGCTCCTGGTTTGAGGTTAAAGTCCATCATCACAGGGAAGGCCTGGTGGCAAGATGACTGGCTCTGAAGGGAGAGTGTAAGGCATCATATGTAACATGGTGTAGTATGACAAGTTGTCATACTGTGTTCACAGTCAGGAAGTGGAGAAAAATGAATGCCGCCTCTCAGGGTGCTTTATCCTTCCTGTGCAGCCTGGAACCCCAGCCTGTGGGATGGTGTCACTCATGTTCAGGTAGCTTTTCTTCCCTCCATGAAACCTCTTTGAAAACATCCTCAAAGAGACACTCAAGGCTTTGTGATTTCAAATCCAGTAGAGGGTACCATGATTTGGTGTGTGTGTGTGTGTGTGTGTGTGTGTGTGTGTGAGAGAGAGAGAGAGAGAGAGAGAGAGAGAGAGAGAGAGAGAGACTGTATATGTGTGAAAGTGTGTGTGTGTGAGAGAGAGTGAGCCTGTGTGTGTGTATGTGAGAGAGATAGTGTGTGTGCCTGTGTGTGTGTGAGTGTGTGTGTGAGAGAGTGTGTGTGTAACAGAGAGAGTGGGTGTGTCTTGGGTGTGAGTTTCAGACATATGGCCTTGCACATGCCACACAAGGGTTTCAACACCCTCAGGTCTAAGTTTTTTGGTTTTTTTTTTCTCTTTAAACATTTTCAGAAACATTTACTTGTGTGCATTTGTCCATGTAACTTCTGACAATCTCCTTCCACCATGTGGGTCCCAGGGATTGAACTCTGATCCTCCTCAGGCTTGGCCGAAAGGACCTTAAGCTGCTGAGTCATCTCACTGGCACCACCACTGAAGACTATTTTAGGAAGGAGGGGTTGTACTTGTTTGTTTGATTTTTACAGAGTCTCATTCTGTAGCCCAGGATAGCCTCAGACTCATAACATCCCTCCTGCCTCAGCTTCCCAAATGCTGAATTTAATATGAGTTATCACATCAGTATTTTTTGGGAGGGAAGGGGGTGACAGGGATGGGGGATAGTCAAGGTCTCACTCTGTCAAGAAAGAATTCTGTAGACCAGGTTATCCTAACTCGTATGTCACTCATACTTCCTTGCTGTGGGTTTAAGGCTGACCTCAGCTACATATTAAGTGTAGTAGGATTTTACCACACTTGTTCTCTGAGGTCCTTTTAAAAACATCATGTTAGCTTGGTGGTTGTGGCAGTGACAGCACACACTTTGAATCCCAGCCCTTGGGAGGCAGAGGCAGGTGGATCTCTGAGTTCAAGGCCAGCCTGGTCTACAGAGCAAGTTCCAGGACAGCCAGGGCTACACAGAGAAACCCTGTCTCAAAAAAGCCAACAACAAAAACAAAACAAAACTATCATGTTATTTTTGCACTCTCAATGACCTCTGTTTAAATGGCTGTGGGTTAAGAAAACAACCACTTATCAGTGCTCTCGCTTTAGATTTTGTCACAAGCACATACTGGCTTTCTGGAATAGTCATTGCAGGTTGTAGCTGGTGGAAGCGAATCGCCATTTGTGCAGTACATAAACATCAGAGCTTTATGGCTGGGGATGTAGCTCAATGGTTAGTGTGTGCCAAGGATGCTTCAGGCCCTGGGTTCTGTCCCCAACACATAATAACAAAACTAAGATTGTAACCTTACTTCAGGATAAGGCAGTCTCAAACATACACTCCCAAATTAGTATTTGCAGGTTCAAACCCAGTGTTCGGGGTTATTCCTTTCTATATAGTCAATCACTAGTATCTAAAAGTTAGAGCAACAAGCCCCTTGGGGATGCAGGTGACTGATGGCAGATAGGCTGAGGGACAATAAATCTCAGTGGTTTGCAAGGGAGATGGGAGGAAAGAGGCTGACCTTGAGTGCCTTGACTGTGCCAGCAAGACTCCCCAGCTTGTGATTACTTTAGGTACCCTAGTTAAGAGAGAATTAAATTTGTAGGCTTTTTTTTTTTTTTTTTTTTTTTTTTTTTTTTGAGGCAGGGTCTAGCTAGCCCGGCTGACCCAGAACTTAATATGTAGCCCAGGCTAGCCTCAAACTCACAGTGCTCTTCCTCTCTCAGCCTGCTGAGTACAGGAATCACCGGCAGGAACAACCATACTTTGCTCTAGTACTTTTTTCTTTTAATCTCTCTGTTTCTTTCTTTGATTGTTTATTATAACCCACCCTTCTCTCTGGGCCGATTCACTTCCAGCTGCCTCCTCTTCTCACTCTGCAAGTCCAGGTCATAGGGTCAAGCAGTTCCAACCTCTAAGAATTCTTAAAGGGCCAGGCGCACCAGATAAATCACACTACACACACACTTAAGATTAAAATAAATACTTTTTTAAAAAGCAGGCTAGTTGCTGGAGAGATGCTCAGTAGTTGATAGTACTTGCTGCTTTTTTTTTTTTTTTTTTTTTTGGTTTTTCAAGACAGGGTTTCTCTGTGTAGCCCTGGCTGTCCTGGAACTCACTCTGTAGATGTAGACCAGGCTGGCCTCAAACTCTGAAATCCACCTGCCTCTGCCTCCCGAGTGCTGGGATTAAAGGCGTGCACCACCTCTGCTACTTGCTGCTTTTCTAGAGGACTCAAGTTTAGTTCCCAGCACCTACGTGGCAGCTCACAACCATATGTAAGTCCAGTTGCAGGGGGATCCAATGCCTTCTTGTGGTCTCCGTGGACACTAGGCACACGTGGTACACAGACACATGGTACATATATTAAGGCAGCATACTCAGGTCTATTTGTTTAGCTTTGCTTTGTTTTGTCTTCTCCATGAAATATTTTTATTTTGTTAAAGTGTAGAGCATCAGGTTGTCATTTTAACATCTTTAATGTTTTCATAGCATATGTTAATTATGCATGATACTGGGTTTTGTTATGGTGTTTTCACACACGAGCATATCGCATATGTCAATCATATCCATCCCATAGTATCTCTTATCCTCCTCCCGCTCTCAAGAGGCCCCCCTTTCATGGGGTGCATGGGGGTGTGTGTTTGGATGAATTACATTAGGGTTGTCTATAGGAACAGAGATGTGACCATCACCAGAGCATAGACACTTTACCAGTGGCTCTAGCACTGAAGCAACGGTCCCCTTATCTTTGTGTAAGTCTCCGGGGATGGAGGAAGTGCTCATGAGCCCGTCCTCTGCCCACAGCAGGATGTTGACAAGCTGGTCTTGCCCAGATGGTGTGTTGGAAATCACAGCTGCTGTGAGCTCCGGCAGCTGAGCACTCCACGCCTCTCCTCTGTCTTCCCCATATCTTCCATTCTTTACGTCTCTTCATCTGAGATGTTTCCTGAACCTTGAGTGGGTGATCCACCTATGGACAGGCGATCAGCCATCATTATGAGTGGGTGATCCACCTATGGACAGGCGATCAGCCATCACTTTTTCTCTGTACTTTGACCAGCTATAAATCTCCACACTCCGCTAACCACAGCAGGAGGAGGCTTCTGTGACCCAAACTGTTGACACAGCTGCACTGTTCTGTGGTTATTCAGAAGGCACATAGTGCTGAGTTTTGTTTTGTTGAGACAGTCTCTCATGTAGCCCAGGGTAGCCTCGAATCCACTCTGTAGTCAAGGATGACCTTGAACCCCTGACCCTCTTGCCTCCCTTCCCGAATGTTGAGTTCCCAGGCATGAGCCACCATGCCTAGCCCACTTGCTTGCCTTAACCTTATTGGTGGTTTACATTTTCCTTTGCTTCCTTTCTTTTTTATTCTTGATAGTTTACTTTTAATTATGCGTGGGGGGAAGGTTTGTGTGTGCGAGTGTAGGTTCCCTCTGAAGCCAGAAGAGGATGTTGGATTTAATGGAGCTGGAATTACAGGCAGTTCTGAGCTGCCTGATATGGGTGCTGAGAACCAAAATATGTTAGAGTCACATTTACTCTTAACTAGTGAGCCATCTCTGACAGCCCTGTGTTGCCTGAGGTGATTAATGCTGCTCAAATTGGTGGCAGTATGTGTTTCTTGCTCCCTGCCCCAATGTTCTGAGTTCCCAAATGAAAGACACACATAACTCGGCCTTCTATTTCAATATCTCCTAGCAGCTCAATAGCGGGGCCTCTCCCAAACCTACATGTGGCTAGTATATTCTCCCCTCCAATATTCCTGAATTGTTACTTACTAAAACCTATATTCCATCCTGGCCACCCCAATCCAGGTCTGCGACCCTCCTGGGCCACGGTCCCCGACTTTTACATATTGGCTGTCTCTCTTTCCTGCACTTCTTAGGTTTGGTCCTTCTCCTTTCCCACCATGGTGGTTCTTCTTCCTCAGTCTCCTTGCCTGGGAATCCTAAAGTCCTAAAGTCTTCCTGCCCAGCCATTGACTGCCGGCAACATTATTTACCAATCAGAAGCAATTAGGGGCAGGGACCCTCAGCATCTTACATACAGATTCTTGTGCAATTTTGGGAACCAACAGCCCCGTGTTTTTTCTTATTTAAGAAACAAACAACAACAACAACAACAAAAATCAGGTGATCAGTGGTTTGGTGACATTCACCTTTTAGAGGCAGAAGCAGATGCCCCAAACTGAAAAATCGCAGAAGCATCTCCCAAACTTAAGTTAAATATTGAAAAATATCGTGCCAGCCTCCAGCAAAGCTTTTAAAATGCAACTGAAAGCAATTCGAGTTTTGAGGCCAGTCTGGTCTACGGAATGAATTCCAGGACAGCCAGGATTGTTACACAGAGAAGACCTGTCAAAGCCCTCCCCAGTCATATTTATGCTGGTTGTAGTGGTGCACGCCTTTAGTCCCAGCACTTGGGAAGCAGAAGCAGGCAGATCTCTGAGTTGGAGGCCAGCCTGGTTTTACATAGAGAGTTCCAGGATAGCCAGGGTTATAATTACTTAATTAAATTAGTAACTAAAAATAAGTTAATTACGTTTATGGTGTATGTGCTGGGTCATGAGTGTAGAGGTCAGAGGACAGCATGTGGGGGATGGTTTTATCTATGTTCAGGAATTGATCTCAGGTCTCAGGCCTGGGCTAGCTAGTTCACTGGCCTAGCAACAGATACCAGTGAAGGACAAAGGTCAGTGTTAGTTCATGACTTGGGTCTAATTGGCAATTGTTTTTAATTTCATTTTAAAAGCTTTGCTGGCATCTGGCATGATACTTTTTAATAGTTGACTTAAGTTTGGGAGACGCTTTTGCGACTCTTCGGTTTTGGGCACCTGGCATTGGCTCTGCCCATCTTTCCTCTTTAGTGGTATCTGACAAGATTAAGAGGTGTTGCCCAGGGTCTGAGGCATTTCAAGCTTTCCGACAGGGTCCATCTGCTGACCTCTGATTCAACTTCCAAGAACCATAGCCAATAGATGCGTTTTCAGAAAATGAAACAAGAGGCTTCTCCTCTGGGGCCTGTTTGCTTAGGCATTATCAACATCCATGCCTTCATGGCTCCTTGGAGCCCAGCTCTTCTGTGGTTGTGTCTGACCAGACAAAATAGAGTAATCCTACAGGGGAGGGGGAGGTGGCTCAGTGGTTAAGAGCACCAGCTGCTCTTCCTAAGGACCCTGGTTCAATTCCCAGTACCCATCTCCAGGCAGATCACAGGATATCTGGCACTTCTGGTCTCTGACATGCACATATGCACCTATCTACATGTAATAAAAAATAAAACAAAAGTCTCCAAAAAAAAAAATGGCGTCTGAGCCTATGTTCTTACTCACAGAGGTTTTATTTAAAGAAAAAAAAAAAAAAAAGGAATCATTTGTGTGAAGGTGGTGATTGCTAGCCCTGCCTTTAGCTTCCCTCCAAAATGTGGTGAAATGCGGCAGATCCACTTGAAGTTCCCGGAACCAGCCAGCTGTGTTTTCTGTCCAGGTTTTGTGAGGCTGGGCCAGGCAGGGAATGTGAGATCCTCTGGGTTTGCCTTTCCTGGGAGCTGTGAAGACAGACTCCAAAGGTATTATGGGTTGGTGCAGGGAAAGGAGAAAGGTGAGCTGCACTTGAGGGCAGGAGAGTGAGCTGAGACAGAGTCAAGCACCACAAATAAATGAGGGCAGACAGGATCCCGATGGGGGAACGCTATGGGGAACACTGGTGGACAGCTGCTCAAGGTGGAGGTTTCCAGAGACCTACCCTTTCAGTGGGCTCTGTGGCAAGGCCACCAGGGGAAGCTGCGGATGAGCTACAGCGGAGAGAGCAATCTTCCAGAAGCAAACCTCTTACTGCTTTTGTTTTGTTTTTAAAAAATAGGGTTAAAGTTCCATTAAAAAGGTTTTTAAATATAATTTTGTTATTACATTTATCTACAAATTCACACATGGGTTCCACAGCACTTGTCTGAAGGTCAGATGATACTTTGTGAAAATCAATTCTTTCCTTCCACTATTTGGTCCCGGGTAATCTAACATAGGTCCTCAGGCTGAGCAGCAAACACCACACGCCTGCTGAGCCACCTCACTGTCCCCTAATATAATATATAGACGATATAAGCTAGAACGCATACATGCGCGCACATGCATGTGCATGTATGTCTATATGTCATGTCCTTGTTTGGTGCCCAGGAGGCCAGAAGAAAGCATCAGATCTTCGGGGACTGGAGTTACATATGGTTGCAAGCTATGCAGAGCTGTCTCTCCAATCCTCCACCCTCCAAGATATATTTTTAAATTATTTATTTAATTTAATGTCTGAGCACTCTGATGCATATACACTCACATGCCAGAAGAGGGCGTAAGATGGACTTATAGTCATGAGCCACCATGTGGTTACTGGGAATTGAACTCAGGACCTCTGGAAGAGCAGACAGTGCTCTTAACCTCTGAACCATCTCCTCCTTCCCTCTCCCCGCCCCCAAGATGTTTAATACAAATTTTAAGCACAAGAGTTAAAAGAAAGAGAGGAGTTCAGAAGGAAAGCAAGACACACCCCAGAGTTGTGGAGTGAACTTCCCAAAGAATTACTTTGTTGCTGTTTGAGACAGTGTCTCAGATAGCACAGGCTGACTCACTGTGTAGTTGAGGATAGTCTTGAACTCCTAATCTTGGTGTCTGCACTTCTCTTTTTATTTCCAAACAGTGTTCCTTGATGTAGCCCAGGCATGTCCTCAAACTTCCTTGTCCTCCTGTCTCTGCCTTCTGGATGCTGGAATTACTGGCCTGCAACGGCATATGCAGCTCAGTGCTTCTTGATCAATAGTTCGCTTCCTTTCTCTAATTCCCAGGAGCTCTCAGTGCTAGGGCTGAGGAGAGCATCTCAGTGAGGGATGCTAAAAGGGGGTTTCCAAGTCAGCATGGTTCCTGCACCCATTGTCTTCTGGAAATCTACCAATCTGTTCTCTGCTCCCTTTCTCTGCAACCTAGCCTCTGCTCTGCACCATCCAGCGTTCTTGCTTTGTTTGTTTGTTTGTTTTTTATAATGTATTTACTTTTATGTGCATTGCTGTTTTGACCAAATATATATCTGTGTGGGGGTGTAGGATCCCCTGGAACAGGAGTTACAGATGGTTGTGAGCTGCCATGTAGGTGCTGGGAATTGAACTCAGGTCCTCTAGAAGAGCAGTCGGTGCTCTTAACTACTGAGCCATCTCTCCAGCCCCATTATTTTTGATTTTTTAATTAATTTTATTAATCTTCTAGTGAGAGAGCTTTGTTTAGGCTTTTTTACACACCCCTGCCCCTAGTACAGTGCTGAGAGTCGAACCCAAGGCCTTCGATACTCCAAGCAGGAGCTCCACCACTGACCCTCTGACCTCTGACCTCTGTCATAAGGCTTCTGTTTTTACTGTTGCTTTCTGTTTTGTTTTATTTTTATTTTGTGAGTGTTTGGCTTACATGTATGTATATGTAGCACATTCCCTGGAACTGGGGATATGAATGGTTGTGAACCAACATATGGGTGCTAGGAATTGAACCCAGGCAGCCTACAAGAAAAAGTGTGCTTTATTTTTAATTTTATGTGCACTGGTATTTTGCCTGCACGTACATCTGCTTGAGGGCATCAGATCCCCCGGAACTGGAGTTACAGACAGTTGTGAGTTGCCAGTGTGGGTGCTGGGAATTGAACCTGGGTACTCTGGAAGAGCAGCCAGTGCTCTGAACCACGCGCACATGCACACACACACACACACACGCCTGCTCACTTGCACTTCATTTTGTAGCTTCTCTACCTTTGAAACAGTATCTTGTCTGTGATTTGTCCTGCCTCAGGCCCTGCTAGGTGACTGAAAATTTAGTAGGATGAGAACCTTTGTGCCTTCCACCTTAAAGGGAAGTTAGATTCTTATCTCTGCTTTCTAGGTAGACACTTCTTCAGTAGACGCAGAGGTAAGCAGGTGTTGCAAAGTGAAGGGGACAGGGGCAAAGGGAAGGCAGAGGTGCCAGGCTTTCCTGTGGGCTGGAGTCCATGGTTATCAGCAAAAGTAACTTCTAAATACCTCTTACCAGATAATAGGTGTGTGCCACCACTCCCCACCCTGTCCCCACCCCTGTCTCCTCCCCTTTCTTTCTTCCTAACCCCTTCCTTTTAAACCCCAGTCCTTTGCAGGAACGTGAAATGCTCTTAACCCCTGAGACATCTCTCCTGCATTTCTTTGTATTAATTTTACTTGCCTTTATTTTAATTTTGTGTTGAGATGGGATTTTGCTGTATAGCCCAGGGTGGCCTCAAACTCTTGATGCCTTCAGTGTACTGGAATTACAGCCTCACCATGGAATATCTATCTGTCTGTCTATCTATCTATCTATGAGGTACTGGGGATCAAACCTAGACCTTTGCACACATACCAAGCCAGTGCTTTACCACTGAGTTAAAGAGCTAGTCCTTGAGTACAGGTTGGGCTATGAACCCCAGGCTGTCCCTGAATTCACTATGTAACCCAGGCTGGCCAAAAACTCTAGCTAGGCAATGAGTGATGTTTATTAAAGAGATTTTGTGACAGAGTCTCTTATATCAAATTTGGTATGTGGCTGAGAATGACCGTGAACCCCTGACTTCTACTTCCTTGGTACTGGGATTTCAGGCAGGTACCACCACACCTAGCTAGATTTTGGTGACTTCTGAATTTCATTGCTCAAAGGGTTTCTAAGGAATTTTTTTCCCAAACCTCAATCAATGAGGTCAGAGGGCAGCTCCATAGGTCACAAAATCTATGGAATCCTTGCTATACAAGAGCGTTAGACACAGAGAGCAATCGACAGCAGCCAGGAAAGAGAGAAGGTTAAATTCAAAGGTCACACATCCCTTCATTTCATGCATGGATTTTGCTGCTTTACCTTTTTTTTTTTTTTTTTTTTGGTTTTTTTTTTTTTTTTTTTGGTTTTTCAAGACAGGGTTTCTCTGTGTAGCCCTGGCTGTCCTGGAACTCACTCTGTAGACCAGGCTGGCCTCGAACTCAGAAATCCGCCTGCCTCTGCCTCCCAAGTGCTGGGATTAAAGGTGTGTGCCACCACTGCCAGGCTGCTTTACCATTTTTACTTCAAATATCTCTACAAAAAAAAAAAAAAAGAATATTTTCTAAACATGAGCAATCTACAGTATACCACCACCACTACCCTCCAAGACAGAGTTTCTCCATGTAACCCTGGCTGTCCTGGAACTGGCTCTGTAGACTAGATTGTAATGTTTTGTTTAATTGTTCTGAAAATTTCAGCTTCTAGCAAGGGAGAGATTTCAGCCACACTCTTGGATGTCAAGTTCCTTTTCTGTCCCATGATCCTTTTCTCCCCAGTCTTCCTCGCCTGCCTCACTTTCTTCTGTCTCCTGAATTCTGGGACTAAGGCACACCACCATACCTGATTCTGATGTCTTTTATTTATCTTTATTTTTCTAAGATTTATTCACATTATCTAGTTCAGTCATTAAGGCCTTTGCTGTCCTTCCTATATGAATTTACAAGCAAAAAGTCGCTATAGATTTTCTTTTTTAAGCTGGTGAATGGGCATTCACCGGAGGTGGCACAAATATCCCAACCTGGCTTCAGAAATTGGTCCTGTCTCAACTTAAGCTATCAATCTTCAGTGTAGGGGTTGGCAGAGCCTAGTAGCTCGGCCATCACTTCCAGTGTCAAGGTGTCTGTCAGCTCAGATTTAGGTGTATTTTGAGGCCAGTGGTTAAGTCCAATGAGTCACTAAGGAGGGCATGAAGGAAACAGAACATCCAGAGGGGGAGGACGTACAGACGATGTTCTTAACCACAGCCAAAATCTGTCACTCACATAGCAAATAACAGCAAATTAATTATTCAGTAAGCACTCACCCTTCCCTCCGGTTCTGTGGAGTTAACCCCAGCCTTCATGGAGATCAGGAAAATACTCTACAGTAAGCCGCATCCCCTTTTGTAATTATTAGAATACTTAATATATCAGTGTTTTCCCCTCTTCTTTTGTTTTTGAGATTTTATTTAATTTTACTTTATGTGTTTAGATATCCCACCTGCACAGATATGTGTGCACCGTCAGAGGCCAGAAGAGGGCATCAGATGCTTGGATTGGAGTTACAGACACAGTTGTCAGCCACTGTGTCTGGGCTGGGAACTGAACATGGGGACTCTGGGAGAGCAGTCTGTGCTCTTAGTCACTAAGCCATTTCTGCAGCCCCTTGCTTTTGATTTTTAGAAGTTTCTGGAATTTTTTCAAATGCTTTTTTTTTTTTTTTTTTTTTGGAAGACAGGGTTTCTCTGTGAAACAGTCCTGGCTGTCCTGAAACTTGCTTTCCAGACCGGTATCGCCTAGAACTCAGACATCGCCTGCCTCTGCTGGTATTAAAGGCATGCACCACCATCACCATCCGACTTTTTAAATGCTTTTTTGAGGAGTCAGTTTTTTGTTTTGTTTGTGATAGGGTCTCACTCTTTAGGCCAGGCTGGCACTGAATTCACAGTAATCCTTCTGCCTCCACTTCCTCCCAAATGCCAGGATTCCAGGCACGCACCATAATTCCCAGCCTTCTGGGCTGGGATAGTGTTTTCTATCTGCAGTTTGTTGATTCTTCAGTGAGGAGGCCAAGACCACAAAGAGCTGACTGAGCTTCCCTGAAGGCATGCCCCACATCATGTAGTCTGGCCACAGATGTCCTGTGTTCACACCTCAGTCAGACTGACCCACATCTCTCCCAGACATGACAGTTCTGTTTGGACTATGCTCTAAGATCATTTTGTCAAGATCTCAGACATGGAAATTCCTTAAAGGAATGGATACCTTCTCCCTCCCTCCCTCCCTCCCTCCCTTCCTTCCTGTACTTGGGTTTGAACCTAGGGCCTTTGCACATGCTAGGCAAATGCTCTTACCAATGAACTACATTTCCCTGCCTCTCACCACCCTTTCTTCTTCCTGCCAGGAAGACCTCCCCAGCCTGCATCACACTGGGTCCTCTGGAAGAGCAGCCTGTGCTCCTAACTGCCCAACCTTCCTTCTCTTCTTCCTCCTCTTCCCTACTCCCCGTAACAGGGCTCATGTAGCTCACGCTGGCTTCAAACTCTCTAAGTAGCTGAGGACTCTTCTGCTTCCACCTCCTGGAGTCATGTCACTATGCCTGGGTTATACGGTGCTAGAGATTGAACTCAGGGTTGTGTGTGTGCTGAGCAAGTACTTTCCCAACTGAGCTACAGCCCCAGCCCCATAGTTTGTTGGCCAGATAGCATTCTGGTGTATAAATGGAGCACTGCATTTTCCTTGGCTGTTCCTCTGTTGCTGGATAATTGGTAGAAACATTCTGCCTACTGTGAGTAATACTGCCATAAATTGTTCATGGCCAAGCCAGGCAGTGGTGGCGCACGCCTTTAATCCCAGCACTTGGGAGGCAGAGGCAGGCGGATTTCTGAGTTCGAGGCCAGCCTGGTCTGCAGAGTGAGTTCCAGGACAGCCAGGGCTACACAGAGAAACCTTGTCTCAAAAAAACAAATATATAAATAGATAGATAGATAGATAGATAGATAGATAGATAGATAGATAGGTAGATAGATAGTTCATGGCCAAGTTTTTCTCCTGTCAAAGAACCAAGGTAGGGTCTGAAGAAGGCTCAGCACTTAAGATCATGTACTGTTCTGGCAGAAGACCTGGGTTCAATTCCCAGCACCCACACGGCAGGCTGACAACCATCTGTAACTCCAGTTTCAGGGGATCTGACATCCTCTTCTGGCCTCCTTGGGTACTGCGCATACATGTGGTGTACATATAGATAGCAGTTGTTCAATTTTACCAATGAAGACTTGGGAGCCAGATGAGCCTGCTAGCTCAGAGAGGCAAAGAAAGCACCCAGTTGATCTTCCCCCTCAGCCAACTTCCCAAAACAAATCCCCTCTCTCACTGTCACAAAAAACCTCCTTCAAACAGAATGTCCCTCTCTTCTACTTCCTGTGTGTCTCCTCTATCCACCTCCTGACTCCCTCTTACCCTCTATGGTTTTTTTTCTTAATAATCCTATGTTCACTTCCTGTCAACTGCTTGCTTGCGCCGCCTCTTGACCTATGGTTGACTTTATTTAATCCTGTTTGCAATATTCAAGCAGAAAGCTCTTGGATTAAAGGTGTGTCCTAAGGCCGAGCCACACTACAACTAAAAACAGATTTTTCCAGAAAATAACACAGTGTGATCAAATACTCTGTAACACTCATATACTTTAATAAAAAAAGTTAAAATAAAACAAAACCATTATAGCAATGTTGTTTTAATATCTTTTTCTTTTAAATGAATGAGGCAGAAAACCTTGACTTCTGAACCTCTGCTTCTATCTCCTCAGTGCTGGGATTATAGTCCCGAGCCACCAGGTCCTGTTTCTGTGCCCTCTTGTGGTCAAATCCGGGGCTTCACGCCAGTTAAGCAAGTCCCCACCCCCACCCCCCAGAGCCCCATCCTTAGACCCATCGCCTAAACTTCTCAACAACCTGTTTTCATTCCTCGGATGCCACATTCCGTCCAATGAGTGACAGGGCTGTGTAGAGGAGACTGGCTGGGTAAACAGAGAACAAAAGCACTGAACATTTCAAAGCAGCTCTCCTTGGACCGAACGGAACTATGGGAAGAGCACTGATTGGTTGAACGCTGGGTTACATGAGGTGACTCTCCAGCCTTAGAGATCAAACTCAAAGCCTTATACATGCTTCCTGCACTGCCACAAAGGTCACGCGTGTGTGTGTGTGTGTGTGTGTGTGTGATCAGAACAAAGCTTGTAGGAGTCCTTTCTCCTTCCAACTCAGGTCGTAGGACTTGGCAGCAAGAGCCTTTACCTGAGCCATCTCCTCTGTCTGAGACAGGTCTCCCACGGAATCTGGAGCTTGCTGGTTTGGCTAGCACGGCTCACTCCTTTCCCTGAGAGCTGCAAGCATCAGCCATACACACACGCACAGTGCCGGCTTTTTACATGGGTGCCAAGGATCCAAGTCCAGGTCCTCATGGCTGAATGACAAGGACCTCATTGACACTGGTCTCTGCCATCCCAATCTCCTGTCATTTTTACTGAGCAATTAGAACACTTGCTTTGAGGGCTTTTAGGGGGTATATTTTTACAAGTAGAATTGTTAGGCCGCATGGTGATTCTATATATGTCACCTTTGGAAGAACTGCACCCCATTTTCCACGGTGGTGGAGCAAAAGTTTTACCAGCAATGGAGGAGGATTCCAATTTCTGCACAACCTCATGACACTTAGGGTCGATGACTCGGATTCTGTGTTTTACCTTCTACCTTCTCAATACAAACGGACTAGTGCCTCAACATAATTATGTGCATGTGTGTGCATGCACACGCAGATGTACACGTCTGTGCTATAGGTGTGTTTAAGCATGTATATGCTCATGCATGCAGAGGCCAGATGACCTCAAGCATCATTCATTCCCAGATCTAGCTACTCTGGTTTTTAAGACAGAGCCTTTTGTTGGCCTGCTATTCTCTGGCTAGCAGTGAGCCAAGAATTCTCCTGTCTCTACCTCCCCAGGGCTAGGATAATACGTTTTTCTGGTTTTGGTATTGTTGTTGTTGTTGACTTTGTTATTTTGAGACAGGTTTCTCTGTATATCCTTGGCTGTACTGGAACTTGCTCTGTAGACCAGGCTGGCCTCGAACTCACAGCCAGCCAGCCACCTGCGTCTGCCTCCTGAGTGCTGGATTAAAGGCATGCACCAGCTTTTTACATAGGTTCTAGGATCAAACTGGGGTCCTGATGCTTGTGTGGTGACCAGTTTCCTGACCGAGCCATCCTCCTAGCCCCTCAGAGAGAGTAGAGTTTTAATTTGCATGCTGTATGCCGGTTGGAAAGATGTGTGTTTAGATCCTTTGCTTTGCTCCCCCCACCCCCACCCCCCCAGTGCTGAGACTTGAACCCGGGGCCTCACATACATCAGGCAAATGGTTTTCCACTAAGCTACAGCCCTAGACCCCGTGGTCCATGTACAGCTAGTTGTTTGCTGGGGTATTTCCTATGTTCCACACACTTAGTCTGCACATGAAGTGCGAACGCATGAGTTGCCAACATGGAGATATCAAGAGAATGGTGTTTTTTCTTTTTTTTAAAAAAGATTTATTTACTCTATTTATATGAGTACACTGTAGTTGTCTTCAGACACACCAGAAGAGAGCATCGGATCCCGGTACAGATGGTTGTGAGTCACCATGTGGTTGCTGGGAATTGAACTCAGGACCTCTGGAAGAGCAGTCAGTGCTCTTAACCGCTGAGCCATCTCTCCAGCCCGAGAATGGTGTTTTTGTTTGTTTGTTTGTTTGTTTTTTAACTTCCTTGTTCTCTTATGAAAGCAGATCTGGGCTTGAATTCCCACACACCGACTCTCTAAGGGCACCTTGAGTCGAGGCTGTGCTTTGTCTCTTAGTCCTTCTCAGCACCTACTTGGCTCCAGTCCCGCCAGGCCACAGAGGGCCTTGGGTTTGCAATCCCCAATGAAGCTGCATTGTTACTTTTCTTTGATTATTTGAAAGAGATTGATGGGCTCTCCTCTGATTCTATCAGCTTCTCCTATCCTCATTAAGAAATACACATTTCTATTAAAAGCCTCCCTCCACCCTCAGTTCTTTTAAAGAATATAAAAAGAAAGAAGCAGCTACACTTTGGGACCAGGTGTTCAGGGTGTGTGCAGCGAAGTAAAATTGCTCAGGCCTTTGATTTGTCTAAATGACTGGGGTGGTTCCTCTCTTTATGAGCAAATTATACTGATATGAGTTTCTAGAACTCTTTTTTTTTAAAAAGCATTTTATTTATTTATTATTTTATGTTTTTGCTTTTTATGTTTTATATGAACTTTTTTTTTTTTTTTTGGTCTGCGCATACGTCTTTGTATCACATGCATGCAATTCTTGTGGCGGCCAGAAGAGGGCGTTTGATTTCCCCCTGGAACTGGAGATAACAATCTGTTATGAGCTGCCTTGTTGGAGTTGTGAATTGAAGCCTAGAACTTCAGAAAGGGCAGCCACGTGCTTTTAAGGGCTGAGCCCTGAGTTTCTAGAACTCGTAACTCTGGAGAAACTACTCTCCCCTTAACACTGCCCTACCCTCCTGTATCATTTGGTAGAAGTACGGAGAAAATGACTCGGAAGTTAGATCCTCTCTGATGACTGGACTTGGGATGAATACAAAGAAGAAAGGGCAGGCAGGCGCGCAAGCCTGACTGTAACATGCGGCAGTTGTGCTGGCTTCCATTTCCGACTTAGCTGTTCCCCATCCTTACTGACCCTTGGCATCTTTGCTAATGAGCCTCCTTACCTTGAGAATCGGTGATTGTAGTTCTCACCTGTTTTGCATGGTCTTGTTACATAGTAACTGGAGCTGGCCTGGTACTCACATGTAGCTCAGGCTGGCCTCCTCTCATCAGCTTTCCAGGTGCTGAGGTTCCAGGTGTGTGCCAAAAGAAACCTATTCCCTGAGGGTGATTCGAAGGAGGTGGAGTTTCTTTTCCAGGGACAGTCTGAGTTGGCTAGGACATCCTTACTGGGGCACTAGCTGCTCTTCTGTAGTCCTGGGGTGAGGTCACCATACCGTCTAGGTACTGTGGTCCTTTTCTGGATGTAATAGCCTCTGCTTTGCCACAGCATCTTAAAGTGGGAACCTGTGGGCTCTGCCAGTGGAATGTGGGACTCTCTTCTTTTCCAGGCACACAGTTCTTACTCAGACCTTTTAGCAGTCTCTCCTAGTGCCACCATCCAGTCCCCCAAACCCCTTGCCTACTCTGTCTTTGGACTTCTGACCCAGAAGAGATAAGCTGGTCCACTGAGGAGCTGAGAAACTCAAAGCCCTGGTCCCCAGTTCTGGGTCCAACCATGGGCTTCACTGGTTCCCTAGGAAGAACCACAGCAACTGTCAGCCTCCAGGAGGCAGGGGCTGGAGCACAGGTACAGTGTCTCTGCATCAGCTTTTCCAGTCATCCCTAGGCACTTCATCATTTCCAGGAAGGTGCAGGAGGCCCCTGGGCCCCAGCTTAGGGTGGCCTGGTCCCCAACCTGCTGCTTGGAGTGGAGGTTAAGCTCCTGATTAGGAAAGGAGTGTAAAAGAGCATGAGCTAAGTTTACAAGAGCTAGCTGGGCAGTGGTGGCACACGCCTTTAATCCCAGCACTCGGGAGGCAGAGGCAGGCAGATTTCTGAATTCGAGGCCAGCCTGGTCTACAGAGTGAGTTCCAGGACAGCCAGGGCTACACAGAGAAACCCTGTCTCGAAAAACAAAAACAAAAACAAAAAAAAAAAAAGTTTACAAGAGCTGGGGAGGGACTCCAGCAGAGAATGTAACTGGGTGTGGTAGTGCACACCTGTCATTCTAGAAGGTCAGGGACATCCTCTGCTAAATCATAGTGAATTTGAAGCCATCCTGGGATACAGTAGACCTTCTCTCTCTCTCTCTCCCTCTCTCTCTCTCTCTCTCTCTCTCTCTCTCTCTCTCTCTCTCACGCACACACACACACACACACACACACTATCTAGAGAAAACCTGTCAGTCCTCAATATATCAACCTATTGTAAACAGCTGAACTCCTAATTAGCTAGGTGTGCCAGAGTGTTGGTGCTGGGCTGGCCAGTCCATGGTTCCTCTCTCTCCACAGTTCTGGAATGGTGAACTGCACCAACCCCTTGCCCATTGGCGGGCTCAGCTACGTTCAGGGTCACACCGACTCCCATCTTGTGAACACAACTGTGGGCGAATGCCTTGATGCCACAGCACAGAGGTTCCCCAACAGAGAGGCCTTGGTTATCCTCCATGAAAACATCAGGATGAACTTTGCCCAACTCAAGGAAGAGGTAGGTACTGACCTTGAACCTGCAGAGAGCAGCTGCTGCTTCCTAGATGCTGTAGTTGAGGAGAGCTGGAGAGTGGGTGTGTGGCCATGGGGCAGTGTGAAAGGGACCCCCGAGGACCCTACTGTGGGCATTAGGAGCTAGAGGTGGAAATGATCTAGATACCTCCTGTCCCGGTACTTCCTGGATATTTGTTTACTGTGTCCCTATGTTTACTGTACTGAATCCACCGAGGCCTGGCAATCTTAGTTCCTGGTGATTCGTGAGCCTAAGATAGAGAGCAGGAGTCAGAGGTCCCTTCTGCTTGTCATCACCTCACCCGTTGTCCCCTTTTGTTTGTACCAGGTGGACAAAGCTGCTTCTGGGCTTCTGAGCATCGGCCTCCGAAAGGGTGACCGACTGGGCATGTGGGGACCCAACTCCTATGCATGGGTGCTTATTCAGCTGGCCACTGCCCAGGCAGGCATCATCCTGGTGAGAAGGGGTTTACCTGGCACAACTGGGTATGTGGAGGGATGTCATTCAAGGGGAACCTCTTAGATATGGAACTAAACCAGTTCTGTCTGGCTTCAGGCTTGGTGGTGCTTTCATCCCAGGCTCACCAAAGAGCCCTGGCTGATCATAGGGCACTGCCTTGCCCCTTCTGAGGGGAGTGGTAAGAGCATGGACGCTGTATCAAGGACGCTGTCATATTCTCTCTGTTCCTCTAGGTGTCTGTGAACCCAGCCTACCAGTCCACAGAACTGGAATATGTCCTCAGAAAGGTACCACTTGCTCCTGGTGGGGGGGCATTTCTGATGCTGTTTAATAGAGGCTAATTGGATGAGAAAGGGCAGGGGATACCATTATGGAGTCTTTCCTCGGATTTGTGTGGTTGGAAGGAGGTCTTAGCTCCACAGAGAGGGTCAGTCATTGCTGATGTGGGTGTTGTGGGTGGAGTGTGTATGTCAGGGTTGTGTGTGTATGTATGTTTTTTGACTGGAGTGTGTGTGTGTGTGTGTGTGTGTGTGTTTTGGAGTGGGGTGCACGTGAGTGCGTTGAAGATAGTGGGTTGTGTGTTGCTATATGGGTGTGTCAGGATAGCTATTCAGATATATAAGAAAGAAAGCTACTGATTACTGAGGGCTCCTAAGTCTGGGGCTTCCTGCTGACCGCAGGTAGGGGACTTCTTCTCTCATAGGTAGGCTGCAAAGGTATTGTGTTTCCTAAACAATTCAAGACCCAGCAGTACTACAACATCCTGAAGCAGATCTGTCCTGAGCTGGAAAAGGCCCAGCCAGGGGCCTTGAAAAGTGAGAGGTGGGTATGTCTTGGTTTGGTGGAATATCCCATGTGACATCTCAGACTCTTACCTCCTACCCAAGGTGGAGCTGACATCTTCCTGGGCTGTCTTTTATCCATTTGTCATGGTCTTTTCTGTCTCCTAGGCTCCCAGACCTGACTACAGTCATCTCAGTGGATGCCCCTTTGCCGGGGACCCTGCTCCTGGATGACGTGGTGGCAGCTGGTGGCAAGGAACAGAACCTAGCCCAGCTGCGGCACAATCAACAGTTCTTGTCCTGTTATGACCCCATCAACATCCAGTTTACCTCGGTAGGACAACAGTCTCCAGCTACAACCTGTGCCCTGCTATGAGGCCCCTCCCTGGGATGAGGAAAATGGCAGAAAGTTGAGAACAACCCTTTCTCCTCACTCTTGCCTCCAGCCCTCTTGCTTCAGAAAATTAGCAAAATTAGCAGCTGGTGTTTTGGGGCTTTTTGTTTGGTTTTGTTTGGTGTGGTCACATGTCCCTTCTGGGTCTTGTTGCTTCCAGTACAGAGCAGGTTCACACAATAACCAAGCTCAGAGAGCTCAGTAAGGAGAGCCAAACCCAGAGAGAGAGAGTTCCTAAACCCGGTCAGTGGTAGAGTCCTCTGTGCCAGCTTACATGACATGTAAACCCGATGAAGAAAGAAGTATTGCGTTCTCTTTTGCATTCTGGATGCTAACATCTGGCCCTGCAGAGCTCACTGTGCTTAAACAAAAGGAGGAAGTGGACTCAGGACAACCATATCCTACTCTTCTGACTCCACCCCCACCCCTCCACCCCTGAGCAGTGTGGTCAAGGATGGGAAGGAAACACGAGAAAAAGGACAAGCTGTCACTTGCTTATCTTCTTAGGGGACAACTGGAAACCCCAAGGGGGCCACTCTTTCCCACCACAATATCGTAAACAACTCCATCCTGATAGGTCAGCGTCTGAAGATGCCCACAAAGGTGAGGTTGGGATGGGCTCTGGTGAGGTTTGTATAGGCTGTGGGGGAACAGCTGGGCAAGGAGTGAGACAGCTTGCCGGGCTCCCCCTGCTGGCTGGCTGGGAGAACTGGCTCCATGATAGACCCAGCCTCCTGTCTCCATCTCCAGACTGCAGAGGAGTTACGCCTGGTCCTGCCCTGTCCCCTGTACCACTGCTTGGGCTCCGTGGGGGGCACAATGGTGTGTATGGCGCACGGTGCTACCCTCCTCCTGTCTTCTCCAAGCTTCAATGGCAAGAAGGCACTGGAAGCCATCAGCAGAGAGAAGTGGGCATTGGTGGACAAGCCATCTGTGGGCTGATAGGACCCTCCAAATCCTCACTCCTGGACCCAGCTTCCTTTTCTACGATGCTTCCTTCCCCCATCCAGGAGACCTGGGATGGGTGGGAGTCGGGGCTAGAGGACCAGGCCCCCCCCCTTGAGCTTCTGTTCCCTACAATTTCATCCCTCACTGAGAGTTCATGAGGGGTGGGGGAGAAAGCGGTTCCTCTCACTTCTAAGCCTAATTTTCTGTCCTTCCTTTGTGCAGAGGCACCCTCCTGTACGGCACACCCACGATGTTTGTGGATATTCTGAATCAGCCAGACTTCTCCAGTTATGATCTCACAAGCATTCGTGGAGGTGAGGTGCCGTCAAAGGCAGCAAGGCTTGGGGAAGGTCGCTTTCCACAGCCCGGGTGAAGCCAGGTTTTTTATAGAGGAGGTAGGAAAGGCACTGTAGAAATATAGATGGGAGGTGACAATTCCCAAGTGTCCCCAAATGCTTGGCCAACCTCAGCTTTTACGTGTTTTACCAATGCACAGGGTCTCTCCCCTTTACATGGGTAGGAGAAAGGGGTCTAGCAACCCTTAAGAATGGAGACATATGTTAGCTTCTCTCTTTCTGTTTCTCTCTCTCTCTCTTGCTGTCTGTCTCTCTGTGTTTCTCTCTCTGTCTGTCTCTCCTCTCTCTGTCTCTGTCTCTCTCTGGTACTAAGGATTGAACCCAGGGCCTCCTGAATGTTAAGCAAATGTTCTATGACAGAACGGTCCCCAGCCTTCCTATTTTTGAGACAGGGTCTCACTAAGCTACCCAAGCTGGGCCTGGAACTCACTCTGTATCCCAGTCAGACTTTGAACTCACAATCCTCCTGCCTCAGCCTCCCAAGTAACTGGCATTACAGGCTTCTACTATCGATCCCATCAGCCCCTCTTCCTGATCCAGGTGTGATTGCTGGGTCCCCGGCACCCCCGGAATTGATTCGAGCCATCATCAGCAAGATGAACATGAAGGAGCTGGTGGTGAGTGGTTATCAGAGCCACCGTATGGTTGGGAGCTGGCCAGGCCCGTAGTGAGTAAGGACTGACCAGCCACACCAAAGGGGACCCTCCAGCTTCTTCTCTGCTCCGGGAAGCAGAGGTAAAGCAAGGCGATGTAAGTTATTACTAACACATGCCGAGGTATAGGGGTAGGTGAGAGGAGGTGAATGTTGTACACACATACATTTGTTTATAGAAATCCGGGGTGGAAATGCGGCATGGAAGGATTGCAGCCAAGCGCTCCTGGCATCCTGTTAGCACATCCGGGCAGGCAGGGACTGGCAGAGTTGGGGCATGGGCCTGCAATTCTTTCTGGCAATCAGGGTGGGTCAGGGGCCTGATGTTTGTTTCCAAATGGCAGGGAAGGAGGGAACTGAGGAAGGTGGTAATAATGTGGTCATCCCAATTACCACTGGATTTTAGCTCTGGTAGACAGAGGGTAGGAGGTTCTATAATAGCTTCTCTGAGAGGAGCCATGGCAGAGCCCAGGCACAGTGGCTAGGGAGGGGTTCTGTGTCCTCCCTAGGACCCCACTGGGTGAAGCCAGGGTGGTAATAGCCCAGTGCCCCATGCCAGGATGTACCTAGGTGTGGGGCAGCTCTGTGCATCCGCAGAGGCTGTGGGAGAAGGTGTGGCTGATAGGGGGATGTCAGTAGTCTCTCCAGCGGAAGGCAGTCACCAGGACTGGCTGGATCAGAACCTGCGGTGAGTGAAAATGGGTATATTAGGATTCCAGTCACCCAGAGGCATCAAAGGGAACCATGGACATCCTAGGCCAAGCCCTTGGAGAGGACACCCAGTCCTCCCCTCCTTTTCTTGTAAGACAGAGGATCTGATTGCCCCTCTAGAGGTGGTGTCATGGGATCTAGCAGCACCCCATCTGGAATCTCCAAAGGTAGACAGTGGTGGCCTTCCTACCCGGCCCCCACCTGTTTAATGGCGGCCGGCTTTCTTGGACCTCTTGGTGGGGGATTTGCAGCTGCGGAGGGCTTCTGTGTCACGAATACGCTGACCCTTGAACTTGGCTGGTGAGGAGCAGGTAGCATCTGGTCGAGACGTCTTGGCTTCCAACCACCTACAGAAACAAAGAGTTTCTGGGCTTGGAGAAGCTGGGTGGGAAGGTTTGGGAAAGGGACAGTGACCAGGATGGACTATGGCCCTAGAAATATCTGGAGTTGTCATCTTCATTTGACAAAGGAGAGAATGGAGCTATTCAGTGCCTGCCCTGCTAGGTAGCTGACTAGGATGTATGCCCAGGCTGTTCTACTGCAGGACCATCACGTGGAGGACCCACTGAGGGTTATATAGAGGAATATGCTCACCGCCGAAGGCCACGGAGCTGGCAGGTGCATTTCCATGGGTTGTTGGTGAGAGTGAGGGTCTCCAGGTTGTCAAAGGGGAAGGTGGGGGGCAATTGGTTCAGGCGATTATTCTCCAGATGTACGTGTTTCAGTGTGGTCACACCCCCGAAGGCTGCATCTGAGAACTGGGGGGTAAGGAAGGCAGAAGTGAGTGCCCCAATCCCAGTCTCCAGGTTCTCCTGGCTCTCTGCTCAGAGGACCAGGGTCTTTCCCTGGACACAAGCACTGGCCTGTTGAGGAGCCGCAATGTTCCAAGCGGAATGACCGAGTTGTCTGAATGATGTAATTCACAACACCTTTTTTTGAGAGAGAAGGGGTCCTGTCCGATGTGTAAATGGAAAAAGTTCAGTCCTTTGGCCAGGGTCACCTAGCTAGTAAACAGTAGCTACAGGACCACACCCTGTCCCCCACCTCCCAGGCAGCACCCTCCCTGCACAAACACTGGGTCTGGGGAGCAGCCAGAGCTTGCTTGCCTCTGAACGCTCAGGCAGGCACACCGTGAACCTGGTCAGTGTTTGGTGGGATGGGCAGTGAGCCCAGGCTCCCCACATCCCAGGGTCCCAGGATTTCCCTCCAGCAGTGTCCTCATTGCTCTGCCCTCTGCTAGATGCTATTTGTGGAGTTCTCTCGGGGGAGACTTTGGCCAGGGTGGCTGGCTCCAGAGGAAATGTATTGGTGCCCTCATCTGAGTCCTGGTGCCAGTTTCTCTCTGGCCTCCTCATTCTAAATCAGCCTTCATAAGGTGTTCTACTGCCCACAATTTTGGCACCAGGGTGGTCTACTTTCAGCTGGAGTGAGGCCAGGCTAAAGAAGATCCACCCAGAAGGCTCCATCTACCCAGACCAAGGTTGGCGTCTGCCCAGGTTAGCTTCTGCCCTCAGCTCCATATCTGTGACCTCTCACAGACCAGATGGGGATGTGGTGTTCTCTACAAACAAAACTGCATTTTATCTTGCCCTGGTCTCTGGCTGAAACTGTGTACTTGGGTGATTCCCTGAAAAGGATTCTGCTCCTATACAGCCCCCCCCCCCCCCCCCCAGCTAGACTGAGCATCCCTGGGGAGGAAGGACTGAGGAGTCAGGGATCTGGTGACTGGGGAAAGCAAAGTCAACAAACTGTCTGAGGGACAGCGAGACAGTCAGTCTGTGCTCTGAGGAGACACTTGGGGGCTTGTGCCAAGGATCACATGTGTTCATTCACGGGCTGCATGAGCACCAAGCCAGCAGCTTGGTAAAGCCAAGACAGGTCTCCATGTCTTGGTTTCCCTACTTACTTGAAATGGATCCGAGGTTGCAATAAAATTTAGTGTGTTTGGACCCATGGAGGGAATGGGACACCCATCAGGGTCTCCGAGGATGTGGAGGAATTCTCCTTAAGGTACTTGCTCCCCAACTCATCCTCCAGACCCTCTTTTTACCTTAGCACCACAGCTCAGTGCCCACTGGGAACAGGGTTTCTTTGTGTTCTCTCAGCTTCTGGAAGGTGCCTCATAGACAAACCCTCCTTTATGGGATGGTAGGCTTGCCGGAGACTGGAGAAACGGCAAAGGAGGGGTGGAAAACTCAACAGGAAGAGGTATCTGCTGTTCACTGTAGGGTTTGGGGCAGATGCCTCCCCAGAGGCCATTCGTGGGACCAGAACAGTTCCATCTCTTATAAGAAGTCCCGAAACAGCAATGCTGGGAAGCAACGTAACCAGGTGAGGGTGAGAGGGATGGGCAGGGGGGGTGTCAAAGCAGAGAGAGATGGCAAGGCCCCTTGCTTTGGAGGATAATCTGAGGGGCAAGGATTCCAGGAGGAGGGAATGCTGTCCTGATGTGGTACTAGGGTGGCATCCCAGAAGGAGCCGGGAAAACTGCAGCCTGGGCACTTACCTTCTCCAGGTTGGTGTTATCCAGCCAGAGTGTCTCCAGGTATCTGCCGAAGGACTGGAAGGCATTGTCTGGGATGCTCTTCAGAGGGTTGTGGGACAGCTTCAGCTCCTCCACCACCCGAAGTTTGCTCAGGGCAGCTGAGGGGTAGCTAGACAACTGGTTCTTGTCCAGGTAGAACTTGGCTAGGTTCTCCACATCATCCAGGGAACCAGGCTGCAGGGAACTGAGGGCATTTTCTGACAGGTAGAGCCAGCGCAGGTCCTTGGCACCCTGGAAGGCTCCAGCACGCAGCTCTCGGATTTTGTTGTTGTTGAGCTGCAAGATGAAGAGGTTTACCAGAGGGGAGAGTAGCCCCCGGGGCAGTTCTGACACTTTGTTGTGATCTAGATAGAGGTAAGTGAGTTCAGTCAGGTCATCGAAGGCTCCAGCTCGCAACACCCGGATGTCGTTGTGGGACAGGTACAGGTAGATGAGCTGCTTCAGGCCTCGGAAGGCACCAGCAGCCACCTCACGGATGTTGCAGTGCTGCAGGTGCAGCGAGACTAGGTTCGGCATGGTCCGAAACGAGTTGGCAGCCAGCACCGGGAAGTTGTTGCGCTGGAGGTTGAGCAATTTGGTCGTCTCTGATACCTTGGGGATCTTCTGCAGCCCCACCTTGTCGCAGATGACATGCTGCAGATCACCATGGCAGTGGCAGTTTTGGGGGCAGGCAGCCAGCGCAGGCAAGAGGATGGCAAGAAAGACCAGACTGAATAAGAGCACGCGGGCCATGGTTGGGACGCCTTGAGCCGGGGCTGGGGGCTAAGGCAGCGACAAGTCCTCGACTCTCGGGTCTCCTGGCCCATTTATAGGGCAGCCTTGACCGCAGTTGGCAGCAGAGCCAGCTACTACGTGGAGCATCGAAGCCACTGATTTAACCCCCTCCCGCCCAGAGATACGCCCCTGTCCTCGATGGCTGGGGGGGGCTCTTTTCACAACAGGCGACAATGTGTAGGGTTGAGGACCCTTCCCCTGAACCCCAACCCCTTCATTCCTGTTTGCAAACCTTATGCTGCACCTTTCCCTACCCTCCTCTATCTGAACCAACACCGGGGGGAGGGGGGTTGATAGGTGTGTCTAGGGGCCTCTGAATTTCCACTGGGCAGAGGGAGGTGTTCCCAGAACTTATTTATTTGCTCAAATTTGAGTCTCTACATTCCCCTCCCCCATACACCCTTGGCAGACAGGTCACCCAGGACTCCGGGAGGGAGGAAGTGGGTCCCGACAGCCGGATGCGTCTCACCGAGGTCCGCCAGCCGGCGGCTCTTTAATGGGGCTGTTGTGCCGCTCAGTTGGAGCGTGAGAGCCGCTGTGGGTTGGGCTACAGCTTCTGGGTAAACGTTCCTCCGTTCATCCCAAGGAGGTGGGGGATCTGGCTGGTGATGCTAGCTGACAGTGGTGTGGTTGCCTCTGCCCCTTCTCGGAGCCCGTGGCACCAGGCCTGTAAGAGCTCCTGGTTGTGGGCTTATTCACGACCCCTCTCTTAGCTCTGGGCTTCCTATTCCGTCCTTTGCACCCTCATTCCCTTTCCTAGGGGTGAAGACCACACAGAAATGTGGGAACTGGTGTGTGTATGTGGGAAGTGAACCACAGGACTGGCAACACACCTGGAGACCACAGGCCACTGAACAATCTCCCCCAAATATCCTCATCTCCGGATCCTCCCCTCACCGGTGGTTAGGACCCACCCCTAAGGGGGTGTCTCAGAGTGGTGGCCTAGTGGCGCCAGTGTGTACTTGGCAGAGGCCAAAGCTGGACAGTGACCCCAGGACTGTGTGAGCTAGTGGGAGGTGAAGTGCCGGCTACAGGCGACCAACCCTGGCTAGCCAGATGCTAGGTTGTGGGCAGCCCCGCCCTAGTGGACCTGGCTTCTGTTCACTTGCCAGCCACAGTGTCTGGAGTCCTGTGGAGAAGGGAGGGTGAGCAGGCAGGTTACAGCTTTGGCCCAGGGTGAGCTCTGGGTTGCTTGGCCAGAGATGCTGTCTGTTTTGGGGAGGTGGTAGAGGAACCATACCTCAGCTATGCCAGGACCACACCACCTGATGGTGTGCAGAATTGGAGGCCACCAACAGAGACCCAGTAGAGGACAAGGTATCTAGACCTTCTCATGACACCCAATACATAGTTGTGGGGTTTGGTCTCCAAACCTGCACTTCCCAAAGCCCCTCTTACTCCTTGCCTCTAGAATGGGGCGCGTGGGGGTCATTCTTGGCTTAGATATTCTCTGATGGTGTTTAGGCTAGCTGCTAGTTTTTTTCTGTTGTGCAGGATGTTCTAGTCACTGGAGGTTGCAGGATGTGTGTGTGTGTGTGTGTGTGTGTGTGTGTGTGTGTGTGTGTGTTTGTGTGTGTGTTTGTGTGCGTGCGTGTGCCACAGGCCTTTTAAATTCATGCTCTGGCTGTATTTTTGTTTTGATGAAAATCAATGCACAGGAAAGACTCCAGAGCTTGCGGGGCACCCACCCTAAGGCCAGGCACTTGTCCCAGGTTGGAGGGGAGTGGTGTCTGTGTGTCTGAACCACTCCCAGCTCGATCACAAGCCAGGCTGCCTTTCTCATCAAGTTTATGGGGCCTTTGGCTAGAAAGAGAGGGACTGAGGCTGTTGTGGCCTGAAATCAAGAAGGTAGGACCAAAGCCACTGGAGATGGGAGGAAAGAGCTGTGAGTGATGCCAGAAGCCACTGGCATCATGGGGGCGTGTTGGAACCCTGGCCATGGGAGATTGGTTTCTATTCTCAATTTGGTTACAGACCAGGGGCCTCCCCGCAGAGAGCTGCACTTCTGGCTTCTGACCTCTGGCTCTTGTCCCCTTGTTTACCTCAGTTCTCACCATTCAGCTACCTAGGGTAGGTCACCCCAGCCCTCCTCTGTCCCTCGCTTCCCTCCAAGCTGTCATCTTTTTGGCCTCTCTAGGTTGTTTATGGAACCACAGAGAACAGTCCCGTGACCTTCATGAACTTTCCCGAGGACACCTTAGAGCAGAAGGCTGGAAGTGTGGGCAGGGTTATGCCTCACACGGAGGTGAGCCCCTGATGGACGCCCTCAGAGCCCACCTCCCACCACATGAGGATAGTTAGGGCTTTCTATCAGACACCCAAAACAGCTCACTCAAATATAGAGGGCCCCAGCAATGGGGGCTTGCTGGACCTGGCCCGGCTCTGTGGGCTGAAGCAGGAAGAGTGGAGGGGGAGAGCTGGGACAGCAGCCCTGAGCAGCCGCCAGCCGAACCTCTCCTTAGCCACCCTTCCTGTCTGAGGTGTGTTTTTGCCAAGCCCACTGTCTGTCTTGGGCAGCTAGGCCAGTCTCAAAAAGGAGCCAGAACACAGGGAACTTTTCCCCTCATGTAGCTTTCTTCCCCCAGGCCCCTGCCTCTCTTCTTTTGTCTGAGCATGAACTCTTCTTTTCCCAAGGTGTGTGTCCCTTGAAGGTCCCTTATACTTCAAAGTCCCCAGAATACTCCTCAGTCTCAGACTCTTAGCTGTGACTCCTCTCTGGCTCCAACCATGAGGCTTTATTCAGATATTACTGAGTTTCCGTGCCTCTCCGAAATAACTTGGAGGAGGCCCACACACTGGTTCTCCACAGCTTCTCGGCCACCCTCTTTGGGATGTACCCTGAGGTTTGTCAGGGAGACATCCTTCTTCCCATCCCTCAAGGGCAGACATGGAAGCACCCAGACCCACCTTCCCTTGGGCCCTGACTGTGGCTCTTGTCTGTTAGGAGTTCAGGTTCTCCCTCTCCTGATCACGTGGCAATGTAATGCCAGCATCTTTAGCTTCTTTGTTGCTTTGTGGGAAAAGAGGGGCCTTCCCCTCTACATGGCTTATAATTCCCCATCTGGCATGGCTCTGCAGGACTCCTTCAAGGCTGCTCACTTCCCAGCCCTGTCCTCAGTACCCTGTGTAAAAATACAGTCAAGGCAGGAATTTAAAAGGCATGTGGCCCCCCTCCATACACACATACCCTCCCCATGGTTCAGGCCCAGGGTAGGTCTCTTCATGACAGTGGATCTATTCTAGCCTCTCTTTCCTTTCCCTGGACTGGGATGAGTAGAGCAAGCAGCTTCATTTCTAAGAGGGTGAGGGGAAGAAAGAAAAGCCCCCCCACACCCATCGCCAAGGAGCCTCTCCCTAATGCAAGGGAATGGGAGGCTTGGGCTGAAAACTGACCTGTCCCAGGCCCAGATCATGAACATGGAGACAGGGGAGCTGACCAAGCTGAACATACCTGGGGAGCTGTACATCCGCGGGTACTGCGTCATGCAGGGCTACTGGGGCGAGCCACAGAAGACCTTCGAAACGGTTGGACAAGACAAGTGGTATCGGACAGGGTAAGATGCCAAGATGGCTACCATGTGGGGCTGCGCTGGAGATGTATCTTAGTTTCTAGTGTCCTTGTCTACTGTGCATGAAGTACTGTGTTCAGTCTTCAGCACCACATAAGCTGGCATTGTGAACGTGCCTGTCACCCCAGCACACGGTAGAGAGGAGTTGTAGGATCAGGGGTTCAAGGTTATCTTTACTGATATAGTGAGTTGAGAGCTAACCTGAGCTACAAGAGACCTTGTGTCCACTAATGGGAAAGAAATGGATTGTAGACACGGCCCGGTGGGTAGAGTGTTGCTTGTCTAGAGTTCACGTCGCCCTGGGTTCTATCCCCGGTGTCTCATAGTCCCCGGGGCATGGTAGCGCTTATGTTTGTAATCACAGGGCTTGGGTGGAAACAGGAGTGTTCCATGTTCAAGGTCACTCTCCTGAGATTGTCTCAAAACAAGCAACAACAAGATTTCCCTAAGTCAAAATGTGTGTCATGGGGTGAACCTGCTTCTCACAGAGATAAGACACCAGGACAGCACACAACATTTGCATCCCCAGAATCTGAGCCAGTTTTCAGTGTGTCGTTTATTAATAAACACACCAGGACAAGAGCAACCAGAGCTCTTACCCTACGTGTCAGCTTTCTGGTCCCTAAGTTCTTTAATTTTCCTTTTCTCTTCTCTTTTCTTCTCTCACCCCCAGCCCAGAGCTGGGGACTGAACCCAAGGACTTGTGCTTGCTAGGCAAGTGCTCTGCTACTGAGCCACCCCTACCCCCCACCCACACATGCGTCCTTTATTAGGTCCACATTCTCCATACACACCTGCTATGTGCCATTGTAGTTTTTGACTGGACAGGCCAGTAGGAAACAAGATGAGGGGGCTTGCTTCTCCTTCCCACGTGTCTGGTGGAAGAAGACAGAGAATTTCAGACATTAAAAAAAAAAAAAAACCAAACACAAATGGGGTCACAGGAGAGGAAGCGGCTGTGGTGGAGAGAGGGTTTTCTTAGACTAGGGTCAGAGAAGGCCTCTGGAAACATCTGAGCTGAGATCTATATGATTCAAAAAAGAAGCTAGCTGTAAGGGTGAGCAATATATAAATAGGAAGACAGAGAAGACATGACAGGTGCTACACTGATTTTTTTTTTTTTTTCATCCTTCTAACCTGGCCTGTAGGCTCCAGAGGTGGTTTTGTTCCTGTTGGGACTCCTAGAGTCTAGAGCGGGGGGGGGTGTGTACATAGTAGATGCTCAATAAATGATTCTGTGACTGAGTGAACAGGGAGCTAGTGGGCTAGCCCAGTAAAGCAGAGGTGAGAGGTCACGCCTGAGTTTCTTGTTACAGAGACATTGCCTCGATGGACGAGCAGGGCTTCTGCAAGATTGTCGGCCGATCAAAGGACATGATTATCCGCGGTGGTGAGAATGTGTACCCTGCAGAGCTGGAGGACTTCTTCCACAAGCACCCACAGGTGCAGGAAGTGCAGGTGAGGCCCTAGGGGTCCAGTGATGCTCCTGGCTTAGCTGATGGTCTGCCTCAGGTCTTTTTTTTTGCTGTGATAAAACACCGTGATGAGGCTGGGCAGTGGTGGCCGACACCTTCAGTCCCAGCACTTGGGAGGCAGAGGCAGGTGGATTTCTGAGTTCAAGGCCAGCCTGGTCTACAGAGTGAGTTCCAGGACAGCCAGGGCTACACAGAGAAACCCTGTCTCGAAAAACCAAACCAAACCAAACCAAACCAAACCAAACCAAACCAAACCAAACAAAACAACCCACCATGACGAAAAGCAACTTGGGGAGGAAAGGGTTTATTTCATCTTACACTTCTACATCACAGTCCATCATCAAAGGGAAGTCGGGGCTGGAGTTTAAGACAGGAACCTGGAAGCAGAACCTGAGGGAGTGTGCTGCTTACTGGCTTGCTCTCCATAGCTTGCTAAACCTGCTTTTTAAAATAACACCCAGAACCACTAGCCCAGAGATGACACCGCCCACAGTGAGCTATCTCTTTCCATATCAGTTATCAATCAAGAAAGTGTAGCAGAGGCTTGCCCAAAGGTCAACCTGGTGGGGGCATTTTCTCAGTTGAGGTTCTCTCTGTCCCAAGTGACTTTAGCCTGTGTCTAGTTGACCTTAAAACCTAGCCAGGCCAGGGCTGATGTGTGGTTTTGCCTCTGACCTTGGATAGGTGGTTGGGGTGAAGGACGAGCGGATGGGAGAGGAAATCTGTGCTTGCATTCGGCTGAAGAGTGGAGAGACCACCACAGAGGAGGAGATCAAAGCTTTCTGCAAAGGGAAGGTGGGAGTCCCAGGCACCCTCACCCACTCACTTCCTCTTCCTCCTGGGCGGCCGTGGGCTTCTACTCTCTTGGTGGATCCACTCCCCAGCCAGGGGAGCACTCTGACTGCTCCTGGGTGGCTGTGGGCTTCTACTCCCCTGATGGATCCACTCCCCAGCCAGGGGAGCACTCTGACTGCTCCTGGGTGGCCGTGGGCTCCCCCCCCCCAGTGCATCCACTCCCCAGTCAGGGGAGCACTCTGACTGCTCCTGGGTGGCCATGAGCTCCCCCCCCCCCCGTGGATCCACTCCCTAGCCAGGGGAGCACTCTGACTGCCGAGCCTCATGCTTTCCCTCTCTGGTCTGCAGATTTCCCACTTTAAGATTCCCCGATACATCGTGTTTGTTGACGGCTATCCTCTCACCATCTCAGGAAAGGTGTGTGAAGTGGAGGAGACTGGAGAGGGGCCGGGCAGTGTGGGCCATGTGGGGCTGGGTGCAGAAGGCCATGTGGTCCCACCTGTGCCTCCCTCAGTGAGCCAATGAGCCTGGCAATAGGAGGACCCAGAAGCCACTTCATCTTGATTTGCCCTGGGCTTTCTTAGGTTTAGCACTTGTCCCCCTCCCCCCACTGTCCTTCCCAGGCAAACCAAGAATGGTTGGTTACCATAGCACCCCAGCACAGACTCTTTCTCACTCTTGTCTTTCTTCTAGGTCCAGAAATTCAAACTCCGAGAGCAGATGGAACAGCACCTAAAGCTGTGAAGCAAAGGAGGGTCCTCCCAGCCCTCCCAGAGCCCCTCAATTCTCCCACACAAAGGAGGGTCCTCCCAGCCCTCCCAGAGCCCCTCAATTCTCCCACACAAAGGAGGGTCCTCCCAGCCCTCCCAGAGCCCCTCAATTCTCCCACACAAAGGAGGGTCCTCCCAGCCCTCCCAGAGCCCCTCAGTCCTCCCACACAAAGGAGGGTCCTCTCAGCCCTCCTAGAGCCCTTCAGTCTTCCCACACAAAGGAGGGTCCTCCCAGCCCTCCCAGGGCCCCTCAGTCCTCCCACACAAAGGAGGGTCCTCCCAGCCCTCCCAGGGCCCCTCAGTCCTCCCACACAAAGGAGGGTCCTCCCAGCCCTCCTGGAGCCCCTCAGTCCTCCCACACAAAGGAGGGTCCTCCCAGCCCTCCTGGAGCCCCTCAGTCCTCCCACACAAAGGAGGGTCCTGCTGCTGCTGCCATCTTTGTTATCTGGCATAAAGAGTTCCCTGTCTGGCCGGTGTCTGGCTGGTGTGCTCTCTCTGTGGCTCCTGTGGGATGGAGAAGGGAAGAGACAGGAGGGCAGCCAGCTCCTTCAGACCTAATCTCCCAGCACTTATGCTGTTCATTAGCTACTTAATCTAAGCCCCACTCCGTCCCTTTTGAAATTCTAAGCCATCCCCATTTTTTCTTTCTTTTTTGGTTTTTTGTTTTATTTGGTTTTTGTTTGTTTGTTTTTTGTTCTTTTCCCTTGAGACAGGATCTTACTCTGTACCCCTGGTTGTACCGGGTAGATCAGGCTGGTTTTGAATCCGCAGAGATCTCATTGCCTCTGCCTCTGGAGTGTTGAGACCAGTCTTTTGTGCTACCATGCCTGGTTTTTGTATGCTTTACTCATTTAATCAGTTTTCGAATTGTTGCCACAGATTAGTCCTGAAGTAAGTGTTGGGTTTTGCTTGTTGGTTTTCCAAGGCTGGGAATCTTAGAGCCCCTCATAAGTATATAAGGACCTTCCCACTGGCCTACACTCCCGGCCCAATAATTAACTGATTTTAGTTGTGAAATAACAGTTTTGAGTGCTGGAGGGGGGCTCAGTGGTTAAGAGGACTGGCTGCTCTTCCAGAAGATCCGAGTTGGATTCTCTGCACCCATATTTGGCAGCTCACAACTACCTTTAAGTCCACCTCCAGAGGACTGATGATCTCTTCTGGCCTCCGAGCCCCTCCCCCCAGCACATGGTATATGCTTACATAGACATATGCAAATTAATAAAAATAAATCTGTTAAATAACAGCCTTATTGGACTGTAATTCACATCCTATCCAGTGCACCCGTTTTAAAGCACATTTCCCCGAAGCACCTTAGTTTGTGTATATGTATAAAAAGTACCAAAGCCAACTTTAATCATTGTCATCAATACTGTCACAGCCAGGTGGTGGCGGCACATGCCTTTAATCTCGGGACACAGAGGTGGGAGGATCCCTGAGTTCGAGGCCAGCCTGGTCTACAGAGTAAGTTCCAGGACAGCCAGGGCTACACAGAGAAACCCTTTCTCAAAAACCAACCAAATTTGCCATCACCTCCTAAAGAGACACTGACGGGGCTGGAGAGATGGACCAGAGTTCAGAGCCTGCTCTTGTAGAAAACCTGGGCTTGCTTCCCAGCACCCACATGGTGTTTCACAAATCCTCCATAATTCCAGTTCCAGGAGATCCTGCGCCCTCTTCTGGTCTCTGTGGGCCAGCTGGTGTGCACACACCACACACACACACACAGGCAACACTTGTATACATTAAACTATTGTTTTGTTTTGGTTTTTGAGATAGGGTTTCTCTGTGTAGCCCTGGCTATCCTGGAACTCACTCTGTAGACCAGGATGGCCTCAAACTCACAGAAATCCTCCTGCCTCTGCCTCTTGATCACTGGGATTAAAGACATGCGCCATCACCACCCAGCTCCATTAAACACCTTTTTCAAATATTGATTTATTTTATGCATATAGATGTTTTGCTTGCACATATGGTCATGTACCCCATGCATGCCAGGTGCCCTCAGAGGTTAAAAGAAGGTGCTACATCTCCTGGAATGGTTCTGAACTACCGTGTAGGTGCTGGAGACGGCATTCGGGTCCTCTTGAAAGAGCAATAAGTACTCTTAACCACTTAAAAAGGAAAGACAAAGAAAGGAAGAAGTGGAAGACAGGAAATGGAAGCTCACACCATCAGTTCCAGCACTTGGGAGGCAGAGGCAGGTGGATCTCTGAGTTCGAGGCCAGCCTGGTCTACACAGTAAGTTCCAGGACAGCCAGGGCTACACAGAGAAAACCTGTCTCAATCAACCAACTGAACAACAAAAAACAAAACTAAACAACAACAACAACAAAAAAACCCGCAAAACAACAACAACCCCAACTCTGTGGTCTTGCTGGGTATAGCGAGGATGGCTGCTTAAACTTGCGTCCTCCTGCCTCTGCTTCCCAAGTGCTGCAGTGACAGTGTGAACCACTGTGCATGGCTCCTGATTATTTACTTATTATTTTTATTGATTTTTAAATATTTATTTAGTGGGTTTGGAGGTATAGGTGAAGAAGGCACCCATGTGGAGGTAAAAGGACCACCTTTGGGCTGGAGATATGGATCAGTGGTTAAGAGCACTGACTGTTCTTCCAGAAGTCCTGAGTTCAATTCCCAGCAACCACATGGTGGCTCACAACCATCTGTAATGGGATCCAATACCCTCTTCTGGTGTGTACAGGTACAACTGGTGTACATAGGTACAACTACAATGTACCCATATAAATAAAATAAATAAATTTTTAAAATCTGGAGTTCATTCTCTCTACTTTCTTTTTAAAAAGGATTTATTTATTTATTTATTTATTTTATGTATATGGGTGCTCTATCTGCATGTACACTTACATGACAGAAGAGGGCATCAGATCTCATTACAGATGGTTATGAGCTACCATGTGGTTGCTGGGAATTGAACGCAGGACTTCTGGAAAAGCAGCCGGTGCTCTTCACCGCTGAGCCACCTCTCCAGATGGCCCCTGGTAATTGGTTTTAAAGCTGAATAAACGTAGGGCAACTTGAATCAAGTGAAGCGAGTCTGGGATTTGTTCAGGCTTCCCCTCGTTCAGTTCCCACTTGGAAGAGACAGAAGTTGTCCCATCTGCAGCCAGAGAGTGAGCTCCCTGCACACAGGGCTGTCCTGTCTGCAGCCCCGAGCTCTGCAGCCCTGAGCTGCCCCAGCATCAGCACCCCCTTCCTGGGGAAGAGGTGAGTGCTGTGTTTAAGTTCCGGACAAGGCATGCCTTCTGATGCCTTCACAAGCATCTTCTCTGGAAAGCTTCCCAGCAGTCCCATTGAGTAAGTGTCAACCCATCTACTTCACAGAGGTGACCCTGAAACACAGGGAGATCTAATTTCTAGCCCAAGGACCTGAAGCCAACCTGGTGGGTTAAAGAAAATCTCCCCAGAACAACCTCAATTCTCCCTGACTTGTATTTTATTTCTTACCATTTCTTCTTCTCTCCCTCCTTTTTCCTCTAATCCATCGTAATCCTCCTGTCTCAACCCCCCAAATGCTGGCAATACTGCTGTGTGTCCCTATTCCTGACAAGTTTTGTGTTCTTTCTTTTGTTGTTGAGCTAACATCAAAGTTATCTAGAGATCTCCGTGAGTTTGAGGCCAGCCTGGTCTACATAGTGAGTTCCGGACCAACCAGGGCTACTGTGAGACCTTGTTTTAGGAAAACAACAACGACAGCAAAAATCAAACCTGGGCCCAGACAAGCAGAATGTGATGTGTAAGTTTTGTTTTAGACTCACATAAGCAGTGTGAGCATTAACTTTTGCTAAAGCAAGATTAATAATCTTAGTGTCTTAGTTAGGGTTTTACTGCTATGAACAGACACCAAGACCAAGACAACTCTTATAAGTACAACATTTAAATGGGGCTGGCTTACAGGTTCAGAGGTTCAGTCCATTATCATCACAGCAGGAACATGGCAGCATCCAGGCATGGTGCAGGGAGAGCTGAATTCTACACCTTCATCTGAAGGCTGCTCTGAAGAGACTGGCTTCCAGGCTGCTAGGATGAGGGTCTTATAATCCACACCCACAGTGACACACCTACTCCAACAAGGCCACACCTTCTAATAGTGCCACTCCCTGGGCCAAGCATATACAAAACCTATCACACTTACTGTCTACCCTCCGTGATTTGCACCCCTTTCTACTTTAAAAGTTGCATAAAAGGAGAGTGGTGAGAGGGATCCATGGGTAAAAGACACTTGTCATCAAGCTCGATGCCCTGACTTTGATCTTTGGGACCCTCAAAGTAGAGGCAAGGAACTGAACCCCTTGGTCTGTCCTCTGATCTTCACATAAACACTGTAGTGTGGGTGCCCATACACATGCACACAGGTGCACACACAAATAAACAAAAGGACCAATGCAAAAAACCCACAAGTACTGGTAATAGCAAGATGGTAGCTAAGAGATTCTGACCCTCCAATTCTCAAGCCAGTCTTCTTCTCCCAACACTGTGTGTCCCCTGAGCCATTAGATGATTGGCAGGAGATGTAACTCTCTTAGACCCAGCTGTCTGAAGCAGGTTTATTTTGCACTGGTCATCAACGTGCTTGGCTCCCACGGACAGAGCATTCAGTCGTGTTACACGGAGCATGTGTATCACAGCAAGGGAGAGAAGGCCAGGATGCCCTGAGGCTGGTGCTGTAGCCTTGGGAGAGCGGCCTGGTGTGGATGGAGTCTCATCTGTGTGCCCTACTCCCACTGCAGCTGAAGGACAGGAAAACAGCACTCCCTAAGTTGTATGCTTTAAGGCCACATACTGTTGGGCTAACACACTGAAAGACAGTCCTGTGTCTAGAGGGGACTAGAACAGAGAGTATGGGCTGTTCTGACTGGTTCCTCGCGGATGTTGTACTCCTGACACCTCACTTTCTTGAGGGCTAAGAACTGCTTTGTGACAATGCATGAATCCAAAGCCCCCATTCTGGGGGACAGTCCCTCCAAGCCCCTCACATGTGTCCTGCCTCTCCTGCACACACCATCTCTGCCACCTCTTCCATCCAATGCCAGGGACTGGCCTGACTCAGACAGCCCACTCTCCCTGCCAAGCCAATTCCCGGTGGCATTCTTTTCTTTTTCTCTGTTCCCTTCCTCCCTTCCTTAAAAAAAATATTTATTTTACTTCATGTGTTTTGCCTGCATATGTCTGCACACCACGTGCATGCTGGAGGAAGTCTGGAACTTCAGACTTACAGATGGTTATTAGCCGCAGTGTGTGTGGGTGCTGGGTCCTCTGCAAGAGCAGCCAGTGCTCTTAACTGCTGAGCCATCTCTCCAGCCCCTCTTCCTTTTTGTGAAACACTGTTTCATGTAGTTAGGCCTGGATTATAGGACTGTTCTGCCTCACATGACTTTTTTTCTTTTTTTTTTTTAAATAAAGTTTTATTTATATTTAAATTTTTGTTTATTTTTTAATGTATGTGTTGTTCTGTCTGTCTGTACCCCTGCATGCCAGAAGAGGGCATTAGTTCACTTTATAGATGGCTGTGAGCCACCATGTGTATGCTGGGAATTGAACTCAGGACCTTTGGAAGAGCCTGAGCCATCTCACCAGCCTCAGGTTCTACTTATTTTTTTTCATTTGTTTGTTTAAATGTAATTGGTTATTTTGCCCGCTGCATGTCTGTGTACAGCATTTAGGTCACAATTATTTATTTTATTGTGTCTGTGTATTTTATGCATACGAGTTTGCTAAGAGGCACCCTTGGAGGCCAAAGGACCACTATGTGGAGCAAGGTTCTCTCCTGCTCCATATTTGACATTCCAGGGACCATTCAGCTTTGTAGGGCAACTGTCTGTTCCTTGCTGAGCCATCATGTCTTCTCCCTCTTTTGTTTCATTGAGATAGCCTCTCACACTGTAGTCCAGGTTGGCTTAGAACTCCCACAATCTTCCTGTCTAGTTTCTGGAGTTTTAGTATTACAGGTACGAGCCACGGCCCCTGGCTTCCAACGATTTTCTGCTCCTCTACTACCCAGCCCATGAGCTTCCTTCCTGCTCACTCGCTTGCTTCTGTAGGCCTACCACCTCACAGCCAGTTAGCTAGTACCGAATTAACTCTTGACTTGGTTAGTGTCTCCCCTGCCAGTTAGACAGTGACCTGATTTTAGGCACTTATGTCGGCCTGGCTTTCAGATATGATCCAGGTACACAACAATCTAAGCAACTGACTGTAAAAACTAAGAATTCTTGCATGAGTCAATAAAGTCACTCTGACACAGGTAGCCCAGAGGCTGGCCGACCATCCCACGTCCTTGGCAAAGGACAGACAGGCTGTGTCCTTGGGAACGAATAGGCTGTGAGTGCAACAGTGTCCAGCAGGTGGCGCCGCAGACTCGAGGCCTTGGGCTCTCTAGCCACTCCGGGAGAGGCAATTAGAGGTCACGCTGCCCCTCTGACTTCCGCCGGGGCGACCCACGCGGCCCAGCCCAGGGTACACCCTTGCTGGGCGCGCTGTCGAGGTCTTGCATCCCTCCTTTCTGCCGCCTTGCACGCCATGGTTCCCTCCCGGGTCTGGACGGGTAGATGGGTGGCAGCGGCCAGGGCGGCCCAGAGGCGCCCCCGTGTGGACAGCATGGGACAGCCTCCGAGTCCTGAGTCCGCGAGCACGCGCGCGGCGCTTTACGTGCACGTGAGTGGGCAGGGGAGAGTAGAAGGAGCCGGTGGCCGTGGCCGACACTGGTTCCGCTGATAGTCCACCTGCATTCTATGCGTGCCTCAACATCATATCTGGCATAATATCTGTCCATGTCCTATCCCACCGGAATAAGTGTTGGGCCAAAGACCTCCAGTCTGGTGCTCACTAGCTGGGTGACCCTTTGGAACTTGTTTTTGTCTCACTGAAGTGGGCATAGTAATCTCATCGCCATCTGTCCATGGGGCGCAGAGTGACTGAGTTGTCACAGACACCGCTGACCAACCTCAGAATGGGAACGGGGGTATGTGAGATAAACCCTGGAAGTGGCCCGGGCAGCCCGGAGCCCTGCCTTAGCTCATACAGGCATCCCTTGTCCCCAGTGGCCTTATTGCGAGAAGCGCTGCAGCTACTGCAACTTCAATAAATACATCCCCCGCGGCGTGGAGGAAGGGGTCATGCGGAATTGCCTGGTGACTGAGGCCCGGACGTTGCTGCGGCTCAGCGGGGTGCAGAGGTCGGTACTGGGGACAGTAGACAAGGTCCTAGGGGGAGAGGACACTACAAGAGGACGTCTGCTTTCTCCGGGTTTTATGTCTCCATCCTCTTCCTCCAGGGTGGAGTCTGTGTTCTTTGGTGGGGGAACCCCGAGTCTGGCCAGTCCCCACACTGTGGCTGCTGTCCTGGAGGCCGTGGCACAGGAAGTCTACCTGCCTGCAGATTCGGAAGTCACATTGGAGGCCAACCCCACTTCAGCCCCAGGTCCCAGGCTGGCAGCTTTTGGAGCAGCAGGAGTGAACAGGTTGTCCATTGGTTTACAGGTGACCTATCTGACCCACCCTACCCCAGTGCTCCCAGATCCTAGGATGGTACTCAGTCATTGGGAAAACATTCCTGCATACCACGGTCTAGTACACAGTAGACTGTGTAGTAACACTTTTCTTACCGTTTGTCTCTTGATATATTGGCCCCATACACTTCCTGAGACAGGCTTTGGCATTAATAATAATAATAATAATAATAATAATAATAATAATAATATTGCTTTGTTATTTTAAGACAGAGTATCCTATAGCTCAGGCTAGCCTCAAATTTGTTATGTAGCTGAGGATGACCTTGAGTTCCTGATTCTTCTGCCTCCATTTTAGTATTAGGATTACAGGTATGTACCACTCTGCCCAGTTTATATGGTAATAGAGATCAAACCCCAAGGCATGTAGGCAAGCATTCAACGAAGAGCTAGATGAGATGAGATGACGATGACAATGACTTTGAGACAGCAACTCACACTGTAGCCCAGGTTGGCCTCATACTCACAGCAGTCTCCCTGCCTCAGCCTTCCAACTCCTGGAATTACAGGCACAAGGCCCAGCTGGTTTAACTCTTTATAGTCTAGGCCTTAAGTAGTAGCTGCCACATGGTAGGTGCTGCACAGGTGTGGCTGGGGGGATGGCCCGGTGGCTCAAGTGCTCACTGGGCAAGTGTGAACCGACGTTTGGATCCTCCCCACCCACACGTGCTGGCTGGGTATGGCTGCCTGCCTGTAATCCCAGCACTTGGGGGCACAGATGAAGGAATCCTCCCTTCACCTTGCTTAATGCTGGCTAGCCAGACGTAACCATATCAACCGTGGTTTTGACTCAGTGAGTAAGGTAGTAAAAAATTAAGGAAGATGGGCTGGAGACACGGCTCAGAGGTTGAGTGTTGGCTGCTCTTTCAGAGGACCTGGATTCAATTCCCAGCAACCACATGGTGATTCAGAACCATCTGTTATGAGATCTGGTGCAGGCATGTATGCAGGTAGAATACTGTATATAAATTAATAAATTAATAAATCTATTAAATAGATTAATAAATCTATTAAAATATAAAAGAAAACTCCCAATATCAACCTTGGGCTTCCACAAACACACACACACTCACCCCCACCTTCACACACATGTGAGCCGTCTACACACCGGCACACTTCACATATGTAGACATAAAAGAAAGGAAGGACAAAAACAGGGTGGGGCTTGTTCTGTGATTGGAGACAGCTGGACCATGACCTGGTCAATGCTGCCTCTAGAAGAACCTACAGAGGCTTAGAGTGCCGAGGGAAGCCCAACCTGATGAAATCCTGGAAGCCTTCCCGGAGGAAGTGATGTGTGAGTGAGACAGAGCAGGTGTTTACCAGGTAAGGGTGTGGGAGGAAAGGGCACAGGATGTGGAAGAACTTTACATGTTTTCGGGAGAAGCTGTGTCATTCCTGTGACTGGAGAGGCTGGAGACAAGGCTGCCAAACAGGACGGAAAGCCTTCAGCTCCTGTGGGACTTTGGGGTTTCTCCCATTGGAGAGCCTCTGAAGGTGTGTTTATGAGTCAGGAGAAATCTCTTTAGGTTGACCTCTGTTGACCTCTGTTGTTTACGCATCCAGGATCTCCACCACCCCCATTTACCACAGGGTGCTTCCGGTGGAGCACTCCATCTAGGGTTTAGGGTCCTAGAATAGCCTGGGGGGGGGGGGGGTACCAAGTCTGATTCTCTTGCTCAAAATGCTTCCTTTTTTTTTTTTTTTTTTTTTTTGAGACAGGGTTTCTCTGTGTAGCCCTGGCTGTACTGGAACTCGCTCTGTAGACCAGGCTGGCCTCGAACTCAGAGATCCATCTGCCTCTACCTCCCGAGCACTGGGATTAAAGCCCTCATGGGCCACCACCACCCAGCTTCTCTCTCTCTCTCTTTTTTATGACACCGTCTTACTGTCCACTCTGACCTGAAACTTTTTATGTAGCTTCAGGCAGCTTTGAACTCCTGATCCTCCTGCCTCCGTCTCCCCAGATAATGGGATTACAGATGTGCACTACCACACCTGGCTTCTGCTGATGAGGAAACACCAGGTAAAACTAAATCAAGAGACCTTTGGGTCTGGATGTGGTAGGCACACAATTGTCATCTCACTACTCAGGAGGCTGAGGCAGGAGGGTTGCCATGAGTTCAAAGCTAGCCTGAGCTCTTTACTGAGACCCTGTCTCAGAAGGAAGCAAGCAAGCCAGCCCTTTTGGAAACTGGGTTATGCTTTGTTACATGGATAGGGACCCTTACTGAGCTTTTACGCATGAGCTAATTGAAAATGTAAAAAGTTAATTTAAAAAGAAGGGCCCTCGAGATGACTTAGTGGACAAAGAGACTTGCTGCCAAGCCGATGACCTGAGCTCTATTCCCTGTCAGAACTTACATGGCGGAAGGAAAGAACCAGTTTCTCCAACTTAACCTTTGACCTCTACATAATCACTGTTGTGCACCCTCAATAATTAATATAAATATATTATAAACATAATAAATAAAAAATATGTTTGCTTTTATAATAAATATTAAATATTTGCTTTTATAATAAATATAATAAAATACTAATACATATAATAAAATATAATAAATATGATAATAAATATAAAAATATGATAAATAATATAAAATAATAATTATATAATAAATATAATAAATATAAAAATATTAGGGGAGAGAAGCCTGTTGGGTTTAGAATCAGCCACTTCTAAATTTCTGGCCTGGTATTGCAGTTACTTACTCTGTCTGAACCTTAGCTTTCTCATCTGTCAAACAGAACTGAAGGCTGAGCATTGTGGCACATGCTCCCAGCACTCAACAGGCAGAAGAAGCAGGATACCGCATGAGTTTGAGGCCAACCTGGGCTACTTAGTGAGTTCCCGTCTAGTCAACACTATAGTAAGACCCTGTCTCAAGAGGAAAGAAGATAAAACAAAAGAGAGGATTTTAAAGGTTAAATGCACCCTTCGTTGAGGGGTAGCTCTCTGAGTCTGCCTTGACTCACTCCCATCTGCCTGTTGTGTGTCCCTTACATCTGTGCCCTAAATAAAGCTGAGTGTTGCAGCCTCCCTCTGGGACAGCATTTACACCAGACCCTCTCTCTGCAGTCCCTGGATGACACAGAGCTGCAGCTGCTGGGCCGGACGCACTCAGCCAGCGATGCTTTACAGACTCTGGCGGAGGCCAGGCACCTTTTCCCTGGCAGAGTGTCGGTGGATTTGATGCTGGGGCTACCGGCACAAAAGGTGGAGCCATGGCTTCAACAGCTTCAGAAACTGCTGCACCACTGTGACGACCACCTCTCCCTCTACCAGCTGACCCTGGAACGGGGCACTTCACTCTTTGCCCAGGTCCAGCAAGGTACCCTCCCGGCCCCTGACCCGGACCTGGCTGCTGAGATGTACCAGGAGGGCAGGACAGTCCTTCGAAACGCTGGCTTTCGCCAGTATGAAGTCTCTAACTTTGCACGGAACGTGAGTGCAGGGAAGATGACGGGCGGGGGGTGGGGGCGGGGTGGGCGTGGGGATGGGGTGGGGAGTGAGGGTGGTGGTGTACAGAATTAGAGGGCTGAGATATGACCAAAGAACGGAGGCCTTGAAGAGAAGGTTCCTGTTGGGTACTCTGAGACCTGAGAATTGGAAATTCTAATCAGATGCCCAGGACCTAAACAGAAGCCAATATCACCTACTTCTGTGCTGACGATTCCCCTCTTCCCCACAGGGGGCGCTCAGTACTCACAACTGGACGTACTGGCAGTGCGGTCAGTACCTTGGCATTGGGCCTGGTGAGTCGATCTTGAACAACCGAAAGCATGATTCAGGAGAGGAACATTCTGGTTGTGTGAACTTGGACTGCTCATTTAGCCACTCAGAGCCTGCATTTCCTCATGCAAACTACACAAAACCTCTCTGTAGAACTGTGGAATGAGAATTTTCAGGCCTTTGCAGCCTGATGCCATGGTTCTTTCTGAGTCTGGCATAGATGAGAAGCCCCTGGGGGCTTGTAAAACCCAGAATGCTGGACCCTACCTCCAGGACTTCTTATGGGCTGGGCTGGAGCAGGGCCTGAGGATTTACATTTATAGTAGTTGCTTCAGGGAAAAATCCCTGATTTCAATCTGATAATTGACCATGTTAGCTTCTATTAATGTGTGCGTGGTGGTTGTTTATTGCTATCCTCAGGAGCCCATGGACGATTTGTGCCTCAGGGAGCTGGAGGCCATACCCGGGAAGCACGGATCCAGACACTGGAGCCAGACTATTGGATGAAGGAGGTGATGCTCTTTGGTCACGGCACCCGGAAGTGCGTCCCCCTGGGCAAGCTGGAGCTGTGAGTACACAGGGCTCTTCCCCAGGGTCTCCTGCACACCGGAAGCTCCTCCGTGTTTTTATGGCTTTACTACCTGCTTTGCCCCTCCCACTTTGCCCCACACCACATGAGTTCTAAGCACACCATTACATCCCAGCACTGGGTTTAAAGAATGTGAGGTCTCAGCCGGGCAGTGGTGGCACACGCCTTCAATCCCAGCACTTGGGAGGCAGAGGCAGGTGGATTTCTGAGTTCGAGGCCAGCCTGGTCTACAGAGTGAGTTCCAGGACAGCCAGGGCTACACAGAGAAACCCTGTCTCGAAAAACCAAAAGAAAAAAAAAAAAGGAAAAAAGAATGCGAGGTCCCTCTCATCTCTAAGGTCCGTGATGATTTTCTTTTAGGCTGGAGGAGGTTTTGGCTATGGGGCTGCGCACTGATGTGGGGCTCACTCACCAGGTAAGAGACTGGGGGTTCTCAGATACTATTAGTTCCTCCTAAAAGTTAGAGAATCAATGACTTCTCCATCTTCTGGGTTGGCAGCTGGAAATTGGACCTGGCCAGCTGAAGTCTGGTGACAGAGGCAGTGAGTAGTGTATGATGGTTAGAACTATGGACTATGGCTGCTGAGTCCTGGTTCTGGAGCTTATTCTATTGCAGCCTTGAGTGTCGATTCTTTGACCTCTAAGAACTTTGACTTTCTTGGCAACATTAAAGACTAAACAAGATAAAGATTTTTTCCTTTTTTTTTTTTTTCAAAAAAAATAATGCTAAAGATGGTACCTAGAGTTTCTTGATACTCTATGCTGGGCAGGTGCTCTACCACTGAACTGTTATTCATCATGAAATGCGTGTGTGTGTGCGTGTGTGTGTATGTGTGTGTGTGTGTGTGTGTGTGACTGCTTTCTGTAACTAGCACATGGCCCTGAGCCAGCTCATTCCCCTGACTCTTCTGTTTCCTAGCACTGGCAGCAGTTTGAGCCCCAGCTGACCCTGCGGGATGTGTTTGGAGCAAGCAGGGAGGTGGGGGAGCTGCTAGCACAGGGTCTGCTGCTGCTGGACCATAGGTAGGTTGGGTATGTTGTGCAGAGGGGGCTTCACAGTCCCTGGGAGCTCTTGACTATAGATTGGGCATGGGAGGGCTGCCATAACGTGTGTGCTGCTACTAAATGTGCCCCTCCTCTTCAAAGTGGTAGAAACAAGGAAGACCAATAGAGAAGGGTGTGTGGGCTGCCAGGGGTGGGCAGGAACGGGCCTTAATGGTAATGTTAGAGTCACATCCGGACCTCTCGGTTCTCCAGGGGTCTCCGGTGTTCCTGGGAGGGTCTAGCTGTGCTGGACTCCCTGTTATTGACCCTCCTACCTCAACTTCAAGAGGCCTGGCAGCACAGGACTCCCCCACCCATGTCAGGAGGATGACCAGACGTTCCTGTATCATGGGGCAACACCAGTTGGACTTGGAGGGCTGGCCCAGCATGGCGGCATCTGCCTGTAGGTGCCACCTCTGCTTTGAGGTACTATTGCTTGACTCTGACACCCCCATGGATTCTGTCACGTGGGTGGAAGGCTGTCTCTGTTCAGGGACTGGTATTCCACACAGCATCCCAGGAGTGACAGATCAGCGTGTGTCCCCTGACTAGGATGTACTCACACCCCCGCCCCCACTGGCTTTTGTTGGCTTTTTTCTGGACACCAAATAACAAGAAATCCTTCCACATGGAATTGTGTCTATCAGAGAAGCCTCTCTCATTCTAGAGCGAAGCTCTGAGTTAACTTACTTGATTCAGCGGAACTAAACCTCCTCCCGATATCTGAAATAAGAAGAAATATAGGAATGAGATGTTTACAAAACCATTTGAAGGGCTGGAGAGATGGCTCAGTGGTAAGAGCACTGTTTACTTTTCTAGAGAATCAGGGTTCAGTTCCCAGCAGCTATGTGACAGCTCACAACCATCTGTAACTCCTGTTGCAGGGGATCTAGCACCCTCTTTTGACCTCTGTGTGTACCAGACACCATTGTGGTACACAGATATTCATCCAGGCAAAACACTCATATGCATAAAATAAAAATAAATTAATCTAAAAAAGATTTTTATTGAAGGCGCCATTTGTTGCACAGAAATGTATCCTATTCTCTGAGTATGCTTCTTTGTTTCCTAAGGGTTGAATTCAGGTTCAAAGTTCTAAAAATGATTTTAATTTTTGTTATTTATTTGGTTTTTCAAGACAAGGTTTCTCTGTGTGACCCTGGCTGTCCTGGAACTCCTTCTGTAGACCAGGCTGGCCTCGAACTCACAGAGATCTGCCTGCTTTTCCCTTCTGAGTGCAGAGATTAAAGGCTTGCACCAACACTGCCCAACTTTTAATTTTTTAAAATGTGTGTGTGTGTGTGTGTGTGTGCGCGCGCCCCCATGGAGGCCAGAGAAGAGTGTTGGGTCCTCTGGAGATGGAGTTACAGAGGAATGTGAGCCATGTTTTCTAAGTACCACACTCTGGTCCTCTGGAGGAGCAGGGAGTACTCTCCCTTGCTAAGCTATTTCTCCACCTCCTATTTTTAATTTAAAACATTGATTTTTTTTTTTATGCTGAGATAGTACTGTATGTATCTGAGACTGCAAACTCACCGTGTAGCCAGAGGTAATGCTTAGCTTATGACCCCTCTGCTTCCACCTCCCAAGTGCTGAGATCCCCAGCATGATGGACCACCACACCCAGTTTTCTGTGGATCTGGACTTCATGTTCTGAGGCAAACACCACCATCTACATCTCCAGCCCTATCAGGTTCAGTATTTTTTTTTAATTTAAATTTATCTATTTTACTGTATCAGTTTAAGTATTTTGTGTGCATGCTTGAATGTGCATTGCTGGATCCCCAGGAACTGGGGCTGTGGATGGCTGTAAGCCACGATGTGGGTGCTGGGTATAGAACAGGGTCCTCTGCCAGATCAAACAGGTGCCCTTAACTGTTGAGCCATCTCTCCAGCCCCAAGGGTTCAATACTCACAGCTTCATCTTTTCTTTGAAATTAAGGAGCTCATCACCTGTGGCCTGATACCGTGAGACCAAATGTCCCATTGCCTGGTAATCATTTGACCAGTGATTTTCGCACTTACTAGTGATTCTTTGCCAAGTCATTTTTTTAAATTTACATATGTGTTTTTAAAGAGTTATTATGTATACAATTGCTCTATCTGCATGTATACCTGCATGTAAGAAGAGGGCATCAGATCACACTATAGATGGTTATGAGCCATCATGTGGGTGCTGGGAATTGAACTCTGGACCTCTAGAAGAGCAGACAGCGCTCTTAACCACTAATCCATCCCTCCAGCCTCAAACTTAAGTATGTATTTTATGCATATGAGTGCTCTATTTGTATGTATGCCTGCACGACAGAAGAAGGCATCAGATTATAAATGGTTGTGAGCCACCATGCAATTGCTGGGAATTGAACTCAGGATCTATGAAAGAGCAGCCAGTGCTCTTAACCGCTGAGCCATCTTTCCAGCCCAGCCAAATAATTTCTTAAATTGAGGATTGCAAAGTATGGTTTCTGATTCTATTATACCTTCCAAATTAATTATTTTCCATTTCCCCCATAAAAAAAGAAGTTTCCTCTGTTATTGTTGCAATGCTAAGAATCAGACCTATGGTAAGAATCACAAACCTGTAAATCCCTAACCTGTAACAGGCTCATCCCACCCCCATAGACCTTAGGTTGTCAGACTCCCTGCACATGGAAGGGCTGCCATAATGGGTATGTCTCAACTAGATGTGGCCCTGCTCTTCAAAGTGACATATTTCTTCCTGATAATACAAGACCTTTGTTCTCCTCTCCTGCTGCCTGCAGGGGAATCAGAGACAGCCTGGTTATGTGAAACCTTCCCCCTTCCACTGAGACCTATAGGAAGGGACTCCCTGCTCTACCTTGGGGAACTTGAATTCTCTTCAGAGCCGCAGCCATATTGTCTATGTGTCTATGGCACTGAGGCCTGAATGCTCATTAGAGGCCACACTATGCTGCTGCATGCTTGTGTGTCTGTGACATTGATATTTCTTTTAATAAATCTCTTACCCCAAAAGACAAACCTGCGTATCTCCTCCTTGAGCCACTTCCAGCCTTTCACTCTTGACTTGCATGCACATGCGCGTGTGTGCGCGTGTGCGTATGTATGTGTGTGTGCACGTGCCTGTGCGTGTGTATGTGTGTGTGTGCATGTGCATGTGTGTGTGTGTGCGTGCATGAGTGTGCGTTTGTATGTATGCATGTGCATGTGTGTGTATGTGCGTGTGCATGTGTGTGTGTGCGAGTGCACGCGTGTGTGGTTTGTTTCATCGTGCTAGGGCTGGAACTCGGGACCTGCTGATGTTAAGCACTCCTCTGCCACTGAAGTATACTCTCAGCCTAAAGCTCCCTAACTAATTCCCTAGCATGGCAAAGGGTACCACAGTGCCAGAAATGATTTAGTAACCCGGCAGGTGGAAGCATGCTGGCTTCTAGTGGAGGATGAAAGGTGGGGATCCTCCCACTGCTTAGGACTAAACACGGGTATCTCCCATGTGTTGGTGGGTGTGAATGCCAGTCCTTCTTTGACCCTGTGGTAACGTGGTAACTGTTACTTTATTCATGAACTAGTCACCTAGCACCAGCGGTCTGCCAGGCACTGCACTGGGCATGAGCAGAGGAATACGACCTGTCTGTGCTCTTAGGGAGCTTGATGCCATGTTGACAGATGTTCAGAGAGATAAAGCATTGTTGGTTAAGGTGTTACAGACACCTGGAGGGCACTGGGTTTTGAGGGGCTGAGAGGAAGAAAGAAGGGGAAATGTGCTTTTCTTACCAATTCTTATACCCCTAGAGCCCTGGCAAACCTAGGCTTAGAGTAGCTGGTGGGTGGTCAGTGCTGCTCAAGGGTACCCCTGCCCCAGCCTTCCCCTGATCTTGATATTCAAGAAGCTAGCACAGGGCTAGGGGAGGGGCTCCATGAGATAAACCTTGGCCACTCGGGTTTCTCCTAACTGCCAGGGCTTGTGCCACCTGAGATGTCTGGGCCCTCCCTGTTGAGGCACCTCAGGGAGCCTGTGTAAGGGCTGGATGGGAGCCAGGGCCAGATCAGGGTGGCCCCAGTTACCTTCCTTGACTCAGCCTGGTCCCACCCTTTCTAGATGAATCAGAACCTCCTGGAGGTGGGGCCCAGGGATCTAGCTATTGAATGCTTCCTCAAGGCTCCAAAACCAGGCCCAGTTTGGAAAGCCCTGAAGATTGTCTCCCCCCCCCCCTTTCTGTCCTGGGGTGGGGACAAGAGGCCTAGGGCTACTTCCTGACAGGGCATTATGGGAGTGGGATCCTTCCATGGCCCATTTGCCAAATGTGTGATCTTCCATTTTGGGACATTGGTCGCTGTCTTCTCAGTACTGTTCTATGTTTTTAGATGGGGTTTCATGTAACCTGGCCTTGAGTTCTGTGTAGCTGAAGGTAACCTTAAACTTCTGATTCTGCTGCCTCCACCTCCCAAGTGTTAGGATTTATAGTCATGTCCTACCAAGCCTGGCCTTGTCTCCTATATTTAAAATAACCCTAGGTTACCTGTAATACCTAATACAGAATAAATCTGCGTAAGTAGGGTACTGAGATGGCTCAGTGGGTATAGGCACTTACCATCCAGCCTGATGATCCTGGTTTGATGCCCAGGACCTGCAGAGTAGGAAAGAGCTGCCTCCTGAAAGTTGTTCTCTGACTTCCACAAGAGTGCCATGGTGTGTTCAAATGCCCCGCATAAATAAACGGAATTTTTAGAAGAGGGAGTGGCTGGAGCAGTGGCTCATCAGTTAAGAGTGCTTGCTACTTTTACAGAGGACTTGGATTCTGTTCCCAGCACTCACTTCATGGCTTACTCCCCAGATTCCAGGGGATCTGACACCTTCTTCTGGCCTCTGCAGGCACCAGGCATGCATCTGGTACACATGCAAGCAAGCGAACACTCACACACACAAACTTTTTTAAAAGATAATTTTTAATAAAAATATAATATATAATATACATTATATATTATATAATATATAAGACTGTATTGTTTAGGATATAATGACCAGGAAGAAAATATGTAGGTGTTCAATACAGAAGCAATTTTTCCCCTGAAAATTCCCCATTGGGAATTTGTTAAATCTGCAGATAATGGACCCACAGATATACCATTTGAGTATGTCATCTTTGAGCAGCTCTAATGATGAAGATTTTACTCTGGCCCTGCTCTGTGGCGCTACCCATTTCCTGGGATACAAGCACATTTTCCTTTGCTTGATTCAGCAAAGAAAACCACAGCGTGAAATGCCTGAGTTTTATAGCGGCTCAGTGTTTGCTACTACTCCTTGGAGTATGGGGGAATCGTAGAAAGCTGTGAAGGGGCATGAGACATGCCCAGCCCCAGTTGTAAGAAGTGATGGGTGGACCACTGTCTGTGTGTCCCTCTGTCACAGAGACCTACACTCTTCACACAGAGAGACTGTTGTGGCAGTCTGGTCTCAGAGTGGAGCCAATGGTGGGCAGAGGAACAGCTCAGCATGGGGGATGAGCAGAAAGAGATTAGCATTTGCTCTGCAGCCAGTATATTTTCAGATAGTGCAGCAAAATTGAGACTAAGTTGTCAGGTATAGTCTGTGGTTCAAACATTCAAAGATTAACCATGTCTAGGCTGGGTGTGGTCGTGTGGCTCAATGGTAGCGTGCTTGCCTAGCACGCACCATCCCTGAATTCCATATCCAGTACTGAGAGAAGATTTACCACTGTTTTTTTTGGTTTGTTTGTTTGTTTTGGTTTTTTGAGACAGGGTTTCTCTGTGTAGCCCTGGCTGTCCTGGAACTCACTCTGTAGACCAGGCTGGCCTCGAACTCAGAGATCCTCCTGCCTCTGCCTCCCAAGCGCTGGGATTAAAGGCGTGTGTCACCACTGCTGATTTAGCACTGTTATGATGCTCTGGATAGGATGAGGATATAGCTCGGGTATCAGAGGCTTGCCGAGCATACACTGGTGTGATCCCCAGCACTCAATGAGCCTGCCAGGTGTCCAAGGTCTGTAATCCTTGTGCTTAGAAAGGCAGGAACTTCAGGAGTTCAAGGTCAGCTTCAGTGACATAGCATTTTGGAGGATAGCCTGGGCTATGTGGGACCAAAACTCCAAACTAAAACAGAGCTGACTGTGACAACGTTGAATCTTCCTAAACGCTGGGCATCAGTCTCTCCATTGATTGAACTCTCTGATTTCCTTAACCAGAGTTTATAGTGTACCACATGTAAATATTATACACACATGCGTACATAGTCAGTTGCCTAGAACCTGGCAGAAGACTCCAGATCTTCAGATTGCCTGCTTTTCTCTCTCTTCCTACCTTCTTTTCCCTGAGGGGAATTTTGAAGCCAACTTTTAGACCACTGTAGACAAGCAACACTAGAAACGTTAGGCAGAATCGTAAATGGGGAAAATAAAAACCCAGTAATGTTCACACTGTTTTTATCTGCTCATGTTTCCTTCCTGTGTGTGTCCAGCATAAGCTGTATTTTTGCTGAGTCCCCAGGCGCAGGTCTAATTTTGTACTGTGTCTCTTCCCATTCTCATTTTTCACGAGCCGTTCTCCACTGAGCACCGCAGTCATCTTTTTCTTCTTAATCTTTGATCGGTGTTTCAGTGAGGGGATTGTCTAATAATCATCACCCTAATGTAAGTCGCTCACATGCTTACTCTTGATGAATAATGCCGGAGCGTGTGTTTTTATGGCTGCCTTTGCTTCCTTCATGTGGATCGTCTCCTCAGTTCGGTGCCCCAGAAGGAGATAGTGGGGTTAAAGGTCATAAGTGCTTTAATGATCCTTGGTATGAGTTACTATATTGTTTTCCAAAAAAAAAAAAAAAAACTTCTGCTAAAAAAAGTACACATCTCTTTTTCAACTACATAAAAGAAAAGCAAAAAAAATATATACTATAGAAATATCCACAACATCCAGACAACGGTCGTTCCAGACAGCCCGTGATGCATAGATATATATGTAGATGAAGAGATAAAAATAATTTTTTCACAAAAGGGATCATATTTCTATGCCAGTTTTGCAGCCTGGTGTTTTTCTTCTCTCTCTCTCTCTCTCTTTTTTTTTTCTTAAAAGAACTCAACATGTTCTGGGGGTTTCTAACCGGCTCCCTAGGTGTGTCTGGGTGCTGGCATGGTGTAGTGGGGTCATTGCTATAAGCCTGAAGCTGTACCAGGGATTTTTATCTGAGTTTAGTTTGTTGAGGTGCAACAAGACCCAGTGAGAGACTGTGCCTCTTTCACAGACAAAGTCAGAGACTCCAAGAAATTGCCCAAGGTCACATGGCTAACCAGTGCTTGGGGACTGCTGCTCCAGCCAAATTCTTTGAATCCCAAAACAGATGCTCATACTAAGTAGTGCAAGAACATATTTTAAGAATGTTTTTGTTTGATTGTTTTTAATTAGCTTTTTTATTGTGTCTTTTTTTTTTTTTTTTTTTTTTTTAAGTGAAGATCCTTCACTGGTCTTGCTTCCAAGTGCCTGCAAGAGCCAGGAGGGGAGGAGGAGGAGAACCAGGGAGGGGTGGTTTCCACAGTATCGATTTGCACATAGAACTAAACAGACAGGCACCAGGTTATCATTGAGCTTAGGTGACAGACAGCATAGGACAAGGAAGGACATATGATGGAGAGTTGGGTACTATTAAAAGATCCAGGCACCCCGAAGCTGGGAGCTTTGGGGGGACATGGTCAGCTCCAAACCAAGAGGAACTAGAAAACAATCGGAAGACGGACTGCTTGGCAGCTGGGATCAAAGGATTGCCCCCCAATCTCCTGTAGGATCCCTCTTTCCAGCCTCTTTGATCTGGTGGGAAGGGGACAGGTCTGGGGAAACCAGTACTCCAGACAGGGGCTGGAGGCAATTCCCTTGTAATTCATGCTTGTGGTGTTGTTGCTGACTGCCACCATCACTTCCCCCCTCCCCCTCCCCCTTCCTCTTCTCCATCCCCCCCTCCTCCTTTTCCTTTGTGTTTCTTTTTTAATTACATACATGTGTATATATGCTTGAGCACATGCTCCTAAATGCAGATTCCCTTGAAAGACAGAGGCTTTAGGTCCCCTGGAGCTGGAGTTACAGGCAGTTGTGAGCCACCTGACATGCGTGCTGGGAACCGAACTTGGGTCCTCAGCAAGAACAGCACTTGCTCTAAACCGCTGAGCCACCCTGAAGCCTCCCGTTAGCTTCTTTTCGTCGGTGGCCTCAGAGCTTCGTGGATCATTTTGGTCTTAAGGAGTACATTCTCAGGGAGTCCAAAAGGTGAACACCAAGTCCTCTTCCTTGTCCTTAATCTTGAAGGTGGCATCATGGACAGCATGGTGTCATACTAGTCTGGCTGCATCTTGACAAAGGTTGTGGGGTTATCCACAATCCACCCTGTGTCATCTGTTAGGGTCTCTGGGCCATCCTACAGGACAGTGCTGCTGTTCCAATTCAGACAGAACACTGCTTGCTTGCTCTCTCTCTCTCTCTCTCTCTCTCTCTCTCTCTCTCTCTCTTAAGATTTATTTATTTATTATATGTAAGTACACTGTAGCTGTCTTCAGATACTTTTTCTTCTTGCTCCAGCCCCGCTTGCTCTGACCCCTCTCTGTAACTGTCTTCAGACACCCCAGAAGAGGGCATCAGGTCAGATCTCATTATGGATGGTTGTGAGCCATCATGTGATTGCTGAGATTTGAACTCAGGACCTTCGGAAGAGCAGTCAGTGCTCTTAGCCATCTCTCCAGCTCAGAACACTGCTTTCTTTATTTATTATGTATACAGCATTCTGTCTGCCTTCGTGTATGCCTGCAGGCCAGAAAAGGGCACCAGACCCCATTACAGATGGTTGTGAGCCACCATGTTGTTGCTGGGAATTGAACTCAGGACCTCTGGAAGAGCAGCCAGTGCGCTTATTCCTACTCAGGCAGAACACTGCCTTCTTATGTTTCTTTACTCTCCTCTGGTGCTGATGGCTTGTCCATCATCGCCTCACTGAACACTTCGATGACACGTCAGAGACAGCCACATGAGTGGCTGTGTTTCTGGAAATGAAAGAAAGACAAAGAGAACAACAGAAGAACTGGGCCTTTGCAGCCGCTGCTGGGATTGGACTGTTTGGGGTTGCAGTCCGATGTAGCATCCAACTAGCTGTGTTTCTGGGGATGGTCTTGAATTTCTGATTCTTCTGTTTCCACCTTCCCAGTACTGGGATTATAGGTGTGGCCACCATGCCTGATTTGTGTGGTGCTAAAGATCGTCTGAACCCCAGACTTCACCTATGCTAGACAAGCACACCATGTAGTCAACTCACCCTCGGCCTGAGGCAGTGCCTTCTTGGTGAAGTTGCATAGGCTATCTAGCTGGGCAGACAATAGCAGGCAGATAGATAGTTACAATTATATTAACTCTGCCTTACTCGTTAGAAATAGCGCTTCCAATATACCACCAATATTGTTTTGTTTGTTTGTTTGGAGGCAGAGCCTCACTGTGTTGCTTAGGCTGACATTAAACTCAAAATCCTCCCGCTTCTGCCTCCCATGAGCTGGATTTACAGTCCTGCTTGTCTTGACGCCACTCTTTCATCCTTCGTACATTTTTACTCTTTTGGAAGGGAGTTTTCTAGAAATTTCAACTATATTTATATATTGGAGTCCATCTGTTGTTTCCTTGTGACTTTTTCTGCTTGTCTCAGACTCATATGTCCATTCCAACTCCCGAGGTATGGCGGTATATAAGCTGGCTCTGTCCTCCCAGGAAAGGCTACTGTTGACGGGACGGTTCCCCTTGGGTCTGAATGCCCTTCTGTTCCCCACCTTTTTGACTAGGGAGGACTCTGCACTCTCTGAGTTCTGGGTCTCCTAGCTGGTGGAGGAGTTGGACCGGCCCCCCAGTCCTCCAATTTGCCTATGCATAGGTGCACCATAAGAGGCACTATCCTGCCTGCTCCATCAGACCGCAAGACTCCAGCTCTCCAGAGCTAGGAACATGGTTCTCCGCCCCTTCTCCCACCCACTCCATCCCTGAAAGACCTGCTTTAGAGTCACAGGAAGCCAAGATCTTCAGTGGCTCCCAGAATCAGGCTAGAAGTAGTCAGTAGTAAGGTCGATCAGCAGCCATGACTGCTGGGCTCCAGGAGTTCGCAGCCCTGTCTCCTTGGTTAGCTCCCCTACTTCAAATGGAGTACTCCAGATGGCTCCCTCCTTGGCAATCCTGGCGACTGCCACAGCCACACTCCCGGGAGGAGGCCAGTTACTCAGCACCCCGGTCCTCTCAGTGAAGCCACTCATCCCATGAGTCTGGATGTGCTCACTGAGCAGGGGTAGGGCCTTCCTACAAAGCTGTTGTAAGGATGACAATGACAGAGGTGTGGGTGCAAAGAGCACAGAGCTGTTCCTTGTGTCAGTGGGCACGGCTCACGTGCGGAGGATGTCACTGGCAGTGTTTCCGTTGTCATTACAGCTGTAGGGGAGAAAAGGGTTTGCCTCTGCTGTCCCTAGTCCTGTGGGCTGGGGCTGAGAATTAAACAGGCGTCCAGCTGAGTGTAGCACAGGAGAATGCATAAGGTCCTGAAGGCCCGAAGACACAGCATTGAATTAGACAAAAGTGGTGAATTAGGAAAATGTCATGAGGCAAAGGGGCATGGGTTGGAAGGGTGAGCTGGGTGGGGTTCAGTAACGCGAGCTGGGGAGGCTTGTATAGGTTTCCTTGGGCCTCACAGTCCCGTCCTAGGCAATGACAATGGCGCTGCCCTTCTGGGACAAAGGGGACATTTTTCAAATAAGATTATCCTTTAAAGACAAGGTCTCATTATATATCCTTGAATGATCAATCCCCCTGCCTCAGTCTCTAGAGTGTTGGGATTGCAGATGTATGTCTCTATGCTTGGCTCACGCAGGCTCACACGTGCTGAGGCTGAGCCTCAGGACTCATGCATGCTAGCTAGACAAACATTCTACCACTGAACTATCTCCCCGAATCCCTCACCTGCTACTTTCAAGGACAAGGAAGGTCAAAGTGCTCTTCTTGCATCTGCTGTTTTTCGAAGTCCTTTAGATGAAAATAGTCAAGATGCCAGAGTAGTCGATTTGGGGGCAGCATGTTAATAACTCATCCAGTGTACACAGAGCGGAGCGTACTGGCCCTAGGGAATGCAGCTCTACTGCTGGAATTCCTTGTGTCTGACAACACACAGATTTGACAACACACATTTCCCTGTCACCAGGGAGCCCAGGGCTCCTGGAAAATTTTTCTTCCTGGCTCAGTGGAGAACTTGTCTCCTGGGTAGCTGAGAGGGCGTGTGCCACCAGGTGACCTGCACCCTCCAGGTCTGAGCACCCGCCTGTGTGACTCCTCATATGCATGTCCCTTCCCTTCCCCCAACAGGCCTGACAGGAATGGCCTGATTTCTCACGAGGCAGATCTATCCAGGCAAGGACCACCCCCATCTGCCTCCCAGACCCTCCCCCCATACCTAAGGTGCCCCAGGACATGCCTTTCCTTTCCCGGAATCTCTGGATTTTCTCTCATCTGGTTCCCTTCTAGAGACTTCAGGCCATTCGAACTCAGCCTGGGGCTGCCCTCAAACCTGACCAACTTACACAGGCCTCAAGTGCTTTGCTGGACTTTCTTGTAATTAAGACCCTAGGGAGAAGCCAGAATCCTGAGGCTTGGCAGCACTGAAGAGAGCATAAGGTAGGCATGGTCTCAGCTTTTGGTCATTAAGGAAGTCACCACGGAAACTCCCCATCTTCCAGCCTCCTTCGGATTAATAGTAATGAGCAGTAGGGACTGGAGAGAGGGCGCATATGTTGAGAGTACATACTGCTCTTCCAGAGGGCCTGCGTTCCAACATCACTCACAGCTGCCTGCAACTCCAGCTCCAGCGAACTCTAACAGGCTCTCCTGGCCTCTACAGGCACCTGAACTCACATGCACACACCCCACTCCAAAACATCATTGAAAACAAACAGACAAACAAAAGGATAGGTGGTCAAGACAGGAAGGAGTTTGAGGCAGCATGGACTACATGGAGAATACCAGGACAGCCAGGGCAACACAGAGAAACCTTGTCTTGAAAACAAAAGCAGAAAGCAAGGGCTGAGGCTACAGCTTAGTGTTAGAACACAGCCACATATGGAAACAGAAAATAAATGCTCGAGGGGGCATGAGGAAATCAGACTTGGCACATGCTGCTGGAGAAGGCACAATGGAGTGGCGGCTGTGGGGAGCAGCCTTGCAGTTCCTTGGAGAGTTAAGGGTAGGTCTGAGGGTGTGGCTCAGCCCACAGAGTACATACCTGTTATGCTGGGAGCCTGGATTCAAACCCCACCGCCTGTAATCCAAGCTCTGGGGAGGTGCAGCCAGGAGGAGCAGACGGTCAAGGTCTTTCATAGCCACACAATGAGTTCAAGGCCAGTCTATGCTCCATTTGAGAACTTAACCCAAAATGAATGAATGAATGAGTGAGTGAGTGAAATTAAACTTACAGTTACCACACAAACTAGCAATTTTATTTCAGGTTGTATACCCAAGAGGACGAAAACATACGATCACGCAACGGCTTGTGCACAAATGTTCACAGCAGTATGAGTGTGGTAGCCACGCCCATCAACGGATGAATGGATCAGTAATACATTGTAGGGTATTCATACAATGGAATACCATTCAACATTAAAAAGAGATTAAAAGGGGGGGACATTGAGATGGGTCAACCAAGCCAGGCAGTGGTGGCGCACGCCTTCAGTCCCAGCACTTGGGAGGCAGAGACAGGTGGATTTCTGAGTTCGAGGCCAGCCTGGTCTACAGAGTGAGTTCCAGGACAGCCAGGGCTACACAGAGAAACCCTGTCTCGAAAAACCAAAAAAAAAAAAAAAAAAAAGAGAGAGAGATGGGTCAACCAGGAGAGGCACTTGCCACCAAGCCTGATGACCTGAGTTCAAGCTCTGGTAGAAGAGAAAACGAATTCTTACAAGTTGTCCTTTGGCCTCCACATGTGGCTGTGGAATGTGTACACACACACACACACACACACACACACACACACACACACACACACTGCAATTTTAAAAAAGATACATGAGGTACATACTTTGTGGAAGGACCCTGAGCCCATTATAAAGACATAAAAGGTTACATAGTGTATGATTTCATATACATGAAATGTCCAGAATAGGCATATTTGCAGAGACAAAAGAGTGGTTTGTGGGTAGCAGGATGGAGGCAGGAATAGGAAATGACTCATGGGTATAAGATTTCTCTAAGGTGACGGGAATGTTCTAGAGTTGGACAGCATTAAGGATTGTACAGCCTTGTGAGTGAACTAAAAATCACGGAACTATACACTTTAAAATGATGAGGTCTATGTCATATAAAAAGAAAACCTCATTCTAACAGGGCGTGGCCCTGAGATATTATTTTATTATTTCTTAAACACACACACACACGTTTTATGTGTATAGGTGTTTTGCCTGCATTTGTGTCTATGCTCCACGTGTACCTCTTGCCCTTGGAAGCCAGAAGAGGATGTCAGATTCCCTGGAACTGGAGTTAAAGATGGTGTAAGCCGCCACGTGGGTCCTGGGAATCGATCCTGGGTCCTCTGGAAGAGCAGCCAGTGCTCTTAACTGCTGAGTCATCTCTCCAGCTCCTTTTTTTTTTTTTTTTTTAAAGATTTATCTACTTTTGATTTTTGTGTGTGAAAGACCCCCGAGCTGGGGAGACCCTCGCTCAAGTCTCGGGATGGCACGACCCCCCAAGAACTCACGAAAGACCGTCCTTGCTGCAATCACACGAGGTTTAATTCGGGGGCGGTGAGAAGGACCAATGCATTGGGGTCGAACCCGTAACCTACGCAGAGGCAGAGGGGTTCGGCCCCGAGCAGTTGAAGTCAGGGG
>CM052710.1:25895959-25916148 GCA_028551405.1 Uromys caudimaculatus
TGAGCTGGCTTGATCGAGAAAATAAGTGTTAGGGGTCTACCTGAGTTCTTTCTAGAAGCCATGCCCGATTGGGTAATTTGGTACCACATTCTGAAGACTTACCAGAATTCAGTCTTCCATTTCTAACCATTTCTGCTTGCCGGCTGCTTCTTTCCCTGCTCACGTGGCGTTTTCTAGTGTTTCAGAACATACGGCAGAAGTGCCTTCTCTCTCGTCCCTTCTGTTCTTCCGCCTTCAGAGGCTAATGGGCCCTGGGCCCCACTTCCCAACTTGTGGGAGAGTAAATCAATTGGTTCAGCTTGACTGGTGTCTCTGCCTGCCTCACATTGTGGGCTCAGGGCAGTGCCCTCTGAAAGCTGATAAAGGAGCTTTGTGATCAATAGTAGAGGATGACATGGATCTAAGCCAGCAGGGAGCAGGACCAGCAACAACTTCAGGCCTGGGGCATCTCCTCTGGAGACCTGCCTGTTGCTCACAAGCCAGAGGGCTGCTCCGGCCTCCCCGAGCGACTGTAATTGATTTTGCTTTAGAGGATTTCATGGCCCTTCTTGAGATAATAAAAAGGACTACCATAAAATTCTTCCGAACAAAATCAATTGCTTTTCTCTCCCCCAGCACACAGAAGAAGTCAGCTGTTTCTCTGAATGAGCAGTCTCCTGAAGCATTAGTGCCTGGGGTCTAGGGGAGGCGGGCGGTCTGGTTTTTGGAGGGCGTTTGTGCCAGTTGGAGTCACATGGATTTGAGTCTCATGCCCTTAGACCTTTGCCCTATTTCCTGTCTCAGGAGATTCTTTTCCACTTTCCAAACAAAAGTCTTTGAAATTGGCTGGCCTCTTAAAGTCAGAGGAAAGATGCTAAGGTATGACAGTGACAGGCTAATGGTGGAGACTCCCATTTATGCTATTTGGAAAAGCCACCTTCTTAGAAAGGCTCTGGAGAATGGCTTTAGCATCTTAGACTGTCTGTAGTATCTGCTGCAGACTCTGCTGACTGCTAAGCAGAAGAGTTTCCTGGGAGAACACAGTCATTTTCCTCTGGGACCTCAGGCTTCCTGTGGGTCTCGGAGGACACAGTGGCATGGTTATATAGTTGCCTGTGTGACCAGTGACCTGCAGTTACTGCTGGATGCTGAGAAGGTCAGCAATGTACAGAGGATAGAGCAGTGGATCTAGAGATGGGAACTTCCAGGCTCAGTCCTGGCACATCTCACTTGGAGCTGTGTGGGTTTGGACTTCTTGTTTTTATCCCTGAGTGTCAACTTTTTGGTTTGTGACATAGGGAAGTACCCCTGTGTTCTTTCTCTTCTACACAGACTACCAGGAAGAGGGTTGATACATTGTGAGTTTAAAATGTCTGAGCAGTATAAATGCATCCCTGGATATAGGAAGCAGTCTGGTCATTGCACCCAGGTTTGCTAGTTGAGCATTATAGTTAATAATAAACAATGATCAATGAAGATACGTATGCCATCAATGCTGGGGGGGCACTAAGGGAAGGGTCATTACTTTGTTATACCTTTAGAAAAAGATTTATTTAAAAAATTAAGTCTATGTATATTTGTCTACATATAAGTATGTGTACCATGTGCATGCCTGGATCTCTGGCATTGGGGATACAGATGGTTGTGAAGCTACTGTGTGGGTGCTGGTACCCAAACCTGGGTCCTCTGCAAGAGCAGTGAGTGCTCTAGACTGCTGAGCTGCCTCTCCGCTCCTTCTTTTGCATTTTACATGGACTTGTCTTCTAAGAAGTGGAGGGGCAAGCTTTAGCCCATCTATAGCTATGGAACCACGTTCCTCAAAGACCTTGAACTTTCTTTACAACCTTAGATTATGGGAAGTAACTAGAGGGATTCTGTGGATGTCCAATCATCACTCTGAGGATACTGGGGGTATAGCAATGGGGTCCTTACTTCACAGTCTTGTCTCACCGGGAGGAACTTGAGTCACACCCACTTCTGGCTTAGTGCTATCCTTGGTCATTCCCGCATACAAGAAATGTCCCTAGCACCATGCTCAGGACCAGCTTCTAGGTCTCTGTCTCCTCCCTTTTTCAGAGTTTGGTGATCAGCCGTGCTGGCTCCAGTAGCTTAGGCAGTATCCCCACACAGTTCAAGAGTAATTAACATGGTGGAGAGAAGGAGAACAATTTGGATTCCATCATTTGGAGTCCTGCCCCTTGTGGCTACCTTGTAGTGGGAGGAAAATGACCCTTTAGGCCCACATGGCATTTTCCTTTGAATAAATGACACACATTCATCATGTACTGTATCCCTTGCAACATTTCAGCCTGTCATTAATGACCTTATTGGAAAGAACATATGATTTAAGAGTTAAACCTTTCATGTCAACCTCTTTTAGCTTGGATACATACATCTGAAATAAAATTAATATGGCTTTAGCCTGCGGTCAAGTAGTAAATCCACGACTTCTCTGTGCTTAAGAATCAGCAATCTCCAACCTCCCTTAAAAAAAAAAAAAAGAGCAAATGTGCTTTAATTCAACTCCTGGTAAGTCCTGGTTATATATTTGTATGCCTTCATTCATTTTTGACCAACTGATGGAATGTTCTCTGAGATGTCAGAAGAATTATTATCTTATTCTAGGGCTCAAGCTTGGAGCATCGAGTGTCTGTTATTCTCTCTGATAGCTGTGCGTCACATTGTGGACTTATGGCTGAGGAAATGATTTAAGTCTGGAGGAAAGACAATGAATAGCCAAGTGACACGTGACAGCACGTGCCGCTTAGGCAGTGCTGCGGCTGCCGACTTCATCTGCCTGTTCCTCTTTAGTACACACTCACTTAGCCTGCAATGGGAAGGATGCGGACTCTGACGGTTGCTTTGCATTAAGATGCTCAAGTGTGTGCAGTGCCCTAGCTTGGCCTGGTTCAGAGGCAGCAGACACACGAACGCCAACTTTCTTTGTATTTATACCTGTTCACAGAGCCATGGAGACTGTAGCTGCCTTTGCATTCCTGCTGGTTGCTATTCAGTGGGGTCCCTGGTGTAGGACAGCAGTGACTGACAAACGTGTCTTCCCGGAGAAAAGAACTTGCTCCCTACCCCCTTTTCTTTAGAGACAGAGTTTCTTTGTGTGGCCCTGGCTATTCTGAACTCGCTCTCTAGACTAGGTTGGCCTCGAAATTAGAGTTCTACCTGCCTCTGCCTCCCAAGTGCTGCTTTAAAGGTGTGCCCCACCACTGCTCAAATTGAAAAAAAAATTTATTTGAGATGGATCAGGGGATAAAGAACCACAATGCCAATCCTGACCTTGGGTTTGCTCACTAAAACCTATATAGTAGAAGGAGAAAATTGATTCCTGTCTGTTGTCTTCTGACTTCCATACACATGAGTGGCATGAAAGGTCTGACACATACACCTGCCTAAATAAATAAGGAAATGTAAATTGAAAAAAATTGAGACCAGATCTGATGTAGCTCAGGCTAGCCTCAAATATGCTATGTAGCAGTGACAACCTTGAATGTCTAATCATCTTACTTGTACCTCTTGAGTTTTTCTGGAATTATACCATACCTGGTTTATGTTGTATTGAAGACTGAATCCAGGGCTTCCTGTGTCCTCTACCAACTAACTACATCCTCATAGCTTGATCCTTTATTGAATAGACAAAAATCACTATATTTATATTGTGATTTGGAAGGTCCACTGCAGGTTCGGGCTATGCAACAGTGGACAAGACAGACATGGTCCCTGGTCTCATGGTGGCTCCGTCCCAGCGGAGAGATTAGTAACTAATAGGAAGTTGTTAGTGACTTCACAGGTGTGGAGAGAGGAAAGCACAGGACCTTGAAGGAATACACACCAGGAGATTTTACTTTGTCTGGGGTTCTTGGAGCGTCTATGGAGAAAGTGACAATTATGATGAGGCCTGTACTATTTGGGTCTCATGGGAAGCCCAGGATGTTGTAAAGTAGGCAGGCTTTTGCTTGTCCCACCTTGGGTACTGTGTTCAAGGCGTTAGTGTTAGAACACTGGGGCCTGCACATCTTCCCGACACCATGGTGAGTTATCTTACCCTTGCCAATCTTTAAAAAAAAAATCCTCTTACCAAACATGTATATATTCTGTGTCTGCTTCCCATAGGCCAAGGTCTCCCTGCTCTGGGGAGTGATCCTGCTTACTCTTTAAGAATTTTAAAATTCTGAGCCACTCAGATTAGAACACAACTCCAGTGTTCTAGTAGCAGCATCCTGAACACAGTCTCTAAGGTGGTATGACTGGGACCCCTTTCTAGGTGGACAGAGTATGTATACCCGAGAGATCCCACTATTCCATAAGTTATGAGAAGAAGAAATGACCCATATGAATTCACCAGAGATTGAAGCTGGTCCTTCGTAGAGCCCTGGGCATTCTTTGGGGTGACAACTATTGACTGACTGGGCCTAAGAGAGATAGCTGAGGATGGGTAGCCCTGGAGTTCTGAGCATGCTGAACTCACTCAGGGCTCAGATGCCGAGGCTATGTTGCCCACTGCAGAGAGGTTTTGGGAGTGTAGTGTTGTTCTGTAGACACAACACTCTGACTTGATCAAGTTAACCAGGAGGGGTTTCTCTGAGGCTGAGCTACTGTCTCTGTTTCAGCTCAGAAATCTTTCTTCTGAGTCATGCATATTTTACCAACCGAGGAGTCTGCCCAAGGACCACTCTCAAAGTGCTGCTGTGCCTGTGGCCTCCTCCCCAGTCACTGGTACCTGGCTTTCATTTTTACTCCTTGCTCTCTGTTACGGACACCATGTTGATGGCTGTTCCTCATGTATCCAGTCACACTGTCATCCTGGACGCTGAGGTGCCCCCACTCTGAAATCAGCCCACTCTGGGCCAATGCTTCACTCTGAACCTCCGACCCTGTCTTGAGCAAGGAGGCTTTGTTTTGGTAAGCACAAGACAGGCTCATGAAGGAATAGATGAGATGTGAGCGGGGACCACTGCGGGCTATAAGGTGTGGACCCGTGTGAAAACTGTGGCTGGAGTGTGAGTAGCAGCTGCAGGGTGGGGAGAGGAGAGGAAGCTGGGCCTCCTGAGATGCAGTTGTGGAGATTCCTTGTGGAGCTCTCATGTGGAGAGCATGGAACAGGGGAGACCCATGGGGAACCCGTCAGGAGCGGAAAGAGATGAGCCCTGCATCTCTGGTTCCTTCTAGGACTGAATGGAGCCTAGTGGTCAAGATGGTGCCCCTCACAGAGGACGTCCCTGGAGGGATCAATTCCCATCTCATGGTCCCCTCCGCATTTGCCTTCATTGCTCTTTCTATTTGCTTCTGTATTCCATGTACCACTCTGTTGATTTATTTCCCCCAAACAACTGGGACCCACTCACACACTCCATCTCTGCTTCTTGTAGCTTGGTAAAAGGTCCGTGTCAATGTCTCATCCCACTGTGGTGACTCCTGAAAATCCTCATCTCTTTACTTTGCTGCCTCTCTGCTGTCACTGCATTGAACAGTGCAGAACATTTTCTCCAATCCAGAAAGTTCTTTATAAATATGCATATATATCATATATACATATAGTTTGTTTGTTTGTTTTTTGAGACAGGGTTTCTTTGTGTAGCCCTGGCTGTCCTGAAATTCACTTTGAAGACCAGATTGGTCTCGAACTTTGAGATCTGCCTGCATCTGCCTCCCGAGTGCTGGGATTAAAGGCGTGTGCCACCATGCCCAGCTTCTAAATAATCTTATTTGGTTTGTGTGTGTGTATGTGTGTGTACTCAAGTGTAGACTCGCACTATGAAGTGGGTGTGGAAATCAGAGAACAACCTGGTGGTGGTGCTTCCTCTCCTTCCACTATGTGGGTCCTGGGGATCAAACTCAGGTTGTCAGGCTTGGTGGCATGCACCTTTATTCACTGTGCCATCCCACTTCCAGAAAGTTCCCAGCAGGTGTGACTCAGGTGATCAATAAGTATAATTTTCATTTTTAAAACTGAATATAGTATTTATTTCAGACTCTTATTATTCTAGGTGAGAGTGCTTTATAGCCTTGGGGACCTCCTCTCTATCCTGTGGTAGGACAGATTTTAGGAGTCTTACGTTATGCACAGGTCTTTGGGTGGGAGGACTTGGTCCCATCCTTACCATGGTTCCCGAGACACTCTTCTCCTCATCTGAGTACTGGTCCACGAAGGACAAATAGTCCTTGAGGTCTTACAGTAAAAATGGGCACCCAGCTACTCCCTCCCCCTCTTCCACTCCTTCTCTTCTCAGAACCATCCTCTTCCATTTTTAAGAAGCTGTTTCCTCAGGCTCATAATTAATATGTGCCCACGGCTCTCTCTTGATTTCTTTGCCTCAGACAGTCTCTGTTTAACTCTTAGAATGGAAAATACTAATTTTTTCCTTTTCTTCAGCTCTTTCCACTCTCATCTCTCCCAACTAAGCTGTATCACAAATTTTGGCCAAAATAAAGTGTTTCTTCATTATCACAATTTTCTTACTCTCGGTCATTTTGAATATATTATAATTTTTTTGGGACCAACTCCCCTAAAATGTTATTAGCTTTTCTGTTTCTTGTGGCTCTGGCCAAGTCTCCTCCTGGCTGAGAGACAATTTGTGGTTACAGATTTCCTTGTAGGCGGGTCTTTCTTTTCCTACCTAGGCCCTCTTTCACTTGGGATCCTTGGTGTCCCTGTCTGTCTGTCCTGGTGCTTAACCTGCTGGTGGCCTCACCCAGAGATGCTCCCAATTCTCCTGTGTGTTTGGAACTTTGCCTTCTCCATCTCTTAGTTTTTTCCCTCTCTTGACAAAGTTGATCATGTTGGGGGGGGGGTACGGCAGCTGTCAGTCTCCTAAGACAGGGATGCCCACACGCAAGCTTCTTGAGTCTAAGAGTGTTTAAAAGTATCTCCTCCCCCTGCCCCACCACCCTAGATTCACACTGATTGATAATCTGGCCAGTGCAAAACTTTTAAAAGACTGAGAATAATTTTCAATCAGAATTTGAATTTATTGTTTTATGCCTTTTTAAAAAAGCTTTCACTGGTGCTCATGAGAAGTCTTATAGTTTGTGTGTGTGTGTGTGTGTGTGTGTGTGTGCACGTGTGTGTGTGCATGCGTGCGTGCATGTGTGAGTGCATGCAGGTGAGTCCCAGGGCTCACTGACACCTCAATGCTGGGATTATAAGCATGCAGTTTTCGTTCTGGGGATCAAACTCATGTCTTCATGCTTCCCGACCAAGCTATACCTTCAGCTTGAGAACTCTTCTTGACAGAGCTGGTGATGAGAGAGGGAGCGAGGAAGGAGAGAAGGAGAAGGCAGGGGAAGAGGAAGAAGAAAGACAGAAAGGGAGGGAAAGCACAAACTAGATAAACATTGCAGTGGCTCTTCTGACCTGACTCCAGCAGTAACTTCCCATTGATTCTCTGGATTCTGTTGGTCACACAGCATGGCCCTGGTGCCATGAGGAAACAGTACAAATGTGAAATCACTGGGGCTCATCTTAGGGGCTGTCCATCAGCAGTCAAAGGTATGTATTCTTTTTTTGTGACTCTGGGGACTGAACTCAGGACCCTGAGTATGCTAGGCAAGTGCTCTTTCATTGAGCTACATCTCCAGCCCCACCTCCTTGCTCTTAACACAGCTTTTCAACATTCTCACATTCAGAGCTTTGGCTGGGAGGATCCGTGTCTCCTCTGCTCTGTTTGCTTCTCCAGGCTCCGAATTCATTTGCTTCTCAAGATGATCTTTGGATGCCCGGCTCTGACCTTGTTCTACCATAGACCTTTTCATTCTACTTTTCTCTGTTTCTTTATGTGATGGTTTGCTTGGAAATACAATTTGAAACCTCATACACTTGGCGTTTCTGTTTCTGTACCTTGTTCTTTCTGTTATTTTGGGTTGGTTTATGAGCCAAGAAAGGGGTGGAAGGAATTTGATGGTAACCATTTTGAACTAGATGCCCTTCTGGGAAATGTCTGTTTCATCCAGCCTTTGTCTTCTTTATGTATCTCCTTTTATTTTTTAGAAATGTATTTGGTAGCCGGGCAGTGGTGGCGCATGCCTTTAATCCCAGCACTTGGGAGGCAGAGGCAGGTGGATTTCTGAGTTTGAGGCCAGGCTGGTCTATAGAGTGAGTTCCAGGACAGCCAGGGCTACACAGAGAAACCCTGTCTCGAAAAAACAAAAAACAAAAAACAAAAAAAAAAGAAAAGTATTTGGTGTGCACGTGCATGTGTGTGTGTGTGCACAAGTGTGCGTGTGTGCACCAGTAGGTGTGTAGAAGTCAGAGGTCAACTTTGTAGAGTTGGTTTTTGCTTTCCACTATGTGGGTATCAGGGATTGAACTCAGGTCTCCAGGCTTGTGGGGCCAACGCCTTCAACCACTGAGCTGTCTCCTTGCCCTTTCATGTATCTTCTGTGCCCTAAATGCACCCACAGTTCAAATGTTCATCTAAAATGTGAAGAAAATGACTCTTTCTATATTTTGTTCTGTTTATTATATAAAACGTATATATTATATATTTTTTTCTCTATTTAGTTTCCTCGGGGTGGTTAGTAATGGAATTAGCTCTCAGATGTAAGAATGAAGAAGAACAAAGGAGAAAGGAAACGTGTGGACGCGGGGCACATTAGCCATTTATCAGAATGCCACCCATTGTAAGAGTAAAGTAAAATCACTGGGAACCTGGGACACTGAAGAGTCAGGGAAGAGAGTCAGGAGGAATGATCTGAGATTAAAAAGAGGTAATGACACGCAGACTCCAGCCTGACCCCTGGAAGCCAAGAGGAACCTTGGAGGTTATGCCCTTGAGGAATCTTGCCATGTGAACATTTGATGACTCACAGAGAACCTAGTTGTTTTGTTTGTTTGTTTTGTTTTAAATCATCAATCAGACACTCCTCTTACAAGTGGGGAAACAAAGGCGAGAACAGGAAGGGATATGATCGAGCCCACCTGGCTGGTCTAGAGCAGAGATGGATCTGAACTTGAGTTTCAACATTGGAGTATTTATTGCCTCATGGGCCTGTCTGCTTTTATAGCATGTTCCCCTTTTATGAGTTGGTGAAGGCTTTTGGGAATTACTTATTCAACTCTTTACTTCTGGGGAGTGAGAACATGATTTTTTCCTGATATTTAGGTGGTCTGTTCTCTGTGCTCAGTCTTCATGCTGCCATCTCTGGACCAGGACTAGATGTAGAACTCGGGATCATAGTGTGAAGCCAACAGTCACCTGTGCTGTGGGACTTCACAGAGCCATTCCCTTGTTAGTGTCGAGGTGGTGCCTGGTGGAATAACATTATAGTCAGTGTGCCAGCCATGTTGGGCAGCATCAACATGTACCATTGACCTGGGAAGCGACTCAGTGGAGAAAGCACTTACTGTGCAAGTCTAGGGGCCAAGTTCAGATCCCTAAAACCCATATAAAATCCAAGTGGGTGTGGAGGCCTGACTATAATCCCAACACTCAGGGGGTGGAGGCTGGGGACTCTCAAGGCAAGCAGGCTAGCTGGATTGGCTGGACTGGTAAACTCCTCTGCATTCAGTAAGAGGTCATAACTGAGCAAATAAAGCAGAGAGTGATTGAGGGAGATGCCTGTCAACCTCTGGCCTCCAAGTACATGTGGCCACACATGTGCACACACCATACACATGGAGCCATATTCACATATACTTGAAAAAAAGTTTCTACATACTAAATGGCTCAACTAACACAAATATATTTTCGTGTAGTTCCAGAGTCTGGATGTATGAGACCAGGGTTCTATCAGTGTTGGCATTTACTATGATCTGTCTGCTTGGCTCACAGATGGCCGTCTTCCTTCCACAATGTACACAGGCATCTATGATGACTACCTGCGTGTCCACATTTCTTCTTAAAAGGACACTAGTAAGGTTCCCAAAGGACTCATTTTAACTTAACACATCTTAAACCTCCTATATCCAAGTATAATCACACTCAGCTCCAGGGAGTTAGGATTTCAGAGTATGAGTTACTGAGGGATATAAGTTAGCCCATAAATAATAGCATTTCCTCATCCTGGTGTTGGTGAGGCCGTTTAAAACATTGAGGAATTTGTGGTTCAGGAAATAGTGTTTGGCAAATCATATAAAAAGCTCACAACTGTGAAGAGATACTGACTTATCTCAAAGGGCATAGACTATCCATTACTGTGGAGCGATGTCAAGCTGGAAATGGTGGGACTCGGTCACTGTCTGTCTTCATCTCTTTGTTTGTTTCATTTCCCATCAATCTGACTGGTTCTCTTTATGACCCCCAAAGCAAAAGGGGAAAGGCATGTGGCTGAAGCTCGCAGGGATGCAGACCGGTTGCAGAAGGACAGGGTCTTCTAATATCCATGCCTATGTGTCCTTTCGTGTGACGGTCAATCAAGTGTGGCTATGAGAGGAGCCACAGGAGAGGCTCAGAAAGGCTAATTTCATCCTAGAAATAGAATGCATGGCCCACTAGGCAGGGCCACATGAGAAAACAAGAGTGGTTGACCAGGAGAGGCAGGAAGGAAGGGAGTGACTAAGCCTTTATTGTCATTTCCATAGGCCAGGCAAGGCAAAGCAGGGACGGGGATGAACCTAGGAATTGGCTAGTTGGCATAATTACAAAGGGTTCTGAGGGACAGGGTAGTCGCTGTTTATCTGGTACATAGCCCTGGAATGTCTAAGATAAATGATTGCTGCCTTCGGGGTCTGTGGACCAGATAGACTCAGTACAGCTCTGGACTGGTAAATCTGCTGTCAGAGATGTTCTTAGGATTGAACATTGTGCTGTCTCTAAGAAATCACGAGCTCTACGAGAAACAATCCCTATCTAGCCAGAAAGTTGTTTTAAGATGTCGACGAGTTGTCAAACACAGCAAATGAGAAGCACAAGCAACAGAGGGTTCAGTCAGAGACCCAGAGCCCTTGGAGATGTCCATGAAGTTGCAGGATTCAACCTCTCTTAATTGTACAAGTGACTTTACCAGTGAGTTAGGCTATTTAATTTTGGGTTTAATGTCACATGCTAGAACTCAAAGTTCTTGGGCCAAGAAGTCAGCAGGGGAGACAAGAGAATGAGCTTAAAGGGGGAGAGGCAGTAAAGCTGATCTGGAACCTATGAGCCTGCATTTGAACTCAGGACTGACTGGAGCCCATTTCAGCCCTTATGGCTCCAACCTTGGTGATATGGGCATCACAGACCTATGCTGGCCAGGGGTAGGGGAATGTGATGGAGAATCCAGGCAAAGGTGAGGGCAGTTACAGATCCAAAGGCTGCCCCTATGCCAGGTAAATGACATTCTGCTGAGATTAAAATTCAACTGGTGGCTTTCTCAGCCTTCCAGGTGTAGAAACACAGTATGAAGGTTGCTTCTCTCATTCCAACCACTCATAAAAATCTCCCCTGGGGTTTACTTTGACAGGAGTCACGTGGAGCATGAGAGCTTGTGAATCACACTCGGCTCAGAAAAGCTGAGCCACCACAGAACCCACACACCACTCTTGTTCAGCGGCAGCTCCCGCTGGAAGGAACTTCTAAGAGTGGATTGCATGTGCAGGTGCACATGTGTGGATTGCACGCGTGCACCACGGCGGCAGTTCTGGAGAGAGAGTGTGGACACTGCCGATTGGAGAGCTGGGAAGAGGAGTGACCGGGGGCAGAGAACTGTTCTGAGGGCTGAAATGTCGGGACAGCCATCCTCAGTTCACTTTCTTCAAGAGCCACTGAGAGCAACCTCCAACCTTCCCGTGGGAGCACTGGATGCTAATCTTTTTTCCTTTTGGCATTTTTTTTTTTTTTTTTTTTTTGTATTTTAAAACCTAAACATGTTTCTCAAGGACTGGAATGTTGGTGTCCTAGCATCTGAGGCTCAGCCAGAAATACTTAAAATTGAAAGTCTAAAATGGATACTCGTCGCTACCTGCTTATGTTTCAATGGTAAAGTCAAGAATCTGTAGTTTCAAATAGATTTTAATGGTGTAAACGTCAACTGTAATAATTGTAGTATAGGTAGTGTCTTTGGATATAGTTGGTTTAGACATGTATTTTCTTTTTTAAAACGTTTTACTGATTCTTTGTGAATTTCACATCACATATCCCAATCCCATCATCTCCCTGACTTTTCATTATCTGCCCTCTGCCCTTGCATCCTCCCCCAAACAAAACAAAATAGCAACCCCCCCCAAAGGGTAAACAGAACCCCTATCTTGCCATGGAAGCTGCAGTGTGTCACAGTGCACTCTTCTGTCCAAACATCTTGACTTGCAAAGGTTCGTTGCCGTGAGTCATTGGTCTGGCTTGAGACCTCTGGCTTATGCTACATATCAATTCTGGGTCCTCACTGGGACTCCTCTTGATATTCCTTTGTTACCTTGGTCATGTGCCTTTCAGGTTCCCCTTCCCCACCTATAGCAGTGTGATCCACCCAAGGGGAATTGAAGCAAGATGGCTGGGAGTGAAAGAAACGTCAGGTGACACTATGAGAACAGACCCTCAGGAGGCAGCTTCAGTGAGATAGGTCATTTTAATGAGAGGAGCAAAGGCTATTTATACCTTTGGGGGGTAGGTAGGGTATTTTTGGGTGAGTGTACACATTGGCCTGGGCCATGGTGCTGGAAATGCCTCATGAGCATAAGTAGGAATTCCAGGTGCTGCTGGATATGACCCTATAAGGGAAGAGGAAATTTAACCTGGTTACTGGGCTACATGACCTCTTCCAGTGGGCAAGGGTTGGGGTATAGGACTATGTGTGCTAAGGCAATGCAGATCTGGGGCGGTGGGGGGGGGGCAGCAATCCTACTCCTGCCAATCTCAGGATGAGATTTCCTGGGCTTGGACATACCTTGACACTATTCTTGCTTCCAGTCTGATTCCCCTGGTCCTATCCCTCCCTGGCCCATAGCCATGGGCATCCTGCAGCATTGGATATGCAGGACGGGCTTCTTCATGAGCTCCAGCAGATCATAGCTGAGATAGATGTTGAGGTGGGCCAACTCAAAATGCTGGATGTGGGCCTGGGTGGTAACTGAGTTGTTCAGCCTACCAGCTCTCCTGCACCCACACCACCAGAGCCAGTTCACCAGCACTGCCCCAGTTAGCTCACCCAATGCTGCAACTGGCAAGGGGTAGAGCCAGCTCTTCTGCTCCCATGCCCTAGGGCCAGCTCACCTGTGTCCTTGCCACCAGGACCAGCTCCACTGTGCTGCTCAGGTGAGGTGCAGGGCTGCTGTCCCATGTGCCGTAGCCAGCAAGGGGCAGAGGCATCTCTGTTCTGCCTTTGGACATCAACATTGTCTCAGATGGCAGTCCAGACCAGGAATGTTTGCATGGTCTTTAGTGGTAATATGAGCCACAGACATAGATACAGACCCCGGTTGCTGCCCGGCCGCGGACCCAGACATGGCCCTAAGGAACAACATGGGCCAGGGCTTCACCATGGCTTCGGGTGGGAGCACAGACCACTCATGTCTGGCTGTCCTCACATCTCTACTTCCACCTCTCTTCTCAGAGCTCAAATTGCTTCTCTTTCTCTACCATCTCTTCACACATTCTTGTACATCATAGTGGTGTCCGCAGTGGGCTGGCAGGCCACTGGGTATCTTCCATGCTGTGAAGTAGTGGGCAGATCTTTAGAGATGAGGGGTGAGGGTGGGCACCAGTAAAAGGAAAAGAAAGACTAAATATCTTGGTAGTTTGTCACAAAATCTTTATGTGTCAAATAATGCGCTATGGTAGAGTCATTGTGGGGCCAGTTAGCACTTCCTTCCTTAGGGGTTCTTGCCTTCAGGTAGCCCCTGGATCCTGGGATATTCCAGAGCTTTTGATGTAGAGAACACACAAATCCCTTCTTTTTGCTCATTAAGGACCTTCAGCATTCATCTACTCTACCAATTTCTGAGAGCGGACGATGTCCAGTGTTCTGTTTCTTATGAGACCTAGGAATATGATTCTAGACCCTGGGGAATCACATGTATATTGAGGAGGTGAGAGGGGAAGAACAGATTGGGTTGGGGAGACAACTTATTGAGTCATGGCACCTGGGTAGCTATATCAGTTGAGTGGTCTTGTCCCAAAGAGTAGAGCACAAAACACTAGGCTCCCCCTTAACCCGCTGCGGCTTTCAAAGCACTTCTCATCTATCTTCAGGAGGCTTCAGTCACCGGCCAGTAAGAACAATGGACTATAAAAGGAAGGTGTCAGTTTGGCTGCGCTCTAAAGGCTGTGCAGCTGTTCAAGTCCATCTACAAAAGACCGGGGGGGGGGGGGGACTAAAAGGGGGCGTTAGAGGCAGCATGTCTTAGTTACAGCTCCGATTGCTATGATAAAACACCAGGATCAAAAGAAAGGGAGGGAAGGATCTATTTGGCTTATACTTCTACATAAAGTCTGTCACTGAAAGAAGTCAGGACAAAAACTCGAGCAGGTCGGGAACCTGGAGGCAGGAACTGATGCAGAGACCATGGAGAAGTACTGCTTTCTGGCTCTTTCTTTCTTTCTTTCTTTCTTTCTTTCTTTCTTTCTTTCTTTCTTTCTTTCTTTCTTTCTTTCTTTCTTTCGAGATTTATTTATTTTATTTATATGAGTACACTGTAGTTGTCTTCAGACACACTAGAAGTGTGCACCAGATCTCATTACAGATTGTTGTGAGCCACCATGTGGTTGCTGGGAATTGAACTCATGACCTCTGGAAGAGCAGTCGATGCTCATTTTTTTTTTTTAATTTTAAAATTATTTTTATTGTTTGAGAATTTTATGCATGCATATATTTTGGGTTTTTTTTTTGATACTTTATTTACATTTCCAATGTTTCCCCCTTTCTAGGTCTCCTCTTTGGAAACCCCTATCCCCTCCTCCTCCCCCACCTCTATGAGGGTATTCCCCCTCCCATCCACCTGCCCACCCAATCCCATATTCCCACCTTGACATTCCCCTTTACTGGGGCCTCTAACACCCTCAGGCCCAAGGGCCTCTCCTCCCCCTGATGGCCAACAAGGCCCTCCTCTGCCACATATGTGGTCTGAGCCATGGGTCCCTCGATGTGTATTCTTTGGTTGGTGGTCCAGCCTCCAGGAGCACTGGGGGAGGGGGGGTCAGGCCAGTTGACACTGTTGCTCCCTCCATGGGGCTGCCACTCCCTCAGCTCCTTCAGTCCCTTCTCCAACTCCTCCATCTGGGACCTCACTCTCAGTCCAGTGGTTACTGTAAAGTGAAACTTGGGTATTCCAAACGTTTGGGCTAATATTCACTTATCAGTGAGTACATACCATGTTCCTTCTTTTGTGGCGGTTGATGCTCTTAACCACTGAGCCACCTCTCCATTCCCCTGGTTTTCTTATCATAGTTCCCTCAGCCTGCTTTCTTATAGAACCGGGAACCACCTGCCAGATGGTGGTCCCCACCCACAATGAGCTGGGTCTTCCCACATTAATCACTAAGAAAATGCCTACAGCAGTGGTTCTCAACCTTCCTAATGCTCAACCCTTTAATGCAGTTCCTCATGTTATGGTGACCCCAATCATAAATTTCGTTATTTACTTAATAACTGTAATTTTTCTATGGTTATGAATTGCAATGTAAATTCCAATATACAGGATATCTTATACAGGGCCCTGAAAGGGTCTCAGGCCACAGGTTGGGGACCATTGCCTCACAGGCTTGCCTACAGTGCAATCTTGTGGAAGCATTTTCTCAGTTGACATTCCCTCTTTTCCGATGACTGACTATAGCTTGTGGCAAGCTGATGTAAAATTAGCCAGGACACAGATCGAGGAGGAGCTTAAATACGTATCATTGGCACGTCAGGCTTCTGGGCTTGGCTGTCAGTTTCTCTGTGTCCACTGAGACTATCCACCCAGCCCAGCACTGTGCCCTACTTCCCATCCCCTCTGAGATTCTACCTTTCTTAGTTTCTCAGTCTGTTTGGTGGAGCAGAATCTCCTAATGGCTCTGTTTATAGCAAATCTTGTCCTTGAAGGCAATAGAGAAAGACATCATTGAACTTCAGAAGTCCATTTAGCATTGAGTCTGATTTAAAGTGGAAAAGGTACAGAGATAGATGTCTGTGAGCAAATGGCAATCTTTTCTGCAATTGAGTTTACATAAATGGCTCACGGCCAGAGTTTGCTCTGCAGAAGGGGTTTATTTTTGTTACCATTCCCAGAAGAAGTATAATTGACATGAAATTTGTAGATTCTCCCATCACTTTATCCAACTAGAGCCTTAAGAACAAAGCAGAGAGCTGGGCAGTGGTGGCGCACGCCTTTAATCCCAGCACTTGGGAGGCAGAGGCAGGCGGATTTCTGAGTTCGAGGCCAGCCTGGTCTACAGAGTGAATTCCAGGACAGCCAGGGCTACACAGAGAAACCCTGTCTCGAAAAACAAAAAACAAACAACAACAAAAACAAACAAACAAAAACCAAAGCAGAGGCTGAGGTGTGCAAAGCTCGGGTGGTAGAACACTTCCCCATCACGTAGAGAGTTCTCTTGGGTTGGTAGTGAGCACCATATAAACTGGTAGCACATGCCTAAAATTCGAGCACCCAGAAGGTGGGAGCAGGAGGATCAGAAGTCCAAGAGTATCCTCGGCTATATGGTGAGTCTGAGTCCAGCTTGCACTAGACACCCTGTTTCAACCCTTGTAACCAAACAACAAAAACAATATCACTACCACCACCACCACCACCACCAACAACAACAATGATGACGACAGCAGCAACAACACAGGATACATTTTTGTGCTTCTTGAGTACGAAGCCTCTGGGTGACTCACAGGCTCATCTCTAATAGAGCCAGAGATGGGATTGATAGCTGGTATTGGATTCTGCAGAGTCAAATCAATTTGTCTCAAAAAAAGTTATCTCAATTTATTTTCTTTGTATCTGCAAGTTAGTAGGATTAACTCCTTATCAGCCATTCATCCCATACTTGTCAGATATGTACCCTTAGGCTTGGCTGAGCCTCGTCCAAGCTGGGCACCAGGTGCCCTGATTTATAGGAAAGAAATCCATAAATTCAAAATATCTAAAAGCAGCGGCCACTCGCAGGGTTCTAGCATTTGAGTTTTGATGATCTTTTTTTACTTCCCTTGCAATTTTGAGACATCATAGAATGAGTGTTTGGTGTCTTTTTGTCACCATGGAGAAGATTTTTTTTTTTTAAACTAACAATCATTTTCATGGTGGCCCAACTACAGCGATAAACAAAGTCCTTTCCTAACCATCACTGGGGGCCGAGATGTCAGAGTCGATGAGTGTTTAAGAGAGGAAATGAGACTTCATCAGCTCCCCCGTGGCCTCCAGAGTCTGTCAGATGGTCTTACTGGATGAAAATAAAAATGCTTCTATATTTTTTGGCACAAGAATTTTGGCTAAGATAAGACCATCAGGACTACTCTGCTGAGGCTGACGGCAAAGAAGAGCACCAGGGGTAAGTATTGTGTACCAAGCTGGCTCGCCATGCCTGAAGCAAGTTCTCTGTATTCATAACCCGTGACTGCCCTTAAGGGACAGATTAAAATTCAAAGCATGCTGATGCTTGACTGTTTGATTTCAGACACAAAATTGGAAATGAGCTGATAAACACGCGCAGCACGGATCTCAATCCCATTCCCCCTGTGTTCTGTTACCTGGGCTCGGTGGCAACATAACTCAGCCAATTGTGGTCTAGCTGGATCTTCTCTTCCCTGAGCCCTACCATCGGAGAGAAGACTCTTCTAAGCTACCCACTTTTTTTTTAATTTGATGGATGATGTCTGGAGGGGCCCTGATGGGAGTAAACTCACATTCACTGGACTCCTTTTCCCTGGACCCTGGGGTAGTAAAGGTTTACCTACACAGGGGTGACCTAACTTTTTAAAGAGGATAGCCAAGATGTGATGTCCACCAGATCTTAGTTATATTGACAGTTCTAGGACTTGATAACCTTGACCCCCATAATTCTAGGGTGTGGCAGAAGTCTGTCATTGTTGGCTCCTTTTTCTGCCTGCCTTCTAAGTCTTAAATTTTGGAGGATTAAATTTTTCAGTAAACGGGCTGTAGAGACGGCTCAGTGGTTAAGAGCACTGACTGCTCTTCCAGAGGTCCTGAGTTCAATTCTCAGCAACCACATGGTGGCTCACAACCACCTGTAATGGGATGCGATGCCTTCTACGGTGTGTCCGAAGACAGCTACAGTGTACTCATATAAATAACATAAATAAATAAATCTTTAAACTTTTCAGTAATCATTGAACGCTCAGACAACAGGGCTTGTGTCAGTTGTTTTGAATAGTCACTTGCCTTAGACATCACAGCTAGAAACACATCTGAAAGTCCTGAGTCAGACATTCTCATGCATACTCTAGGCTACCTGAATCCTTATAACAGGCCCTAGACCTTAGCACAACTGACGCCATGCTAGAGGCGCAAAGGCATCATTCTGACGTAAATACCCAGCATGTAGACCTCAACACCCGCCAAAACAAGAACAGAGACCTAATCCATCATAATTCACGCTTGCTAAATGTACTAACCTTGCTTTTTGGCTTCTGTAGCTTGGCTTATTGCTAACTGTTCTTGCTAATCTAAGTGTGTCAACTAGGATATTGTTTTCATGCATTAAAGCAAAAAATGGTAAGGTCTGTGGGTACATGATTTGGGCAAGTCCCCTGTGTAGCCCACTGGCTGGGGAATAAAGGCTTTCTGTCTCTCCAGGCACGAGGATCCCAGGAGCTAAGCTGGGGGTGGGGGTGGGGGTGGGGGAGGAATGAGGCCTTTGACATAAGAAGAGACCCTGGTAATGTTTGAGAAGATTGCAAAATACAGTGGAGAGAATCTACAACTCCTGGTGGACAGACCCAACGGCACCTACTGTTTCTAGCTGCACAATGACCGAGTGTACTATGTGAGTGAGATGATTCTGAAGTTGGCTGCCAACATCTCTGGAGATAAGCTCGTGTCACTGGGGACGTGTTTTGGAAAGGTTGCATGTTCTAGCTCTGGATTACCTTGCATCCTAGGCCAAGGATAAAGTGTGGCTAAAGCCTGGAGCAGAACAGTCCTTCTTGTATGGAAACCATGTGTTGAAATCTGGTCTGGGTCCAATTACTGAAAATACATCTCACTATCAGGGAGTAGTGGTTTATTCCATGGCAGACATTCCTTTGGGTTTTGGGGTGGCACCTAAGACTGCAGAAAAGTGGACTCCATGGCAATTGCGGTGTTCCATCAAGCAGACATTGGGAAGTACGTACGCCAAGAAGAGACACTGACTTAGGATGGTCATGCCAAGAATGTTTTGCTGTGTGAGAGGACTTTGCTTTGTTTCCTGTGTATAGGCCATCATGTTAAATCTGGATAACACTGAGATATGCAGCTTGGATTCTTATCAACAGAAATGGCTCAAAAATAGGGTTTCTAGCCCTCTAGAGGCAAAATCAGGTGGATCACAAGTATAAGGCCAGCTCAGGCTACTTGGTAAGTTCAAGACTAGCCTGGGTTACATAGTGAGACTTGTCTCAAAAATCTAAAACAAACAAACCAGAACCTGTGAGTGTTTGTGAGAGTAAATAGAGTGTTTCTTTTTTTATTTTATAAAGAGATTTTTTTGATACTTTATTTACATTTCAAATGTTTTCCCCTTTCCAGGTCTTCCCTTTGGAAACTCCCTATCCCATCCCCCCTCTCCCTGCCTCTATGAGGGTGCTCCCCCACCCACCCACCCTTTCCCATCTTCCCTCCCTGGCATTCCCCTACACTGGGGCATCTAACACTCTCAGACCCAAGGGCCTCTCTTCCCACTGATGGCCAACAAGGCCCTCTTCTGCCATATATGTGGCCAGCACCATGGTTCCCTCCATATGCATTCTTTGGTTGGTGGTCCAGTCTCTGGGAGCACGGGGGGGGGGGGACCTGACCAGTTGACACTGTTGCTCCCTCCCCATGGGGCTGCAAACTCCCTCAGCTCCTTCAATCCTTTCTCCAACTCCTCTACCTGGGACCCCATGCTCAGTCCAACAGTTGCTGTGAATTGAATTGTGGGTGTTCCAAACTTTTGGGCTACTATCTGCTTATCAGTGAGTGTGTACCGTGTTTGTTCTTTTGTGACTGAGTTACCTCACTCAGGATGATATTTTCAAGTTCCATCCATTTGCCTGTGAATTTCATGAAGTCATTATTTTTAATAGCTGAGTAGTATTTCATTGTGTAAATGTACCACATTTTCTGTATCCATTCCTCTGTTGAGGAACATCTGTTTTTTTTCCAG
>CM052710.1:25916248-25927540 GCA_028551405.1 Uromys caudimaculatus
AACATAGTGGAGCATGTGTCTTTATTACATGTTGGAGCATCTTCTGGGTATATGCCCAGGAGTGGTGTAGCTGGTTCCTCAGGAAGTATTATATCCATTTTTCTGAGGGTCCGCCAAACTGATTTCCAGAGGGGTTGTATCAGCTTGCAATCCCACCAACAATGGAGGAGTGTTCCTCTTTCTCCACATCCTTGTCAGCATCTGCTGTCACCTGAGTTTTTGATCTTAGCCATTCTGACTGGTGTGAGGTGGAATCTCAGGGTTGTTTTGATTTGCATTTCCCTGATGACTAAGGATGTTGAACATTTCTTTAGGTGCTTCTCAGCCCTTCGAGTTTCCTCAGCTGAGAATTAAAACAAACAAACCAGAACCTGTGAGTATTTGTGTGAGTAAATAGAGTGTTTCAAAAAAAAAAAAAAAAAAAAAAAAAAGAAGAAGAAGAAGAAGAAGATAGAAAGAAAAAGGAAAAAAAGGGTTCGTGTGTTCTCTGAAGGAGTTACCTTGCAACACCCTTAGAGGAAATGAATGGACATCTTTGCCCCTTGTGGCACAGCAGCTGGTAATATTACATTCTAGACATGGCTGGTATCTTTTACCATATGAAGTCTCTAGCTGTAGGACTTAGTGAGGAGAGACTGATAACTACTATTCTTACAAAACCAGCCCAATGTGGGAATTCACGATTATCAATTCATGGGATTCTCATTCTTAGTGATCAGGTAGCTTGCTATTAATGATTGTTGGATATTGCAGATCCCAGTATAACTGATTATTACTTTTGAATATTAGCAGATCTCCAGGTCCCTTTAGAGATAGTTGGAAATCCACATTGAGTGATTGCCCACTTGAAGGTGCCCTTTTGGCTATTGCTCTTTTCCTCAGATGTGGACCTAAGAGCCTAGGTCTACATGGTGAGAGCTCAGCCTTTAAAACCCACATAGCTGATTGAAGCAGACTGGACACCTAGCTCACGAGTATTTATGATGGGTTGAGTGAATTTATTCTAGCTACTGATAAATTAAACAAAAATATAAAGAGACTGATTGGCTGCGATGGGGTTGGACAGTGGACGGTCATGAAATTTGAGGCTAGAATTGGTGCAGAGAGCAGCCAGCCATGCGGGCAAGCGGAAGGGTGCGTGTAGATGAGAGCCTTGCCCAGAAGTTGCTCTTTGAGACAACGAAGAGAGAGAAGCAGAGGTGAAGGAGACATGGTGCAGAGAGAGGGGGTTGTAAGAGTACACTCCATCTGTGACTGGGTTTCCTACTCTTGAATGCTTTGTTGCTTGGTGTGCAATGACTCCATCTTGCCTGAGATCGTTTCCTTTTCTTGCAAACATTTCTGGACAAGAAGACTGGCCTGTGAAGGCTGGAGGTGATTCATCACAAAGTGAAGGACAGATCCAAGTGAGAAGACATTCGGAGCTAGGTTTAAATGAATCTTCCCTGAGCCAGAGCGTGCCACTACGTCAGACAAGGCAAGCCATGCAAATGGTCCCTATGGACTCGAATATCTTGGAGGCTTGAGGAACAAAGAAAGAAGGATGGAAAATCACGAGCAGATGATATTAGAGGCCTGGCGGCATGCTAGCTGCTTGACATGCATGTCTTACTGTCATTTGGGAATTATGGTAGATTGGATAATGAGCCTTCAAATGTGTTCACATCTATGGTGGTTAATCTCCACCGTCAGCTTTCTGGATTTGAAATCACTAAGGAGATACACTTCTTGTGTACGTGTGTGTGTGTGTGTGTGTGTGTGTGTGTGTGTGTGTGTGTGTGTGTGTGTGTGTGTATGGGAGGTGGGCATTCACCCTGAGGGATCCAGGAGGGGAGTTGAGGGTAGATACAATCAAGTTGTACTGTATACTTATATTAAAGTGCTGAAGAATACATAAATGATAAAAAGATCAACCCTGAATGTGGGTGACATCAAACCATGGACTAGGGTTCAAAACAGAATAATCAGGAGAGCAGAGGAAGCCAGCTGAGCAGCAGAATTCATCTCTCTCTGCTTCCTGACTTTGGACACTGATCAGCCACCTCAGGGGGCTTACCTATAGCCATGCTTGTCTACCATGATGCCGGGAGCCTAAAGAAACACTTCTTCCCTGAAGTTGCTTCTGTCAGATATTTACCACAGGATGAGAAAAGTGATCAGTTTAAAATCCTCATCTCTAGCATCTCAAAATGTCACCTTATATGACAAAGGAGACTTTGTTTCCTTTGAAAGCTGATGATACCAAGATGAGGCCTTTCCAGGATTACTTGGGTAGGCCAGGTGAAACCATAGGGGTTCTTCTAGGGGAGTTGGATTCGGGGGAGGGGAGGGGGGGAGGCTGGCATGATGAAGCAGAAGTTGGAGTGATGTGCTTTGAGGATGGAATCAGGGGCTATGAGGTATCCACTAAAAGTAGCAGAAAGCCAGGAAATGGGCCCTTAGATTCTCTTCTCAGAACTTCCAGCAGAAAACATCCATGAAGACCTTAACCAACTCAGTGTGGCTGGATTCAGACTGCTGAGCTTTAGAACCGCGAGAGACTAAACCCCGTTAGGTAATATTAAGCCAGTAACTTGTAGTGCTTGTTACAGCAGCAAATGGAAACCAATAACATGTTCTTTTATTTCCCATTTTTACTTAAGAGGAAGCTCAGTGAGACTGAGTAGCTGGTCCAAGGCCATACAGATAACAAGAGATGGCACAAAGATTTGGCTCAGCACTGTCAGATTCAGAACCTCTGCTTTTCCCATGACCCGATTGTGTCTGCCTAAGACATCTGCTTCCTTAGCACATCTTTGAATACATCAAAGACTCGGTGTGAACCCAGTGGGTTATCTGGAACCACAAGAATAGGCATGGTGACCTTTCCATATCCTTCCTGTCAACAACTGTGTAGAAATGCATGTAACCCCCTCATCCCTCCCCTCCCCTCCCCTCCCCCCGCCGAGGGTGGCAGCAACTGGCCTTTCCCAACTAGCTCTGGCTTTAGGATCACTCAGGAGCCCGCTTATTTCGGTACGGAGAAGTGGGTCTGATTTATTATGGAGCATTCCCCAATTTCATGCCAAAATGATTCAATTACAGTCACCCTCAACACTCAAGAGAGGCTTCCTGCTGGCTCACAAAGATGAGACCAGGCGTGGCCTGCAGCCTGTGAGGAAATTTCACCTTATTATGTATTGGAGAGAGTGCAGCATTTCTCCCGCCTTGGAGTAGGTTATTTAATCATAATATATGGGAGAAGAGGGAGGAAAATGCTTCCTGTATCCAAAGCAAAGTCAGGCTTAATGAAGAAATAGGGTGCTGTTTGGACTGTATTCTCCCTGGCTGCGCTGTGCCTCTCAGCTCAGGGTTGCTCCCATGCCGATGAAGGAATTTGAGCTGACTGATCTTTCTACTAGCATCAAACTACTGCCTTCTGTGCAATAAGCATGTACTTTGTGCCAGGCACTGTGCTAGGCAACTTACAAGTTACCCTTAAGCTTAAGTGTTGCCAGGCTTGCTTTACCAATCTGTTGGTTAACCCAGGCTCGGGTAAAATGACGGAATTAACCATAACCCCTGACCCAGGATTTAAACCCAGGACTTTCTGACATTGGGTACTTTATTCTTTCCAGAAGTGGTATCAGGTGTGTTCTTTCTTTTCCTCTTTCCTCTCAAAGTGTTGCAGATTAAACCCAAAGCCTTGCACATGCTAAGTAAGCCCTCTGCCACTGAGCCCCAGTTTCAGCTCATAGGGGTTTTTTATTTTAATTTTTTAAAGATAAAGTCTTGATATATAGCCCAGTCACGCCTCAAATTCATGATCCTCCTGCCTCCGCTTCACGGATGCTGGGATGACAAGTGTATCCCACTACATTTGACGATACCATCTGTGGTAGTTAATATTGATAGTCACATTGACGGACTGAGAAGCACCCAAGAGACAGACCTCTCAGCATGTCTGTCCAGATTATTTGGATTAGGTTTATTGAGGTGCAAAGACCCATCCTGAATGTGGGTGGTTCAATCTCATGGACGGGGTTCTTGGGATATAAAAGAAGGAGAATGCTCGCTCTAGCATTCATCTCTGTGTGCTAACTGTGGATGCAATTTAACCAGCTGCCTCAAGTCCCCGCAGTCACGATTCTCTGCCATAATGGACTATACCCCCAAACTGCAAGCTAAATTAAGTCCTTTCTTCCTTGGCTTGCTTTTGCTGGTCATTTTATCACAATGGTGAGAAAAAGAAGTAAGAGAGCATGTATTTTATTTGAGTGTTTGATATCCACACACCCTTTAGGTATCAGCTTCCTTATGTAGTCTTTTCCTATCTGTTATATCTAGGTTCTCTCTTACACTGGGTGCTTGTTCCTCCGAGCCAAGTATATATCACACGGTGCTGTTATTACCTGCCTCTTTATGCCATGGTTTCTCCAGAGCAAACAGTGCATGATGAGTCTCCAGCACCAAGCAAACCTCCATCATTGTTCATTGAATATGTAAATGAATGAATGGCAAACACACAAACATGGTCATGAGAATTACTGTGAACTTTCGATGCCATTTGGGGACAGCCCTATAATTCAGGAAGAAAATCCAAATATCGTTTAAACATCTGTAGAACACCAGGAAGAGAAGAGCCAGACTTCAAGGTTGTTTCTGCTCCTCTGGCACCATCTCTTCATGCACACCTCAAGAAACGTCAAGGATGCCGTCTACTTCCAGGTATGGGGAGTTAACCTTGGGACAGGGCGGTCCATGGTGTGCACATCTGTGTGAGTCTCTGGGCATCTGTGTGCCTGCTTGGTTTGTACAGTTGACTATGGAGGAATGGGGGAGCCCCAAGCCATCACATCTAACATGTATGTGTTGCCGTGTCACCTTGTCATTTCTGTTCCCTTCATCCCAAATGATGGACTTAATGCATTCAATTTCACAGATAAAGGTTAAATGGGGAAAATGTAGAAAGCATGAGGGATGATACAAATGACTGATTATGATGAGTTTATTGGGACAAGCTATTGGTGTTTAGCAAAATTTAATAAGACTCGCTTTACTATTTGCAAGAAAATTCAAATGGGTTTCCTTAATGCTAACGTTCCCTGCACATGAGCACAGAAGGGGTGTATGATGTCACTTTGTTTCTGGGTAATATTTGAACTTTACTTTCAAAACATATCTATAATGGGTTCACTTCTTCACTTACTCCTTTTCTTGCCCAAAACTGATTCCTCTAGGATGCAGAAAGATGAAGGGGACAGGAATGGTACCTTGTCCCAGGCTAAGTGTCAAATATACCCGGGACAGTGAATACCTTATAGGAGACTCTTGGTTAATAATTGGTGACCCATTGCTGAGCTTGTCTTATTCATCATATGGGAGGGGAGAAAGGTACAGGTGGGAATGTGGGAACCTATAAGATCTAACCCCAAGGAAATGGGTTCGTCTGCATGGTTTGTCTACCACTCCTGACCCGTGTCAGGTAAAACCATCCATATTCCATGCTCCTTTATAGGAGGCCTGTAGGTTCTAGTGTTCACGGATAAGCACTAGAAAAACCAGGAATGTTAGACACACAGGGTTGTCTCTTCTAAGAGGGCGATGCATAACCTGTTATGCCCAGAAGGCTGGGAGTGGACACAGTTAATAGCCCAGTGACCTTTTCATTATCTGTTTGGCTAGGCCACACCTGTTTCTTCCAGATACCTTTATCTTGAACTTGTTTGTTTCAGGCAATTTGTAGCAGTACCATCTCTGGATCTTATCTTGAGCCTTGTTTACTCTGTTAATCTATAGAACTTATCTTTATGGAAGTTGTCACTTGTACTTTAAAAAGAGTTTCGATGTAGTCATAACCTAAGCTTTGTTGTGCACACAGGACTAAGTTAATTTTCACCAGGAATTTTTTTTGACCGAATTGTACTCTGCTTAAAGGTACCTAAAATAAAGTACTCAGAGGTAGACTCTCAAAGTTCGAACCAACACCAGATACTGAGTTGTGTTGAAGGGAACTGTCTTCTTGCCTCTCATAAATCGACACTCCTCTGGCCATGTTGTTTTCAGAGACTCCCACACCCCATAGATTTTTTTTTTTTCATATCCCACTAACAGAATCCTCAAACTGCTCAAGGGTGTTCCAGAATTCTTATCCCTGTCTGCACCAGACTTTTATCTTCTTTCCTGCTCCAATCAAGGTTCCTGACTTGACACACCCTCCTTTCCCATGCTTTCTTTAGTCATGGCCATGGTCTCTCCTCAACGCCAGATGACTGGATGTGAATCCCAGTCTCATTCACATATGTACGACTGACTCTATGATCTTTGGCAAATTCTATAACTTCTTATCAGCTTCCCCATTTGTAAAATGAGGGCAAGTGCTGGCTTTGTCAGAGGACCACCGACAAGAGAAGAAGGATGAATAGAGTATTTAGAGCAAGCTAACCACTTCTTTGCTACAGTTATGATGATGGATATGAGTGTGGACATCCTGTCCTTGAGCTCTCAGGGGCTCTCAGGAAAAGGCAGACAATCTCAGCACAGGACAGACCCTTGTAATGATGATGACATTTTTCGGTAGTATAGTAACTTAGACTATTTCCAGAAAGCAAGTTAACCTCAGCCAACCAAGAAGAGTACACTGAGGCCAGAGGGATCAAAGCATGTCTCTGCTGTTTCACCTGGCCACCGTTAGTGTGCAATGCATACTCCTGGCTGGGGAGACCCTGTCTGACTGTCCTCTCTTCTGTCTATTTGGGAGCCCCTTGATCTTTCAAGGCTTTCTCTTCTGCCCCTAGACTTATGGCTCTACCCTGAAGGACTTCATCACACATATTTTGGGCATTTGATGTTTGCCTAGTCTTTAGTATAAAACCTCTGTGATACCAGAAACCTGCTAGTATTATCAACCTTTTATAAGATAACTGGGGATGCTTCTATTCTCAGTGCCGCTCCTTCTGCCTTCCCTAAGAACTTCACTTAGGAAAGGATGAGTGTGGGAAGAAGAGGGCAAGGGAGCAGGTAAGGCCACCACTCCCATCTTGTTGAGCCCAGGAAGAACAAGCTTATTGACTGCCATGATGTCAGGTGGAGCAACCAAACGGCTTGGGATCCAGCTGTACTCCAGAGTAGGATTTCAGAACATGCAGCCGGAGCCTGACTCTGCTGCTAAAACCCACCTGCTCTAATCAGCATGCAGACCTCGATGAAAAGAGGCACTCATTTACAACAAAGGTGCCAAATAGCAGACATGTGTCAATACAGGACTTTCAGTTTGGTTGAGGAAATAAATCTCTTTTTGAGTTAATGTCATGATTGACTGTGGAGTGCACAAACCCGCTAAGCAATTGATTTCGAAGCAGAGCAAGAATGTGACTAGGAGATACAGGTTGCACGCCTCACCCCGTGCTTCTCTCCTTCACCCTGCCCCTGTTTTGCTCTAAATCTAATTCACATCTCTCATGCTGTGTTCTAGTCTGTTTCTGTGCATTCTGATCGCTACGGAGATGGAGAGCAGTGGGTGTAAACCTTCTCAGGGTTGTGATAGTGGTTGTCCTATGATCCATCTGCCCCGACATGCACACCCCAATAATACTATGGCCTCACTCCTTCTTGTACTCGTTATCTCTGTCATCATCCCGCCCAGCTCCTCTTGGCATTAAATCTGTGCAGACTGGTGGGGCATGGAAATTTAGGCCATGGGACTCTGGGTCTGCAAGGAGGATATATTCCGAGAGGAGAACAGATTGCTGATTTTTAAAGAGTCTGAGTACTGTGGCTTTGAGGCTTGGTCTGATGTATTTATGGGCTGGCCTCTGTCACCCAGAGTATAGCATTATATCAGCCAGTGTGCTCAAGGTGCCCCAGTGGTTTATGGCTATGATAATGGAGTTGTTATGGACCCCGGTGAGCTGGAATTTATCAAGGCTCAGGTTCCTCTTTGAGTAGCTGCACAACAACAACAGGAATAGTGATGATGATGATGATGATGATGATGATGAAGAAGAAGAAGAAGAAGAAGAAGAAGAAGAAGAAGAAGAAGAAGAAGAAGAAGAAGAAGAAACAGCCTGTGTCTGCTTAACTTTTATTATGTTCCTGGCTCACGTGTTAACTCTTGCCATACATTATTTCAAGCTGTTTATTAGTCTTGTAAGGTGGATATCATTTTATCACAAAGTTATGGCTGGGGAAACAGGCACATTGAAGTTAAATGGTGTCCTGGAGGTCACACAAGTGGTAAGATTGGAGCTGGGATTTCAAATTTGGACGAGGAGAATCCAGAGTTCAAATTCTCCCAGCTTTCCCATAGCCACGGGAAGAAGAGGGTTCCCTCCTTTTGATATTGGCAAACACCACAGACACTGCAGTGGGTGCATGTGAGTGTAGACCTGTGCACACGGTGTCCAAGGGCAGCTGCTGTGAGTACTGGAGCATCGTGGGCTGTCCCAGTTACCAGTTTGGATTTTGAGTCACTTTGGTCTTGGCCTGCCCAGTCCCACTGCTTGCTCTCTAGTGTGGGTCTCTGGAGCTGTTTGGGAAGAGACGGACAAGGAGAAAAGACTCAAGGTCACTCCCCACCACACGACTCTTCCTTCTTCGTCCCAGATGTTAATCTCTGGCTCTCTGTTAGGCTCTTCGACATGCAGACTGAGTAGGGTCTTTCTCGGGGACCATGGTCTGTATCACAGGGACAGCTCTAATGCACTCACCTCATTTAGACTATAGAGCACGCTGTGAGGGAAGAATGGGCTCAGATAGGGGAGGCAGGGAGCATGACTAATAAAAATAAGCCAAGGGACTAAGAGACTCAATGGTTCCCAAGCCAAGCTGCAGTCTAATTGGTGGACATTAATGCAGTAGAAGGAGGAATGCATCTTGCAACAAGGGAATGGGCTAAATGAATTATGGCAATAGGCCACCGTGCAACCATTAATTAATGATAAAGAAGGATATCTGGTAACAGGAACAGTTAGTTGCTATATATTATTTAGTACGACCACCAAGTACGCACAGTGTGATGTCATTCTTATAAAAGTACAGATAGACACCTATGCATGGTATTTATTTTTGTTGCTCATGCACTATTATGTATGGAAAATGACTTGGATATTTATATTTCAAAATATTCAGTATGCTTTTCCTAGGCTTGTGAATGCTTTAGATTTTAAACTGCATTTACTTTTAAAAAATTGATATCAGATAAACATTTATTAAAGAAAAAAAACTACTAGAAAGGAGACACTTAATACCAATTCCAGGAAAATAGAGAAACGAGAGAGAGAGAGAGAGAGAGAGAGAGAGAGAGAGAGAGAACAGAAAATAGCTACTTACTGCAATGTCCTGGCCATTAAGATTTGAATTTGGAGCCAGGAGAATTCTCATCTTTGCTGTGTCTAGAGATGAATCATGAACTAGGCCTCACCTTGGCTTCCTGGCTGTAAGCTCATACTCACTGGAATTTTAATTTGACCTTTATGTGTCTTGACATTGGGAAGATATGTGTGCTGGTTTAGGGATGAGGATATTTTAGTTATGCAATGAATAGTATGTACCCCTATTTTGGAACAAATAAGTCTTGGTGTAGAGCTAGCCTTATGGTGCTGTAAGACATCAGAAGGATAAACAGATAGATTTAGGACCAGACAGAGTGTAGTTTGTTGTAGTGCTTACTGATGGAGTCCTAGACCCGGGGAGCAGCTAGATCAGTGTGACTTGGATCAGAAAGTGGAGGCTTACTTAATCCTTAATCCGTGGTTGGCTTTAAATTAGTTTCAAAGAATTAGGTACATGCTCAGAGCCTGGGGCCATGTACTGCTCTGTTTTATCTATTTATAGTTTGTAGGGAAACCATGTAAGAAAACTAGCTAGGGTTGTTCCTGGGAAATCATGGTAGATCTACTCAACGTGGAGGCAGTCTTATGAAGGCAAATCCATTCAGACACCTGTGGGAAATAGTTATGTTGACAGTCATGTATAATGAGTTCCTTACAGACCTGGTTAATGGGAGTCTGTTCCAAAGTGATGGGCCAATCAACTCTTGAGCCTGTGATCTTTAGTGGTAAGATCCAGGGATGTGGTAACAGGCTGAGGGACTATCTGGCCTTTCCCTCAAGATAGCTCTCCTTTGGAGACAGTATGATGTACTAGAGAGGGTTTGAACTTGGAAGGCAGTAGGTCAATCTTCAAATCTTCTCTCAAGTCTTTGAAATGGACAGTGAGCTGCTGGCTCAACCTCCCTGCAGCTTGCCTTTCTTCTCTATAAAGCGGACACAATAAACACCATGTCCTCTAGGGTTTACATAAGATACAGGGCATGGAGTCCCTGCCTTATCTGTACAATAGCGCTTTCCCCTTATTTGTCCCCAATGTCAAGTAAAGCAAGAGCAACACAGTCCAGGGTGACTACCGGGACAACCCAAAACTATCCTGGTCTTGTTGCCTGCTTTCTCCAATATGCCTTTGTGTCTGTTTAGAGGAGGAACTGATAAACACGATCCAGGGGCCAAATCTGGCCCACTGCCCATAATTTTGAAGTAAAGTTTTATTGGCAGACCACCACATCCTTCTACAGATGTATTATCTAGGGCAACAAAGCCGAGGAGTTGAGGAAGCCTGCATGGCTTGTGAAGCCTAAAAAGAGCGGCTCCCTGGTCCTTTATAGAAACAGCTTAGTGATCCCTGGTGTAGAACGCTAATTCCTATTCAGATGGGAGGAATTTCAGAGTGCAGAATCACAGACTCATAAAAGCAAGGAGACTACCAAGAGGTTAGAGAAGAGGCGCTCTGGGAGAAACGATGCTTTCTTTCTAGGGAAAGGAGAGCGGGGAACTAAGAGAGGAATAGAGACTTCTGCAGACCTGGTGGTAACCCCCAAAGACAGGTCAGGAGATATTAAGAAATCAATAAATCTGCTTCCTTTAATTTCTTAGTCTCTGTGGGGGATGCCAAGCCGTTTGCAGAGATTATGAGAAAATATGTGTTGAACAGCTGGCAAAAGGCCAGGTCTCAAGATGGTCCTTCTGAAAGCCGCCTGGCGACAAGGCTATTTGCCCACTATTTGTCTTCCATGCCTCTGGGCTCTGACTTTAAGATCTGGAACTTGATGTTACTTGCAAATCTATCATCTTCTATGGCCAATTGGTCCCCAAGCTTTGCCTATTCCCGCTCCTTAAATATACTTGCAGTCTGTTCCTTTCCTTTCCTTTCCTTTCCTTTCCTTTCCTTTCCTTTCCTTTCCTTTCCTTTCCTTTCCTTTCCTTTCCTTTCCTTTCCTTTCCTTTCCTTTCCTTTCCTTTCCTTTCCTTTCCTTTCCCT
>CM052710.1:25932924-25944708 GCA_028551405.1 Uromys caudimaculatus
GAGGTAAGACGCCACAGGGAAGGCTTTGTGGTTCCCGCAAAGGGCACATGATCACTGCCCCCTCTCCCGCCTGCCCCTGAAATCCTGAGCGTACATCTTACTTTGGGAGCACTCCTTCAAGCTGAGCATTCTCTCTCGTTTACGGCTCAGTCTGTTCACAGGAAGCACTGGAGAAGGTTCACTGGAAGAAAAAAGGAAAAGTACTTGAGAAAGGTTTTGCAAAAACATATTTCTCATTTCAGCGTTTGAAAGAGACATGAAGGTGACAGATTCATCCCAAGTGCATTTCTTCATGAGGACCTCGCAGAGGTGACTCGTAACCACAGCAGCCAAGGCGATGATTTATTGGCTGCAAATAATTGGAAGGTTCTTGTGAACCATGGAACGAGGGTCGCTGTGCCACCGCCGGCTTCTCCACCCACATGCTAATGGAAGAGCCACGTAGGTTTTCTTAATTGAAACAGTCAGGGTGGAAACCGCTGAAAACCTGCTGCTTCTATTTATTCTCTGGGTTTCTATGGAGAGAGGAGCTCCTATTGGTGATCCTTTAAAGCAGGATGGTGGTCAGGGAGGTCCCTAGGCTTGGGTGGAGTTAGCTGGGTTTGCTGGAGCGTCCTGTGGTTAGGTGAAGGGGAGAAAAATTTACACTCCCTGGGTTGAACTAACAGTAGTTCTAGTTATAAAATAACAAAAGCTTACACACTTTTTAAAAAAAAGAGTACCTGGTGTATCCTATTCACGGTCTTACTCCTTGGGCATCCAGGAGGTGGACAGCATGTTATTACAGTCATTCTTGTTTTCCTAGTGGGGTGCAGGGAGGTTAGAGGGGCTGCCTGAGGGCAGTGAGGAGCGAGGGCCGAAAGACAACAGACTGGCCAGCGGAGGCCCTGATTTAATTTCTTGTGAGTTTATCAGTTTTAGACACTTTGAGGCAGCTGATGGAAATGAGAGTGGAAGGTCTCATGGTTAAGGGCTTCTCTCTAGGGGTTGCAGGGTCTCATGTTTTCCCACTCTGTGACATCGTGGGCATCCTAGAAAATAACCTGTGTATTCTTCTCGGCCAAGATCTAGGATGCTTTCCCCCCTCCATCTTCTCTTTCTTGGTCCCCCCTTTTTCTCTTCTCATGCAGCTCATGCTGGCTTCAAACTCACTATGAGACCAATGCTACCCTTGAATACCCCTGCCTACCTTGTAAGTGCTGGGACTAGAGGCATGCCCATCTGTCTTCCATTTCTTTCTTAACAGAGAGGAAGGCACAGGACTGTTTTCAAGATGGAGTTTCACTTGGTTGCCCAAGCTGGTCTTGGACTCTTGAGCTCAAGTGATCCTCTTGGCCCAGCCTTCTACATGTTGAGATTGGAGGTGTGAACTATCATGCCTGACTCCAAAATGCATCTTAAAAGGGAGCATTTGGCTGTGCTGAGACCAAGGGGGATATCTTTGAAGTGGTGTGATATACTGTAGCTAGGGGAGGTTTTCTTTTCTTTTCTTTTCTTTTCTTTTCTTTTCTTTTCTTTTCTTTTCTTTTCTTTTCTTTTCTTTTCTTTTCTTTTCTTTTCTTTTTAATGCAGGACAGGAGACAAGGTCCTGTCTAGAAGGCCTGGGAGAGGCAAAAGAAGTACTAATATCACAAGACCATCTTGGAGCAGGCTTGGATATGTTGTGTTCGGAGCAAGGCAGCTCTGATGTTTCGAGTGGAGAAATGTATAGGCTTCATCTACAGTGGTACTGGCTGCATGGCACAGGGACAAGATGGCATTCTGAAAGGGCTAAGCCGGGGGATAGGGCGATCACATACCTTAAACATGTCCTTATCATGTCTGCAATGTTCCTGGTGCGTCTCTTTTAACAAAGGCTTTGGTGTTTCATTGAATTAGAGGAAGGGGACTCTACTATAATTATTACTTAGAGGTTCCCCAATGTCTGTGTGCACGATTACATTTTGGAAGACCTCTTTTGCTCTGCTAAAGTTTGGGATGTAATTCCGCCCTAACTTTTGGGTTAGCTTATGTCCTTTTTCTATTTAAAAGAAATTCTTCAGTTTTTCACAATTTCATATGTACATAAAATGTACTTTGATCATAATCCTCCCATTATCCTTTTTTATTCTCTTCTCCTCTCTCTGAACTCCTTCTGTATCTCAACAAGTTTCCCTCCTACCTTGTCTTTTTTTAATCTGCTCACAGCATTTGATTAGGGCTGCCTGCATAAGCAGGGATGAGGGCTTATTTATTTGAGCAAGGGCAACTTACTAGCAGCTAGACTGCTGAGAAAGACCTGTTCTTCCCCAGCAGCCATTAACTTGCCTATGGCATCTGAGGGAGGGTTAGGGCCCTAGGAACCCCTCCCCATCCCTGGTGGAATGCTGGTTTCCTTAGACTTGTACAAGTCTGTGAGTCTGAGAGTGTGGCTGACCCCCATTCCATATCTGGAAGTCTAGCAAATGATCTTGAAACAGAATGGCAGCAGGCATTTTCCTGTAAACAACTCTGAGAGAAGTCTACAGAGAATAATTGAGGAGCAAGGGTTGCACTCCCTCTTGGTGAGAGTGAGTACCTGAGAATTGCCCTCAGAAGTGAAGGGGGAAAGTAACTCTCTGGCAAAGATACTCGGAGGCAAGGAAATCTACGACTGATGTTGTCTCTCATGTCTAACTCTGCTAGCCTTTCGTTTGTATCTCTTTCCTGTAGGCATCCTGTGTTTGGAGGTCATACAAACCCATAGCTATTTCTTTTGGTAACAGGATGAAGGATTTCCTTTGGTTTACTGTTTTCCCCTTATGCTTGAGCTGTAAGATTTGGTTGAAGAGTGGAGTGGGTCAAATGATCATAAGTGGCCAACTAGACTCACTGAATTCTTTAGTTCTAGGAAGTGACTCACTGACACCTGACTGGGCTTTTGTTAGAACTCTAGAAAAGGTCTCTCTCTCTCTCTCTCCCCCCTCCCCCCGTGGCTTTGACATTGGGAAAATGAGAGGCCCTCACCACCATCATCTGCTTCACTGCCATGTGGGAAGAACTTTGAGGAAGAGACCAACCGATGTCTCACAACCTAGAGAAAGAAATTAGTTTCTGATGTCATCAGTTGAGCCCCTGCATCAAGCTTATGCCAGGATCCCAGTAGGAAACAAATGTACTTCCAGACTTTCCTGAGAGGATGTAAAAGAATGATCTGTTCAGTCCAAATAGGGAAGGAGATGTCAGCACAAAGCAAGATTCAGTGTACAGATGAGTTTATTGGGTATTCTTACAGGGGTTCGGGGGACTCACAGTAGCTGCACTGCAGAGAATTCCTATTTCCCCAGTCAAGTTTTTACCTTTATATCTTTTTGGTCATGTTCAGCCAGGGCAGGAAGCAGTGCTGATTGAAATCTCAGAGGAAGGTCTTGTGAAGATTTTGTGAACCTCTCTCTGCTTCTTCAAGAGGGAATGTTAACAGCCTCATTACCATAGACTTAGTTCTCTTCTGTCTAGTTATGTTCATTTTGTTGCCGTGACTGTGGGCAAAGGTCTCTGCTTCAGGGCGGTGTTGATCATATATTAAACCTAAAGGAAACAGCTGTTCTACAAGATGGAACGCTCAGAAGGCACACTGGAAGAAAGGATAGCGTGGGGATTATTCACAGAGGAGGAGAGGGATGAGCTTGCATAGGGAAGCACTTAGGGACCAGCAGCAGTGGGAAGCTATTAACATCTTCAGGCCTGTGGGGGAAAGAGCCATGTTACTAGAGACAGATCGGAGTCCAGCTGTGGGAGAGGTCTATTGATCATCTTAGAATGTGGGCAGTCAGGTTTAAGGCAGGGAGGAAAAGGAATGGGTTTGCAGGAAGCCAATACTCTTACCCTTCCCTGTCTTAGTTAAGGTTTTGCTGCTGTGATCAGACACCATGACCAATGCAAGTCTTATAAAGGACAACATTTAATTGGGGTTGGCTTATAGGTTCAGAGGTTCAGTCCATTATCATTAAAGGTGGAAACATGGCAGCATGCAGGCAGGCATGGTGCAGGAGAAGCTGAGAGTTCTACATCTTCATCTGGGACAAGAGTATTAAAGCCCACACCCACAATGCTATACCTACTCTAACAAGGCCACACCTCCCAACAGTGCCACTTCCTGGACCAAGCATATACAAACCATCCCATTCCCTCTGTGTATCTTCCCATCTCCTGCTGGCATGGATGGATAGCACTACAGCTAGAGATAAAGGTCAGTCTGTTGGCAGGGTAGAAAAGGACAGAAAATCTGAGGTGGGAAAAACAAAACAGCACAGAGAGGCTCTTGATGTTCTCTTAGAATTGCTAGTTTAGAGAGCCAACAGTGCTCATTTTTCTGTACAAGCTAGCATTGGGTTGTTGTTCAGTCTCATGCTGCCAGACTCCTGTGTGATATATACATCTTACTAGCAAGCTCTTGTTATCTTTACTGGTTATGTCATCTTTCTGACTAAGTGTGAGTTCTTTGAGAGTCAAGACTCACTTTATATTTCTGTCTTCTCAGTATATTGTCTGTCACATTTCTGGCAGATGCTGAAGAAATGCTGTTGAGTTACACTGAATTCCAGGCAAGAAGAGTGGCTGGTGTGGGGATGAAAGGCTTGGTTGCACTATGGTGCTTGGTTGCAAGGTGGTGGGCTTTCTGAGCCATTCAACTCTGCTGACTGCAGAGAAGGCTTAAGCTCCCAGAAAAGGAGTTGGGGCAAATGTGTGTGTGTAGGCTTAGATTTTTTCCAGATCTACTTTAATTAAGGTTCTCAAACACATCAACAACCCCCCCTCCCAGCCCACCTCCCAAGGTAGGGGAGAAAAGATGGCAAATAGGACAAGGGGATGTGGATCTGTTTAAAGTAATTCTTTGGGGGATCCCAATTTCCCTTTGTCGGGATACCAGCAGTCTAGTTCAGTAGTGTCAGGATACCAATAGTTACCAAACACTATCAGCAATGGCAGCGTGATCCAGCAGAAACCACCAGGCCTCCACCGAATCGGCATGAGTCAGAGGGAAAGATCAGAACCAACCAGGACTCCAGGAGAGTTCATTGCTGTACCTCTCTCTCTCAACAACGTGAAGATCAGCGAAGACTCGAGACCAATGAATTGTTGCAAAGCTAGCTATGCAAGCACCTCATCCCTGTCCGTTGAGTCCTATTTATATTATACTCTCTCCAAACATCATGTGTCCTCCCATGGGTCTTCCCTCAGCAAAACACCACATGAGTCTGTCTCAGCAAAATGTCATGTGAGTCTGTATCACATGACACAACCAGACACTTCCACTTCATGTGGGAAGTTGGGAGGGGAGGCAACCACCATGGGCACCAAGGTGAGATTTATCAGGGGAAAACGAGGCACATGTTCAGCAGAAAAACCTAGGACGGAAACTCAGGGTTAAAAGCACTACTATGAAGCAAGCGTTGGTGGTATATAGCTGTAATAGCAGCACTTGGGAGACGGAGGCAGGAGGATTGTTGTGAGTTTCAGGCCAGCCTGAGCTACATAATGGGTTCCAGGAAAGGCTGGGTTCATGAGTGTGAGCCTTTATCAAGGCACATGCACTCTACAGACACAGTTATACCCTGTGACTCCCCCAGACCGACAAGCAAAATGCCATTAGAAGTCAGCTGGTGTGAGCTGTAGTGTGGGGTCCAAGTATGAAGATGACTATCAAGGATGGATGACTATCATAAAATGTTATGATCCAGTATAACATGCCAATACTGCAGGGGGAAAGAAACTGCAAGTTAGAGAGAAAGATTCTGATTGGCTGGGTGGAATTTGGTGCTTATTGCCCTCACCAATCACAGAGGCCGAAAGTTGTCTTGCTTCTTTCTTCCCCAGTTACACGGAGGACAGTTTTCAGGAGGAAAGGTTTCTGGGAGGCAAAAACTACTCACTTCTGTCTATTCTGCCCTGCACAGAGCCTGTGTATCTTGTTTCTCTCAGATTGCCTTGCAAAGATTGTAGATGAGACTGGTAGACTGGGCTTCCCAGAGTCAGTCAGTAAGATGCTCCAGGCAAGAAAGAGGTGGTCTATTCTTAAATAATGGACTGGAAAACAAACAAACAAACAAACAAACAAACAAACAAACAAATAAACAGAAGGAACACAGTTAAATTCTAAATGCATTCTGGGGGTTTAAGCTATCATACCTCAAGCCAGAGATTCTCAGAGCGTGGCCCAGAGATGTGTGGGGAATTCTGAAGCTCCTTTCAGAGGGTCCTCTAAGTAAAACTAGTTTCATAATCAAACATTGTCTTCTTTCATTCTTATCCTTTCATGAGCTTGCTAGTGGGAGAGAGAAAGGGAGGGAAACATTTTTAGGAGCTGCCTGGCATGTGGTATCATTCCAAACGGAATAAGGAAGTCAGCCATCGAATATGACTGCCAAAGGAAAAAAAAAAGTAGTAATGCATTCTCACCATTTAATTTTGTTTTTTTAAAGTTACTTTACATAAAATAGATTGTTTGCATTAATGTGTCATATGCTTACTGTTGTTAAAGATTAAATAAATATTTTAGAGATTTCTCAGTGTTAATTTTTGATATGTAAGTATTAATAGATTTAAGCTACATAAACAAAAGCTCTCGAGAATCTTCAATTGATTTTTAAGAGTGTTAAGAGTGCACTGGGACTAGACAGCTTGAGAGTTCTGCTGTAAAGTCGTGTTAAATCCTTGACAATGCATAAGGAGAAGGAATTCACATTTTTTCTGCTTTCGTCTTTATTCCACTGTTTTGCTTTAATACTGAGGTTACATTGAATAAGAGTACTTATCCTCCCGAGATCCCCATGGAGACCAGAGAATCTGTTGGGATGAGCAGGAAGATCATGCACACATGCACACATACCATGCATACATGGATACATGGGCCTATCATCAACTTCCCGTACTGTCTCTGAATGGCAGTTCCTCATGGGAAAAATGTGAATGGCAGTATAGACCATCTCTTTAGAGTCTTGTAGAGCAAATGAGGCAGAATCCCTAGTGAGAGTTCTTGTTTCCAGGGTTCACAGAAGTGCTTCATCCTGGCTCCTGGCCCTTCTTTTGACCACACCTTTTGCTCTTAAAGAACCAACTCTCTGGCACAGGGAACCCATTCTTTTACAATGCCATTGATACTGACTTACATGTCCTGGATTTTCATTTTGAAGAAAACTTGTGTGTATGTGCGTATGTGTGTGTATTATTTGTGCACATACATTTGTGCGTGTGAATGAGACGTGTGCCATGGTGTGTATCTCTTGGTGGTTGTTCTCATCTTCCATCTTGTTTGGGACAAAGTCTCTTGTTGGCCTTTTCTGTGGAGAAGCCAGGCTAGCTGGCTTATGGGTTTTCTCCCATGTCCTTATGGGGATGCTGGGATTACAGACCCTTATGCAACCAAGTCTAGCGTTTTGTGGGTTCTAGAGGTTTGAATTTTGTTCCTCACATCTGTGGGGCCAATACCTTGTCCATGGAGATATCTTTCTAACTGTTCTTGCTTTTCTTTTTCTTTTTTTTCTTTTTGAAACAGGGTTTTGATTTTCTTTTTGTAAATGTAGTGAAATCACAAAAGATGGGAAGAATTAGATATAAATATATCTTTAACAGAGTTTTCAAAACCATCTTGTTCTTCCTTCGGGATCAGAATTAGCTTGGAGGAGATGGAACAAGTTCCTGTGTTTTTGTTGTTGTTGTTGTTTGTTTTGTTTTTTGTTATTTTATTTTTGCTTCCTTGCTTTTCCTGGTTGTCCCAGAACTCACTATACAGATCAGACTGGTTCCACCCTCACAGTTATCTGCTCACCTCTGCCTTCCCACTGCTGAGGTTAAAGGTAGACATCAGTGTAACCAACTATTTTGTTGTTCTTGTTTGCTGGTTTTTCCTTTGAGAGTTACCTAGCAATTATTGGAACTTAGGTGACCTGCTAGTTGTATTGAACAGAGTGTGGCCGGAGGCATTTCCTAGCCACCAGCACTCTCCTAGACCTCAGCGTTTTGGTCAAGCTCCTCCTGCTGCCTTGCAAAGGGTTTCCTCCAAATTTGCTGACTCACCAATGTTTCCACCCAAATTATGGTGCTCTCCCTCGCTGTTGTATCTCGTCCTCACTACCTCCCCATCTTCTTAAATTCCAACTAACAAAGCAGGCAGGTGAAAGAGAATTGGATATTCTGTGAAAGAACAAGATCTACTTGAAAGACCAGGCAATTGAATCTGAGTTTCCAAACCATTCTGCCACAATGAGTTAATAATTTATATCACGTTAGAGTCACTGTCTTCATTAATAAACTAGGAGATAGATCATAGAATTTGGTCCCAAGGTCCAGTCTTTAACATCTAGTTCTTCTGGGCAAGTTATCATCATTGTTTATTATTTCTGAGCTAGGTTTTCTCTTTAGTAAAGTGTACATGTTAGCAGCTACCATCCCAATGAGGTGAGCTCAGAGGGTCACTGTGGGGTTAAATAAATGAGACTCAAAATGCTTGGTGTATGGTAATACTCATTGATACTTCATCTCATGGACTCAATCACATACTAACGTAAAGCACAGATATTACGGAGGAGTATATGGTGGTTATTAATACATAATTTCATTTTAGACATTTTTTTTTTTTTTTTGGTTTTTCGAGACAGGGTTTCTCTGTGTAGCCCTGGCTGTCCTGGAACTCACTCTGGAGACCAGGCTGGCCTTGAACTCAGAAATCTGCCTGCCTCTGCCTCCTGAGTGCTGGGATTAAAGGCGTGCACCACCACTGCCCGGCCTATTTTAGACATCTTGATCCACTGACACAAGCAAGCAGCCTCAGACCCCTGTCACCATATCTGAATGCCATACTCTCTGCTGTACCTTTCTTGCCACGATGAGCTATGTCCCACAACTGTAAGAAAAAATAAATCCCTGTTATCTCAAGTTGCTCCTTATTATGTCTTTGTTCATAGCAACAAGAAAAGTAACAGATATAGAAAATTTGTATTGAATAGTTGGGTTATTGTTGCAATAAACCTGACTAGGCAGTTCCTAGGCATGTAGAACCTGATTGCAGGATGGATTTGGAACTGGGGGCTGGAGAGACCCCACAATGCTTTAAGTAGAGCTTGACAGAGTATCCTGGTTGGAGCACAGAGAACAAGAATGCCAATAGACATGCAGACAGTTGCTAAAGACTATGCTCATGAGGTTTCAGAGGAGAGAGGGGGCTCAACTGGAACCTGGACTCGAGGCCATTTGTGTTACACTCTGACAAAGCATGTGGCTATGTCATTTGAGTGAGGATGAATTCAGAGGTAATGGACTAATTTATTTGGCAGGGGAAATTTTAAGATAGCCTAGCATTCAGATGGTTGTCATGGTTATTATTCACTGAGAGAGAGAGAGAGAGAGAGAGAGAGAGAGAGAGAGAGAGAGAGAGAGAGAGAATTGGAGCAGAAATGTAAAATATGTGCAAGCTTGGTAAGGAAAGGAATCTGAGTAAATTATTTTTAAAGATTTATTTATTTCATGTATGTGAGTACACTGTAGCTGACTTCAGACACCCCAGAAGAGGGCATCGGATCCCATTACAGATGGTTGTGAGCCACCATGTGGGTGCTGGGAATTTGAACTCAGGACCTCTGGAAGAGCAGTCAGTGCTCTTAACCACTGAGCTATCTCTCCAGCCCTGAATCTGAGTAAATTTAAAGTTGCTGAAGTTGCGGGTGGGTGGGAACAAAGCATATCCAATCGTTAGAGATTCCTGCTATTAAAGAGAAACCACAAGGTTTCTACTGGAGCAGTAGGAAAGGCGTACTGAAGGCTATTCGTTGGGGTCTCTAGGGTGTGGCAATGCGAACTCACTTGAAAGGAGATGGTCTGAGAGAGATAGAGCTTTCACAGTATCCTACCAGAAAACTGGTGTTTCCCCACAGAGGCCTGTGTAAACAGGGGGACCAGATCACATCACAAACTGGCAACAGAGTCTGGAATTCTCCTTATGGGGCTCGTTTCATGGTCATGTAGGATATGAGTGTCAGAGAGTCATGGAATCTTACACCAAGGTTTCAGGAAGCAGTGGAGGTTAGGCAATGTGTAGGTAGATCAGATTCCCCACAGATGGAACTCCTGAGTGGATTAAACATGAAGCTGTGATGGTAGCACCAGGTGTCAGTGGAGACCCCAGGAAACAAAATATTCAGAACATCGGCCAAATAGAGCTGACCCAAGAGAGAGGCACATGTGCTACAAACAACAGCACTTGATGAGCCTGGAACCTAGATACATGCAGAACACAGAGCTTCACAGTTTGGTGTTTGCTGGATCTTGGTCTTGTTTTGATCCAATATTTCCTTGACATCCTCCAATTCCTCCTTCCCTTAAAAAAAAATCTATTCATTTATGTATATGGGTACTTTGTTTGCATGTAGATCTGCACACCAACACCAGAAGACAGCATCAGACAGTTTTGGGCTGCCATGAAGGTGCTGGGAATTGAATTCAGGATCTTCAGAAGAGCAGTGAGTGCTCTTAACCATTGAACCATTTCTCCAGGCCCCTGTCCCCTTTGTAATGGGAATATTTACTCTGTACCATTGAATGGTAGAACATTTTCTTTTAATTTTTTCTTTTTACATTGGCTTATTTAAGAGCATGACTTACGTCTCAGAAGAGATTTTAGACTTTAGCCTTTTAAACGGTGTTGAAAGTATTGACTCCACCGGGACGTCTGGAGTTGTATTAAACACATTTTGCTTATGAGATGGCCATGAGCCTATAGGCACTAGGGCAGAATGCTCTGATTTAGATTGAAAATGTCCTCACAGACTGATGTGCTTGAATTCTTGGGCTCCAGCTGATGGTGTGGTTTTAGGAGATTGTATAAACTGGGAGATGGGGCTTAGCTGGAGGAAGTGGGTTTCTTGGGGTGTATCTTGTTCTATTTCCTATCCCCTCTCTGTCTTCTGATACTGAGATGGGAGCAAGCAAGCTCATGCACCTGCTACCGACGCAAGGCATTCCTGCCACCATGCCTAACCATCATGACTTCATACATCCTTAACCCATGAGCCAATATAATATCCCCATAAAAGAAGTTGCTATTTTGAGCTGGAGAGATGGCTCAGTATTAAAATGCTTGCTATGCAAGTGTAAGAATCAATGTTCAGAGCCGGCTGGGCAGTGGTGGCACACGCCTTTATTCCCAGCACTTGGGAGGCAGAGGCAGGTGGATTTCTGAGTTCGAGGCCAGCCTGGTCTACAGAGTGAGTTCCAGGACAGCCAGGGCTACACAGAGAAACCCTGTCTCTAAAAAAAAAAAAAAAAAAAAAAAAAAAAAAGTTCAGAGCCCTAGAACCCACATACATGCTGGGTAGATGTGGTAGGTCTGTAATTCCAGTGCTCAGAAGGCAGGGGTGGTGGGATCTGAGCAAGTTGACTAGTTCCACTAGCCATATTGTTGAGCTCTAGGTCCAATTGATAGACCTTCCCTCAGTGAATAAGATGAAAAGTAACTGAGCAAGACTGGACCTCCATATGTATGCACACACGTGTGCACACACACCTATACACATGTGTTCATATACACATGTGTATGTATACATTCATATGTATACACCATAAACACAGGCAAATGAGAAGAATTATATTTTATTTAAATAGGTTGGGAACAATTTCATCCACAAGTTCTTCAAAATTAGACATGGGAAAAGAACAAAATATATTTGCACATTGGTGAAGACTTCTTTCTGTTGGTCATCCTCCCTGTTCACGGAAGATACTATCAGGTCCCGAGTGTTTTTCAATTAGGAATGTGAGGATGCTATACTGAAG